>JALRML010000043.1:0-208907 GCA_026120125.1 Pseudocercospora vitis
CACTACTACTGCTGCTCCTACGTGCGTTTGCTCGCCTCGCTCTTTGTGGAGTGGCCACAACAATGCCAACGAAAGAGCCCCCCTTCCTCCCACTCCCACAACCCCCCCCCCCCCCCCCCCCCCCCCCTTTCTTTAAATCCCCTGCAACATCTCCAAAGGATCCCCATCCAACTCCGTCCTCCTCTCTCCCTCCTCCACCTCCCCATTCGCGACCCTGTACGCCCTCTCCCTCTCCCTCTCCCAATCCCGTCGCGCTCTCACCCGCGCGAAATCTTCCCGTCCCATTCGATTCTTCCACACCCCGTCCCTGAGCGCGGAAAGTCGGGTTTCGAAGACATCTGCGTCGGCGATGACATCGCGTTCTCCTAACTGAGACAGGATCTCTTCCGCGTCCTGCAATTGCGCGGCGAGGACGTCGTGATCGAGGGGATTCGTGGGGATCAGAGTTTCCAGATGGGAGAGTTTTGAGTCGAGGTGGGTGGTGAGGTGTTTGGTCATAATCGTGTGTGTGGGACTCTTCAGGTCCTCTGGATCGAAGTTTTTCGGAGGATTGTGCTGGGATGGGGCAAGATCTGTGCTTGGCGTTGTGGGTGTCAGGAGGGGGGAGAGGCGGGTTTGGAAGGCGTGGATCTTGGATCCGAGGGATAGTTCTAGACTTCGTTTGGAGTCTTCGAGGGAGGTGAGGGAGAGGATGAGGGAGGTGAGGCTGTGGGAGTCGTGGTTTGGGTGAGGAATCTGTTGAAGAGAGGGCAGGGCGCTTTCGAGATCTTGGATGGAGTTCTCGATCTTGTCGTAATGTTTCCGACGTTCGTCTTTTTCTTCTTTGTTGTCTTGGGTGGTAATGACGAGAGAGAGACGGTCCTTGAACGAAGCCACTCTGACATGGTCGACCTCTTCTTTGTCGTCGAGGTCCTCAAGCTTTCTCATCAGGCGAATGATCTCCTCGATACTTTTCTTCTGGTGCCAGCACAATTCATCCCTTCCCCCTGCAATGGCCGTCTCAACAGATTCCAGAGCGTCGAGGCGTTGATCGATGAGCGTCATGAAAACCGCTGCATTAGTGAAAGGCAACTCCTCACCCACATACCCAGTCCTAGAAAGCGCATTAGCATTTTCTGACAGCAATCACCGATCACTCTCGCGATGAATGTCTCAAATAAGTCTTCCTCGTGTGAACCAGAATTTTTTAGATTAGATCAGTACACTAACTCATCGTACATAACTTGCCGCCTGTGACTTTGGTGTGAGAAATAATCTCTGGATACGTTGGCCTCTGGCTCTGGACTTGGCGTGTTGTCATCAGAATCAGGAATGTATGGCACGTTACCAGGCCGGGGAGGTGGCGGATCAGGCTGATCACCCGGGCTTGAGCGCGCAGCAGGTTCTGGTTCTGGAGTCTGGACTCTACCATCGCCAGCATGCCGGGGCTCGGGGGAAGGGGTCTCAGAGCGGTCGTAGCGTTGTCTGGTGGTCATGATGCGTCGTGAGCGTTCATTCATCCTGGTGGGTGGTAGATAGTAGTGAAAGGATGCCGTAATATTCAGTATAGCGGGAAAATCGTCCTCGAGTTTATACTTTGCTGGCGTCCATTCTATGCTTTGGTGAAGGGTGTCGCAGATGGCAAGCATTGAAGCCGTACGGCCTTACAGTGTATGGTGAAGGTGGGAACGCCAAACCTGTTTGCTCAACGATCATTTGCACGGTGATCGTGACTGATAGATAGGTGTCTTGGAATCCAAGACCGTTTTATATGCATCATATGTCTTGCATAACTCTATCGCTATTCGCCTGTCAACCTCATCATTTGCTGTTCATCATCGTACATTCTGGCCATGTCGCCGTCTCCGCCTGTCGAATGAAAATATGCCTTTTGCTGCCAAACATTCAATCTAATCATGCCTCATCCCGCAACTTCGACAATATTGTCATGCGCCTAGCTATCAGCCCTCTTCTTGCGAAGGCTGCCAATGCGCTTCTTTAGACCGTCACGCAGACTACCCTTCCTGTGAACGCCGGTCTCAGTGTCGTTCGTGTGCGCGATTTCGGCGTCGACATATGCGCTTTCGTTGCCAGCAATTTCCACCGGGTCGCGGTTGTCCAGAGTGCCGTTGCGCTGCCGATTCTTATACATCTGGTTGCCGTTGGTCATCTCGATGCCGTTGTCGTTGATGGTGTGGGCCTTGTACGCTTTGTCGAGCGAAAAGGATGGCTCGCCCTTCCCCTTAAGATCATCTGGCGAGTACTCCTGGACATATAGTCAGTTATTGCGTAGGCACCACAAGGCGTATTGGACTGACCTTTCCACCCCAGCGCTTGTAGCCAGGTCCATCCGGATTATCCTCGTGCATGAGATCGGCACCTTCCTCATAATTGTAGGTCCTGCCAAATCTATCCGGCATACCGGGCGGTACAATAGCAACACCATCGAGAGGCTTGTGTCTATCGAGACTGTCCTTAACATTCTCCTGTGGCGTAGCCTTCAACGCCTCCTCATTCGACTGCTGCAGCGCTGCCACTGGCGAAGACTTATAACTAGTATTCCTCGCCAGCAGCGCTGCATCATATGGGCCCTCGTGGTGATAGGGGCGACCTCCAATGGCCGGGTCGAGTCGATCAATGGTGTCAGGTCCAGGCTGGTGTTTCTTTCTAAGATGCGGCGAGCGGTGGGCCCTCAAGCTGTCACGCCTGATAGACTCGAGAGGTTCGACGCTCGGATCACCCGGGAATCGCTCCTTCAGCGAGGAGGTGCGTCTACGGTGACGCGGCGAGTTCGGGGTAGAACCAGTAGCGTGCTCGTAGGATGGCGGTGGTCTGTCACGGCTACCACTGCCGCTGCGACTGCGTGGTGCTGGTTCGAAGTCGCCAAATGCTTCAGCACGATAATTGGGAAATGCCTCACGCGGGCTTCGCCTCCTGTTGCTGCCGGAACTGGCGCCGCTCACGTGGCGGGTGTGGGTAGAGGTAGCATTCTTCTCCGGCACGCCATGTTTGTCGGTCGTCGGAGCCTTGCGATATGGGTTGTTGCTGGTGGAGGAGCTGCCCGTCGATGTCTTGGGCAGAGCTGGGGCATTCGCCTTGTGGGCCGGGTCGAATGTGCTGCCAAAGTGCGTGCCTGGACCGGTTTCCTCCGACGGTTGCGGTGCGTTCAATGGGTCAATCAGGTAGGCGGCTGCGGCCTGTGTAGGAGACGCGCTATGTCAGCACGCTTGTTTGTTTCACCCTGCCGCCGCCGTCCCTTGCATCGCCGCCCGGAGAGCTGCTTACCTTGCTACCGTCTTCCGCCATTCTTCTCGCCTGTGCACGAGTGGGAGTAGTCTCTGGAGAACGAGGGGTGGAAGCAGTGGAAGGCTCGGGAGGGCGTGAGGGCGTGAAAGGAGGCAGCAGTCAGATGAAGAGCAAAAGACGACTGGAGCAGGACTTGCGCGTCCATCGCTCGTGCTCATCCGTCCGGTGGCTTCCCTACGTGGAGCACGATACGTCAGACCTGAAGACCCTGCTTCCCGCTGTTGGCATGTGCCTCAGGCTGGCCGATGCGATAAACTTTATCTATCTCCGTCATCGATCGACAGGTACATACGCTGCGCGTTGCCTCGACTTAATCTCGCTGCGAGCGCATCGACGTGCACAGTAGGTGCGGATCTGTTCGGACAGCCTCAGAGCCAAGGTGGAGGCCGTCGGTGACGCCTCATCGCTCACTCCTCATCTGTCTCACACTGCCATGGGCCTTGTCGATTACTCCGACTCCGAGGAGGATGACCAGCCCAAGAGCAAGAAACGGAGACTATCAGAGGAGCGCGCACATACCTTACCACCATTGCCCGCGGCCTTCCGGGACTTGTACTCATCCACCGTCAGGACCAGTACTCAAGATGATCCGGCTCTCCATGAAGGCCGAAAAAGAGTGACGCCGCACGTGGTAGGCAATTGGCCGACACATGTGTATCTCGACTGTAAGGGGAAACGAGTTCGATTCTGCCATTGAGACATTGCAATGCACTGATACACAGGGAGGGTGCCCATCGCCAGGAGAGTACAAGCTCCTGTCCGAAATTCTTCAAGAAATTCGTAAGACAGACACTGCAGAGCCAGAGGTGCAGAGTCTGCTTGAGAACGACTTGGGTGTCCCTCTACCTCTGCATGTCTCGCTTTCGCGCCCTCTGTCGCTGAAGACAGCACAGAAGGATATTTTCGTGCCTGGCCTAGAGACTGCCATTGGCGGAGCGAGCATACGAGCGTTCCAAGTCCGACCGTCAGATCTCGTGTGGCACTCCAACGAATTCGGCACAAGGTCATTCCTCGTCCTACGCCTGGAGCGACCTTCGGGCGATGAGCTTGTCCGTATGCTCCAAGCGTGCAATGATCTCGCGCGAAAGCTTGAGCAGCCCTTGCTGTACTGTGAAGATAGCACGAACGCTGCCGACAATTTCCATATCAGCATAGCGTGGTCATTGAAAGCCCATGGTCGGAAGCATGCACAGTCAGGGAGCACACCCCAGCCGGTTTCTGCGGATGCCTTGAAACGGCTGCAGGCACTCTGCATCAAGTTTTCCGAAATCAAAGTGCGGATCGGACAGGACGTGAGTAGCATTGCGTTGCAGAGCATGCGGAAGAGTTGAAGACGCATTATCGGTATGGCCAGATTATGTAGGACATGCAAAGTCAGGCTGATAGCAACGTGCTCCAACCTACCTGTACTACCCTCAATGCCTTGCCTTGATGGACGCGGATCCACTAAACCGTATCACGTGGACAAACCCCTCTGACTTCATCAACAAGGCAACCCCAAACACGACACGGAACGACTCAACGGCCGCGACGTGCTCCATGCCGGCCAAGCTACGCATTCTCACCGCCAAGCAGGCAGAGTTTGCTAGGCGCACACACATGTTACGCGTCCCTACTGCCGCAGTGAACGAAGGAATCACCATCAGCGCACCTACTAGTCAAACAAACCGCGAGAAAAAAAAAATGCGTGCGATTTCCCTACCCATTCCACCCTGCATATCCATCCTGACGTGCGGAGTCAACCACGCGTTTTATTAGCCCCCCCCTGCCAGCGAAATCGTATATCCGAGCTGCGTCATGACATAAAAACAAAGATCCGCCCTGACACTTAGAAATGATCCGCCTGAGGCATCAGAAAGTGAGAAAATCAGCATTCAGTTCGAGTAATAGATAGATTGATTGATTGAATAAGATTACAAGTCAAGACCGAGAATAAAAAGATCCCTGGGCAAAGAGCTATGTCATCGTTCTAGTACCGATTCACTAAAGAAAGTGTTAATAAAAACATAGAAATACAATATACAATTCGCACCCGCACGACACCAGAGTTACGTATTCGCCGAGCCATTCGAAATCTGCAGGACATGTTACTGTACATGTATCAAAGAGACCGGGAGTGGGCAGGTATGGAGATGACGAAGTCACGAGACTGATTTCTCGCGAGGCAGAGAAAACATGCAGTCTCTCGCCGTCGAAGTTCTAAATTCACCTCTACGTGGCAAGCAACGTGCTCAGGTGCAGGTGGCCTGTGTCAACGGGAATGTGAGTTGTGTAGCACTTCAGGCTTCATGGAACGAGAAGGGACCGAAGTCTCATCATCACATACGGTATTGATTGAACTTCAGAAAGCGCACGTTGTCCAATTTGCACAGATCGATATACACACACACACAGGATTGCTCCCAAGCCCATCTGTTCCATTTGAATTCCCTTCCCACGCCCGCTGACTTTTCGTTGCAATTGCAAACAAGAACAGGAGAGGCACGCGCAGGGTATGTACAAGAACCCGCCGTGTTCTCCCAACGCTGTGCCACAACAGATAGAAAAGCGCGTGTGATTACAGGTCCCGCGCGGTGTGCCTCGTGCGGGACCCAGATTCAGGTCCAGCCGTCGTCTATTTCCCTTTCCTTCCAATGTCTTCGTTCCAGGGTATTTATGTGTCGTGCTTGTCATAATCTATTATGGTAATCGTATCTCGAAACATCTTCCTGGCTCTCTCCGGCCTCGCTGGGCGGGTTGAGCGCCAGACCACCCCGTGAATAAGCTTCTCTCGGATCGAAACTGACAGATTTCATGCTACTCGTTCGACTCGGGGCGTTCGGTTGCGCGAAACTGGAGTTCGGGGCTCGATATCTTCGTTCCGAGGAGTCGCGGCGAGCGGCTGTGGTGGGTCGAGATGGTGGATCGAAGTAATCGCCGCCCTCGCGATGGTAAGTTTGGCCCTGGTGAGGTGGTGAGAAAGAGTCGGAGAAAACGGTGGGGTCACCGCCGGGGGAGGGAGTGATGCGGCCGATATATTCGGAGGGTATTCGTCCTCGTCCGAACGATGGCGCTGTTGGGTCTATGGCTGGCGATTCCCCTCTGGCGAGCGGACTTCGATATGTGTCGTCGGGAGAGGTGAGGGTGGAACTTGGTGTGTTCTTGATGTCTAGGTCGGCGGTGCTCACGTACGGAGGTTTGGACTGCATTTCGAATGTCGTGGCTTGATGACCTCGTTGATATTTGAGGAGCTCCGCGTTGGAATTGCTTCGCATAATGTCGGGTCGTGCGTCGAGGCTGACAAACTCCTGGTGTTTGGGTGATACTTTCGATCGGAAGTAGTCCCACCATGCGGGGAAGAATGACGGTCGAGTAAGTAACAAGAAGACCTGTAAACCAGCAAGAGCTAACAAGAGGAGGACTGCCACAACGGTAGGCTCGTTCTCTAACCAGCCTTGAACAAGCGACAAGCATTGATTCTTGTCGTTTGGGTGTTCAGCCAAGCAGACTAGCCATGGTCTCACCTTCTCCCAGTCATTCGTGATGGATGTCTGCATGCCATCCAACGACACGAAGACGATAGAGAAGAAGATGACGTCGACCAGGATGATGCTGACGATTGCAATGCCTCGCCATTGCAGCCACAGCACTTTCTTGAGTCGTCGATAGACAGCTCGTGCGGTCATGGTTCTCACGCTGCCCTGATATGATGGAAGGCCCCCAGATGATGCATTCGTAGATACGTCTGAGCCGTCGCTCCACAGGTTTTTGAGATACACATGTATGCAATAGCAGAATGTGTGCAGTTGCAGGATCGCCGCCATTCCAGCCATTGCCAAGAGTGGGCCCCAGAAGTCGCCCATGGAGTTCTTGTGGTTGACGTGGCAAGCATTGCCGAATCTGAAACTGACTCCAGTGATTGTGATAGTGATGGTAAACAAGACGGCTGGTATGCCCCAGCCAGCCAGTTGCGACACGTAGAAAAACTTGCGTCCCGGGACAATGTCCCAACAGATTTGTAGGTTCATTGACAAAGCTCGAATGAAGATCCACATCATAGCCGTCAAACCACCGGCAATGATAAAGGCACCTCCCCAGGCACATGCGTTGGATGTGTACATGTCGTTGGGCGTGATTGCATCGTAACATTGATCCGGTCGTGCTCCTAGTGGTATCGTGAATCCGAGGGTGATCATCATAACGGACACTACGAGGCAAACACTCAGGTAATGACTTCGCGTCTGTTGTGCGGGTAGCACGACGTAAGATATGAGCATGAACGTCAGCAGGATGAGCCCTACCACGTTGAGCCATTCCGAGACGATGTTATAGGTCTCAAAGTTATCGGAATATGCATATTTCGTCGCCGGGCACGGAAGACAGCAAGTTGGTTGCCCAGCTAATTCTTCGATAGGTGCACAGAATCGACCATCAATGACTGATGACAGTCAGCGAATGCCTGCGTGGAACGAGAATGAGAATGAGAATGACTTACATCCTCCATCGTTTGAGAATTGTGCCTCGTCGAGGAACGGCGCAACACACCTGCCCACCAACGTAGAGTTTGCCATGGAGGCTACTCATGAAGCTCCAAGCCGCCTTGAATTATCAGCTCAGCTGCGGACCGTCCCTCTGACTTTCCTGCAATCGCTCGATGCCCTGCTCCAGGATGTGGAGGGTGGATGTCGCTAGCTCGTATTATCGTTATGCGGTCAGAAAGAAGATCCTCGATCCCGGTGGTGCGCTTCAATTAATCATCGTGATCCAGGTTCCATATATTAGGGCAACGATCACAACACCTGCGTCGATCGGTATTGGGTGAGTAACAGAGGCGCTGGTCGGGGTGCGGGAGCTCGAGAGAGGGTATATGCAGGAAATACAGATGCGAACGGGGATGAGCAAAAGAAAGAGGTGGTCTGGGCAGACAGAGTCGGCGTAGCTGACAGAGGAGCTTGGTGGAGGATGGCGTGCAGAGGTGAGCGGAGGATGGGATGGTCAAGAAGACTGCTCGCTACGCCTCCATCGATCCAGGTGTGGACTTCTCACACGCGACAGGCTAGGATGCACAGGCGCAGGTCGACCTACCATGATGCTCCGTTGGGTTAGAGGCCTGAGACCGCGCAGAGGGCCCAGGCAGGCGGAGACGGGATGCATCGAGTGCCCACCAGTCGCCCTGCGCAGACGGCGAGAACGTGGGTATGGGAGAGGGTGCAGGCGGGTGGAGTTTGGCAGCCATGTCGGCCACCAGCAGCGTCTGCGTGCTGTTCAGTGACGACTCGCCGTCGCGGAGAGTTCTTGGTGCGAGCGGCTACTAGCCAGTGGACGGTGCCGAGGGAAGCGCTTGTTCCCGCGTAATCCCTGCGGCACACAACCATTCGCGCGTGCTCCCCGAACAGTCACACTGGGCCGTCGTCGCTGCATCTGCCAGTGCCACTCCCGTTGTGAGCGAGCGAGCGAGCATTGCGACGCCCGCCTGTGGATGCGCTGCAGGTGTCTTGCGTGATGATGGAGAATCGACAGGCTCAACGGCGCATCTGGCCCAACATGGCCGCTGGACAGTCACTCCTGTGCCTTGTGCCTTGTGCCTTGTGCCTTGTACCTTTCGTCTGCCCTGCGCAGAAACTGCCGCCACGCGACACAAGCGACGCCCGTCTGCTACGCCGCGCGCTGCAGCTGCACTGCAGTAGCCATCACCCGCGTCACGACAGCCGACAGTGCCCACATTCTGATGTCGGAGCGGTATAGCGCGTCTGATCTGCTCCATCGCTGCGACGGTGATGCTTGTCAGGCGCGGAAGCCGCCGTATCGAGCGTGACGGCCGGTGGAGAAGGGGATCATTCACCTCCATCACCGAACGTGTCTCATCAGAGCACCAGTGCGAGGGTTGGAGCACAGCAGGCCTGTGGTGTGTTCCAGTGCTTCCGATGGGCGTCGCACAGTCGCACCAGTTTCTTCATTGGGCTTGTCGTGCTGTGCGTGATACTCTCCAGTCGTCCGCCCGGCAATCATATCGCAGTGCGCGTAAAACTGCCTGTCGACGGCGCAGGCATTGTTCGTGGCGTCTTCGGAAGAGGAAGCCATTGCCCACGTTTTCGTGCTGTCCTAGCCTTGGCCGCCGTCTAGCGCAATTCCTCTGCAGCCAGTCGCGTGCGTGGAACGCCAATTCGCGCTGTTATTGGTGCGAGCCACTGGCCTCTCGATTCCCAAAAGCCTTCTCGAGGCTACACGCACCTATTTCGAGCAATCGGCACCTCGTGTACTGACTTTCTTCGGCCTGCTCTCGCCGTCGCCAAGTCTTTTGCAAATTATCGAAGACCCTTGAGGACTCCGCGCCGCTGCAGCAGTCGACAAGATCCCTGGAAACGGGGACCGCGTTGAAATAAGGTTCCAGGAGAAGCGCTGTACTGTACCAAAACACGCTCTGGACAAGGACTGGACGCTTAGACGGGACGGCACTGCTGTACTCTATCCGTTCTCGACATATGTCTCGGTAGATTCACAGCGATCAGCACCGTCGTGGACCAGCCTCACGTCATCACTCCACGCTCCCTTTCGTGCTGTCAAGGCACAGAAACCAACCATACAGATCTTTTCATCACACACATCACGCCTATGAGCGACACCTTCACTCACCGACCGCGCGTGCGCCCTCGTCCGACGCTATTTGCAGAAATGCAAATACCCTCCTCCCACAGTGACCAGACCGACCTTGGACACTACCTGATTTCGTGCACCGCTGGGTACGTCTTGCAATAGCAGTAGCACCTTCGAATATCGACCTTGAAGATCTGCTCCTGCTCAATCGTGCTGGCACTGCGACGCAGAATGAGGTACGAAAATTACATCAGGAAGGACACGTTCTTCACATTTCTCGATCAGCAACGACGGGAAAAGGAATCGATTGCTCGATGCCAGAATCGAACATAAGGTATTCTTGCTGCGCGAACTGTCTACAGATCATCAGATAGACCCCAACATCGTGACTGATGCCCGAAGATCGCCAACAAGGAGATCCTCTCATCGATCGACACCAATTCGCCATACGTCCCTTCTATCAGGCATTAGAACACTGATGAAGTCTTGGTTTAAGCGCCCGGGGGTCGAGACTGACTTTCCGCCAGTGCCGCTAACTGACTCATTGCACGCCGCAGCCTTATACGACTGAATCGAAGTCGAGGGCAACTGACTGTAATAAGCGCCCGTGGATCGTCGGTAGACGTAAAATAAACTTCGTGGAGACGCGACGAGATTTGACGTCGCAATTAATGCTCGGTCCGCATCGATCAAATCGAAGCCTTTATGCGGCCCGGATAGCATGCGTTGTGCTTTGCAGACGGACATTGGTTGGAGTTATCGGTTGCGGTATAACAGATGCGACGCAGAACACCCCTCCGAAAGGAAATTGCCATCGCCAAGCTCATCGATCCCGTACCTCTTGAGAACCAAAAGTAAATTGCTTTGGGCTCTGGACTGGCGTGAAATAGAGCACCCAATTTCCTCTGTCTTTGGGCTTCGGCTCGTCTGATGGAGCGCGCCAGACGCTTGTAAAAGCCACGTTGGGCATATGTCTCCCCATCAAGCGCGATCACTGCTGTTCATCATCACTGATCCGCTGGTGATGGAGTCATCTTGTGGACATTGCCTACACACCATGAAGGATTAGCTGGCGCAGTCGCATTCGCGATAAGTCTTACGCAAAACGACTTACAACACAATGCTAACCGGATGCTGGATACATCTGCCATCGCCCCGTACCAGTCATCATGATCTCGCTGCATATCGTGCTTGCCCGAAACGCCCTCATTTGGTCACGTCAAGCGCGATATGCAGGGCAAATAGTGTCAGCATCAGCTATCACCTCAGTCAGCTGGTGTCCAATACTCGAGCACACATGCCTCGCTGTCCGAAAATCAGCCCACCCGGAGAGCGTCGACTGACCAAAGAAGTAAACACCACGATTACCAGTATCTCCCACCCGCCAGCATGCACCCTCCCCCGAGCCATGGCGGCCTGCTGTCGAAAATACCTGATCGCCCCCAGCAACGCAATGCCCAGAGCCGAGCATTGTAAGATACCGGAGATGGGCTTGCTAAGGACGAAATATCCGAAGACCGGATTGGGTGTTGGGGAGTGTTGCAGTCGATATAACTGCGCTGTGATGACGCCGAGCATTGAAAAGGCGACTGATGTTCGCAGATATCCCAGAAAGGTACGTTCGTTAGCTACATGTACAGCGTCGGTCAGCGTCTATCATGGTGAGGGGATTGCACCTCAGACCCATTCGGTCTACAAGGTTCAAGACCAGGCCAGAAATGGTAGGTCTTGGCATGTGAATCATTTCGCAGAGGCTTGGGTCTAACACTGTCTTCGAACTTGTGCCGTTCAGGCGCATTTTGCTGTCCAATTTATCCACCTCTTCTTAAGGTTTGAGATTCGTGTACGAGTCATTCAAACCTCCCTTGGTAGGTTCATGTTTGGGATGTCCTTGTTGAAGGCACGCGCGGCGATCAGTCCGTTCTTATGTGACGCAGCATAGACCATGTTTTAGTCCTGGAATTCATAGTCGATCTCTCGATGTGAATTAAATATAACACCTGAATGGTCGAAACAATTGCTGTAAGGCAGAAGTCGTGACACTCTTCATGCTGCTCAGGTCTCGACGAGAGTAGTACGGGCAAAGCATGTAGCGCGTTGATAGGTGCAATGAAGGATAGCTGGACTTACCCAGATGGTCTCTGCAGTCAACGTGCGGGACGGAGATTCGGATATGCTGCCTCCAAAACTTCCCTCCTGGGACATACCAGAAATCTCGTGGTGTCCCTGGGCTCCGCACTCGACTGACTCGCGTCTGCCCAGTGGCGATCAAGTGAAGTTCTTGAGCTTCTCGCTCATCGTCCGGAGCTCCATCTGGAATATGTGCTGGCTCCGGTTCTGGGATGGGATCGCGGGGATTTTTGGAGAGCGGTGTATTGCCTGCTGAGGACGGGCGTCTGTCCGTCATTGTCGAGTCGATGGCCAAACGAAGTACAATAACGAAGACTTCCCTACGACGATTTCCGCCCCGCCATCGCACCTACCGCTTGTCTTCTCCCGCTGATAGCGGTGGGCGACTGCTGTGAAATGACACCGCACGCAAGGTCCTCGGCAGCCGGCCATCTTGCAGATAGATCTAGCGTGGGCCAAGCCATTGGCTTAGACGGTATCGAAAGGAACACGAGATCTCAAACCTACCAGGCGCGTCATTGCACGAGGTCGCAAGTCGCGTCGCGCAGATAGAGCGCGCTCTTGACAGTGTTATAGCACCGAGAGCCGATGGAAGTTCAGACGAGTGGAGGAGGTGTTGTTGATGGGAAAAATTGTCGACGCATCAATGGCGTGCGAGCCGCAGGAGCGAATGACGACTTTTGTCCGGGCCACGACTTCTGCTTGGTTGTATGTCTGATGAAGGGATCTCGACTCCCGAGTGTCGCGGAACACATAGAGTCTCTCACTCGCTCCGTGGCGGGGTATGGCGAGGGCGGCACCTGTGCGCATTCGAGTTCTGGTGTGTGATGCTCCAGTGCGACTCCCACCTGCTGTGCTTCTGACCGTGACGCGTGATTGCAAATCCTGGTGTTCGGGGCCCGTGGCTGCGATACCGGCGTCGGCACTGCAGAGTCCAGACAGACGTATGTACGTCTGTGTGGCGTGTGCTTCTCGTATTATACTTTCCAAACTTTCGCAGACTCACACCCGGACTCCGCACCACAGCGCAGTGCCTTCAGTACCATGGTCAACCTAGCGAGTTAGCCTCTTTAACTCTTACGCTTTATCGGACAGCGACCCGGACGAGATTACAAGAACTGCAGCCGCTGCCCGCGCGACCTGGCGAACCTCCTGAGCGTCCGACAGCTCTCCCGTCTAGCCCGGTGCTTCCTCCACCTTGACCTCCAGCACCGCCGACCCTCTCTTCCCCCCCGGCCACACCCACCATCATGGCGCTCTCCAAGTCGACACGCATCATCATCCTGCTGGTCATTGACAGCGCCTTCTTCCTGCTCGAGCTGATCACTGGATATGCCGTTCACTCGCTGGCCCTGGTGGCCGACTCCTTCCACATGTTGAACGATGTTCTCTCTCTTTGCGTTGGTCTATGGGCGGTCAAGATGGCAAACAAAACATCCGCCCCGAAGATGTACACATACGGTTACCAGCGCGCCGAAACACTGGGAGCATTGGTCAACGGTGTCTTCTTGGTGGCACTGTGTGTGACCATTTTCCTTGATGCCATTCAGCGTTTCGTGGAACCGCAAGAGGTCAGTCAACCGAAGCTGGTGCTGATTGTGGGATGTCTTGGCCTTGCCAGCAACCTCGTTGGACTGCTCCTGTTCCACGATCATAGCCACAGCCACGGAGGCCACAGCCATGGATCTTCCGGCAACGAGGTTCGAGACGCGGAAGAGGGTCATGCCGGTCATGATCATAGTCATGCCCCATACTCAGACGAGGAACCAGCGACCATGAAACACTCTGGCCACTCACATCCCGAGCCGACTCCAGCAGGAGAAGAATTTGCAAAGAAATCTTCCCTCAATCCCAAGAACCGGGCAAATGGCGATGCAGACCTCGAGCAACAGACCACCGGTACTAGCAGTTCCACCGTGACAGCGGTAAACACCGTAATGAGCCCGCCGTCCAAAAAAGCACGGCGGCACAGCCGATCGACCTCGAGGGGATTCTTGCCTGAAGAGTACCCCGGTCCAAGTGCTTTCAGGAATTCGATCATTGCTGCTGGCCGCATGGAATCTGTCGAGTCGGATGAAGAGCCGGTTGAGAACGGGTTGGAAGGCGAAGATTTACCCAAGAGCGACCAATTTGAACCACTCCTAGGTGGCACAGGTCAAAAGATTGCCTATGGCACCACCCAATCTGCATCTGCGGAGCGCAATGCGTTTGACCACAAGGACCACAAGCACGCACAACCGCGGGAAGCAGGCAAAGGAGCTGGCCATTCTCACGGCGACCTGAACATGAAGGGAATCTTCCTTCACGTCATGGGCGATGCTCTTGGCAACATCGGTGTCATCGCCACCGCACTCATCATCTGGCTCACTAAGTTTCCAGGACGCTTCTACTTCGACCCTGCCATCTCTTTGGTAATCACTTGCATCATCCTTGCCTCTGCCATTCCTCTTTGCAAGGCCGCGTCTCGCATCCTTCTCCAGGCCGTGCCACACGGCATCGAGGTGGATGATATTCGTGATGACATTGAGGATCTGCCGGGCATCGACAGCTGCCATCATCTTCACGTCTGGCAGCTGAGCGACACCAAGCTTGTTGCAAGCTTACACGTCCGCGTCACCTTTAACTTCAAGGGCGACGGTTCCCAGCGGTACATGGAACTGGCATCGGACATTCGCAAGTGTCTGCACGAATACGGCATCCACTCATCTACCATCCAACCAGAATTCCATGCAGACTCCGACTTTGGTGATGACGACCAAGATCAAGCCCAGCAGGGCGGCTCTTCGGGAACCGGATCCCCCAAGCGCGCAGGCAGTGCCGACAACTCTTGCCTCTTGGAGTGCGGAGACGACTGCGGTGGCGGCAAGAGCTGCTGCCCACCCGCAAACAAGAAGGGCACAGACTCGCATTCCCACGACGGGCATGACCACTCTCATTAATTTATCTATTTATTTTATCATTCACGGCCAGGTCACGGGACGGAGGCATAGCCATTGTTTTACGGCGAAGAGATGAACGATGAATGGCGGTAGATGTAGAGGGGAAGGTGGCGGTCGTTTGGCTTATGTCTGGCATGGCGCTGGCGGTGCGAACAGTACGATCGGGAGGCTGCTCTCGCTCGGAAGCAAAGTGTGATGTGGATGATTCGCATGTTTTAGCATTCGAATGCTCTGTGTAACAAAAGTGTATTTCATCTGTATTGTTTAGTTGAACTGCTTATCGTCCATCTGCAGCTGAGATAGGCAATGGTATCGATTCCGCGTTCGGTTTGTGGTGCCGTTCCAGGTACGCGAAGCGGTTTTTCTCATCACAGAGCTTCTCGGTGCGGTGCGGGAGCTATCCACTCCACCGTCCGCACAAGACGGCCCAGTCGCCAGCCGTCACAGCTCACAAGCTGTCGTGTACGCTCCACATCCTTACTCCACCGCGGTGACCGATGCAACGCGGCCTCGGAAGGGGAAATCGTTGAAACCTGGTACGACGTGGCCGAAACACGACTGCAGAACCCCGTCGATACTCCGGAGGTTCAGACGGGGGCCTGCGACTTCAAGTGAACATGGAAGATGCACGAAAGGAAGGCACATCGAGGCGAGTCATGATGGAGGACATCAAGGTGCTTGTCTGACTGCGTTGGTGCTGAGATACATCATGTACTCCTGGTGATGCTCCATGGCGGCTTGGCGCCTTTTCAGTCTTTCCCAAAGAACATGCTAAACCGCTCGCCTGAGCTCAAATTCAGACGGTATTTGAATACGCGCGTGGAGCAATGTTCTGTGATCACTGGGAAAAGACCATGAGGCCTTTTGGCCACAGCGCTGTTTGTGAGGTGGTAGCTGGGAAGACGACCTGCTTCGTCCTTACGATATGGTCGCAGTGCTTGAAGCGCTGTCCGCGCGTTCAGGAGAGCTCCTTGCTGAGTCGCGACGTCTACCTTGCTCAGCTCTTCGGCGTTGTGCAAATATTGACTTGCTAGGCAAGCACGTGGCCCTGACATCGAGTTCTGTCGTTCGCCCATCCTGCCGCGAAGCTGATTCACCTGCTTTGGCATGCCCTTTTCCCTGGACTGGACTGGACTGGACTGGCGGTTGGGGCGCTTCCTGTATGGGATATAGTGGTAAAGAGCAGACTGGCTTCCAGGTTACTCAAATATCTAAGGCGAGAGCTTGTTTCGGCGCCAGCTATGACATGCTGGGAATCTTTGGCGTACAAAGGAGGTCCGCACGTTCGGCTTTAGTCCAGGTTCAAAGGCTCCAGTTTCGCAGCATTCGTGTGACTTCCGACAAAGTTCTCAAAGACACGTATCTGGGTAAGTGGATATGAAGCGAGATCTGAACTCACAGACATAGATCCTGCTTTCATTCATCATTGGCGGCATTCTCGATCCGTCCGGTTCGAAAATAAGGCATGATTCGATCCTGGCTGGCCAAACAGTCAGCGCCACCACCTCGAAGTTCTTGAAAATCACTGTCGCATAGCTCCAATCCTGCATCAAAAGGCCAAGCTTTCCTGGAACGGAAGTTTCGCTGAGAAACTCGTGGTCAGGAAGCAATGATCGGTGCGTAACTCGGCCTTCTACTTGTATCCGCAACGGGAGGTCATCGAAGTAGGAACCTGGATCATGTCGTATATCTTGGTAGCAGATGGTTTCTCAGACCTCATGAGTCGACGATTGGAACAGGAACCGACTGCGGATAATGAGGGCGTGACATTCCTCTGTATCTCTCGTTGGTATTGTGTAGGCCGGTAGGGGTATGTTGCAGCTTTCACAAGATGTGGTCGACTTTGAGGTGAGGTGCTAGATGAGGCTGGGCAAGGCTGTGGTTTGTACCACCACATACAGTGGGTCTACCATGACGGACTTGGCGTGGAGGCGTGAGAGAAGGTCAGGAACAAGGTTGAACGACGATGACGATCAGCATTCATCGACATGGCACGGTTGCGCAGCTGCTGTTTTTGGGAAAATAATCTTCCTTCGCAAACGATACATACAATCGAGGTCAGCGTACTGCCTCTCATTCGCCATCTCTCTCTCTCTCTACATCTAAGCAAAAGCCACACCACAGGAGCACTCAAAAAACCGCTATGCTGCAACGCGCAAAGAAAGATGGAGGAGGATATCATCGGCCGTTTCCCGCATCATACATATATGCCGCTTGAATTTCACGAGGGCGCGGAGACCTCTGCTCCGTGTTCGGCCCCATTGTGTTGCTCGTCCCAGTCGAACCATGTCACGGCCACCAGCCCATGGTTTTGTAGCTCTCGATCACGGCCTGGACTTCGTCCTTCGTTATGCGCTCATGCTGTGGTCTGGAAAAGAACATCGACGTCAGCAATGTCGCCAAACTGTAATTGTCTGTGCGTCGGCGTCACACTCACCTGAACCCGACAACTGTTTCGAAACGGCTGCCGTCTATACTCAGGTCTGCGTCCCTCAAAATCTCCTTTTCCATGAACGGACTCAGTGGGCCGCCTTTATCCTTGATCCCCGCCGCCTCCTGCAAATCCGCCCAGTCGTCCAAAGTGTCGTCGTTCACATCGTCCACCACGTGCTCCAGGTTGAGTCTCGCGAACGTGTTGACCAGCGCGTTCTGAAAGCCCGTCTCGATTCCGAACAGATCTTTGATGATATCAGCCATCGTGCGCTGTTTCGTCTCGCCCTTGTCCACGACGTTGAAAACAATGCGGTCGGATGGGGCGTTCGGTATGCGGTCATTCTTCGACCGCCATTCAGCCGCTTGCCAGCATGCTCGCGCGGCGTCCTCCACGTGCAGTGTGTTGGTCCGCAACTCTCCGGACCAGAGCCATTTCAACGTCTCCTTCGGCTCGCGGCTTTGATAGACGCGCGCCAAGGCAAGCTGCGTCCCGAGCCAGCCTCGTCCACCATACGGACCATACACATTAGGGAAGCGCAGCACGATGAGCTTCAAGCCGGCAATCTTCGCCAATTCCTCTTCCGCCGCCAGTTTCCATTTGGCTTGCTTGGTGTGTGGTTTGCTCGTCTTATCTCCCTCCTTCTGCGGGGTCTTGTTCGGGTTGTATACCGTGCCCGTACTGCATTCCACAAACGCCTTCACGCCTCGCCTCGCCGCTTCTCTGCCCACGGTCAAGCTCAGTTGATAGCTTCGCAGCTTGTATACCTCGTCTTCTTGTGAAAACCTCGTCTCACCCCCGCAGTTGAAGACATAGTCAAACTGCCTCTGCTCGCCATTCGCACCTGCGGGGAGATCGAATATGCGGCTTTGCGATTGTTCGCGGGAGGCATCGGCCTGGACAAAGTTCTCGTTGGAGCAAGCTTCCTGATGCTCCGGCGCCAAAGCAGCAAGCTGGGGGAGCTGCTTGTCCACCAGCCGGAGGGTCGAGGCAAGCTTGTTCTTGTGGATGTAGTCTGCGAGGAAGCGACCGATGTATCCTATATGCAATGCTTCAATATCGGTTGCGATCGGAGCGTGTTCAGGTACTCGGCTACCTACCTAAGCCTCCGATGATAAGCACTGCGGGTCGCAGGTCCGGCTCCGCTGGCGGCTGTGTTGCTTGCGACTGTCCTGCCTCTGCCGGCTGGGCCGCTTCGGTGGCATTCGTCACCAGCTCTGCGCCCGCATTGGCCTGCGTGGGCGGTACATGATCGGGTTGCACGGCAGGTTGCGTGGTGGTGGTGCTGTCGACGGGCTCCTGGTGGCCGGCTGTTGCGGCAGCGGGGCCCTCGCCCGAGGGGTCCACGTGGGCATTGGGAGCATCGTTGTTCGTGTCGGCCATGAGGACTGGAGGGTTCGGAGGGTTCGATGGGGCCAGCTCCGAAGATATCGCTCTGGTATAACAATAATCAGGGACTCCGCCTCCCGAGGAAGATTTGGGATGCTTGGGACAACGACCAGGTTCCACACGGTAAGGACCGACTAGAGAGGGTGGTGGGACAATGGGCTCGCTTGGAGGCTACAGTACGGAGCGTGCACAGAGCGCTTCTGCGGCAGGTGAAGAAACACAGCTGCGCGCAAAGTGACTCGGTTGCGTCGACGCAGCAGAAGGGTGGAATGGGAGAAGCAGTCCCTACGTCTGTGGTGAGTGCTACGGTTGGCTACATGTATGGCCATGACTTGCGCTTCCATGCTAGTCCCGCACGAGGCCTGCACTTTTGGAGCTCGTGCATCAAGCAGACTGCACGTCCAGGGAAGCGAAACTATCATACGGGCCCTGCATTCGTTGCCCTGCCCTGCCCTGCCCTGCGTTGCCCTGTTCTGCTCTGCCATGCTCTGCGCTGCCATGCCATGCCATGCACATCATCAGCGCGTAACGAGTCTTGACGATAAGTACTGTATACCATATGACGCTCGCCGGGTTCGCATACTCCGGCACTCTGCGGTCGGTGCAATGGCGCGCCGGCGTGTACCTGCATCGGTGGCATGCTGGCATGCCGGCGGGCCTGGCGTTTTCTGCTTCGCGCTGGCTAGTCCGTGGTTCTGGTCATTAATAAAGCGGAGTGTTGGGGAGATCATGACACAAGAATCGCCCAGGGCGCTTCGGTCGGCCTCGCGGCGCCTGGCGCCAAAGGGTGCTAATGGAGAGATGGACACGCTGGCTATCGTTCGGCCTCCTCGAGCATGCATACGCCAAGAGCGACATTCCCGCGGTTCTGCGCACTCGGAATAATGTGTGACAAAAGCTTTGTTTACCTCACTGGATCGGAGCGTGGATTCTTCACTGATCAGGCCAAATCCAGAGGATAACTCTAAATCCTGCCCCTACACCCTCCATTCAATTAATAGCGTGAAGAGTTGGTAGAAGATTTCATCACAGGCTAAATTCGGGCCCAAAGCCAGTAAACTCAGTCCGGAACAGCTGAAGTGCAGTACAGTACGCTGTACCCTGCCCAACTTGCAGGCTGAGCTGTTCACTGTCTTCCATCTAGCCACCCTCTATATATTATATGTTCACTGAGGCACTTCATGAGACTTAGTACTCGTCTACCTCGAAATGCTGCTTTTCGATCCAAGCTCGGTGAAGTGAACGGAACAGTGACGTCTCCATCTCGTTCGGAACACCATTAAGCAAAGCATGATACTTTTGATAGTGTCAATAAAGGTTTGGATATTTAAAGCAGCAGTCGTAAGGCCAGCTAGCCGCCAACTCTGCCAGGGTGCAATCACTGCCCGAGAACCTTCAATATACCTTGAAAGAAGACCGACGTGGATGTCGCTCTGGTAGCGCGAAGTGTCCTGATGGTGAGTGCTGTCGCTAAGCTATCAAGATCGAATCGCCCAGCCTGGTTTGTTTCGCTGCAAGCTGCCGCGTGCCGTGCCATCTCTAGCCGGACGCCGCCTGCCTTGCGATTCAGGATGATGGTATAACGCCATTGCTCTGGTTCGTTGTGGTGGCTCGCTGATATCAAGGCCTCAAGTCCGTCCACCAAATTTGCGACCGGTGCTACAGACTGGGCGTTGACAACTTGTAGCCGGCGCTGCTTGCCACTGTCGATATGTCATGATCTCGTAGTGTTTGCTAATGCATTTGGTCAATCGCAGAGCGATCATCGTGTGCGACTGCAAATGCTGCAGAACGCGCGAGTCCTTTGCAGAAGCTCAATAGGTAGGTAACCAACGTATCGTCGGTCCAGATCAGTCGTCCGTGATGGGATCTAAGCAGTACAAGCATAAAAGATCTTCAGCATGCTCTTGGCCATCTGAGTCGACCAAGACGACCTCGGAGCTAGCAGACGGAGTATCGTTAGGCCCGTCGGGTACATCCTTGATGAAGACGTGTGCGGTGACTGTGCCCTCTTTGTTCTTGGCCAGAGCGCAGGGTTTTGAACTGGGACTGATGTTGGGGTTCTTCGGCCGACCTCGCTTCTTCGGTGTGTTCGCAGCCCTCTTAGTGCCGTTTGCTGCGACCCAGTTAGCCACGAGTCAGGAGAGACCTACGACGACGCCTCGTACCGGATTCAAAGTCCTTTATGGCCTTCTCCGCAATGCAGCTGATATGCATCCACTTTCGGCACTTGGCATGTGAGCACTGAATTACCATCTCGTCCGGGTTGATAGGCTTCTCATCGACGCAAATGAGGTGCAACTTCTGCGAGGGTGGTCAATTAGAGCAACGCACTACATTCGACACGCACTCACCGAGAAAATGCCACCGTTTGCGAAGTTCAAGGTCTGCCTCCAAAAGAAGTCCGCGTCGCCTGGCATCGGACCTTCCTCGTCCTTGTCATTCCAGTGGACCACTTCGAGACTGCCATTGACGGACATGGCATCTATCACGTCCATTTGATTGGTGGGGATCAGTTCGTTCTTGCCATGATATGGCTTCCGTCCATCGGTCAGATCCTCAGGGCGGTTCAGCCAGGCCACTCTTATGTAGACGTGATCTGGATCTAGCGCGCGAACCTCAAGGACCTTTGCCTTCCACTGATGGTTATAGTTTAGGGTTGGCTGGGAATCCGATTCGTCCTGCTTGACATAAACGCATTGTCCAGTCGCAATGCTTTCACTTTCAACTAGTTGCTGATGTCAGCCGAGTCGGCCCGCAGCTCCTTTATATGCTCGCCCTACCTGTGAACCTCTTATACCGCCGCAGACTGTCCCATTTGTCTTTGGGCGTGACCTGGTACTGCACCGCAAGCCCGTCCACCCACAAGTCATCCTGCACTTGAACAAGAGCCCCTCGCTTGCGCTTCCTCGGTGCAGGTGCAGTCTTGACAGTGAAGGGCTGAGGGGTATCGTCGAGGAAGGTTTTCAATGTGACTCGCTCTGCGTCAGAAAGGGTGGGTGGTTCGGCTGGCGGCGGGGGTCTTTTCAGAGTGGCCGTGGTGGTGCCATTGGAGGTGGTGGCCTTGACCTTCTTAGCCGGCTGTTGTGTTCGCTCTGCGCGCATCAGGATTCCGCGCGCCTCGTGTGGCGCCTCTGTAGAATCGATTTGGACGGCGGGCGCAAATTGCTGGTCAGGGAGTGGGGGTTCAGCACGCTGCGCTGTTTAAAGAATGCCAAGCGGGGTGGTTGGATTCGCTTGGAGCACAGATGGCGAGAGTCAGTGGACGGCGCGAAGAAGGATGCATGCTGTGCCGAAGACTGCTGTATGCATTCCAGAAGCATGTTGCCGCCCACGTATGGGCCGCGGAAGGAAGGACTCTCATCCTATAAGGTACATGTAGACTACGGTATAGAACATCGGACTGCACCCCGCACTGCAGACCGGCGCGGTGTCTTTGGGACCGTCTCCCGCGGCGAGGCAGAACGAGTGTGGTGGTACGAGTACAGGACGTCCGGACACGAATGGTATACAGGACCGTGACCGTGACCGTGATCGTGACTGCGGCTGCCGCGTATTCGTGATGGCGTGCCTTGCAGCAAGACTATGAAACCGTCTTGCCGGAGTCGTACTAGACGCTGGGTTGCCGCCCTCATCGTCGTCAGCACCGCGTCGCTCGGCTGGCTCGGAGACTAGAGAGACGCTGGATTTGCTCCATCGATTTCAGAGCTGTGCCGCCACGTTCCTGTCCGACTGCACATGCACTTGGGAGCCCCAGTCCCGTCCATCAAAACCACCGTCACGCTCTTCTTTTCTGCCACACATTTTTTCCTGGAAAGCTTTACGGATTCCGAACTTGTCGCAGTCCCGGGCCCTCCCCTGCTTGCTTTTCACACGCCGCCTCGGCAGTGCACTGACATCCCGAGAGGCCTGTGCAGTGTGCAGGGAGGTCTCAGAAGCGTCATCGCCGTCGATCGCCTCAAATAGTAGCACCTCTCCAGACTCCAGTCCCGCCACGCTTTCTCACCCCTGCCTCTGACGCTCTCGTGGTCTTGAGCATCGGCACAGCACTGCACTGCACTGCGCGCGGTTGTACATCCAGCGGGCGGGAGAACGGGCGACAGGCGTGACGGGCGGAGCGGCCACAGGACACAGGAAAGGAAAGGGAAGGAAAGAGGAGAGAAGAAAAGAAAAGAAAAGAGAAGAGACGGCGGCATTGATACCATTGTCATACTAGACAGAGCGCGTCGTTCGGGTCGCGCGGCGTTCCAACACACGAGTGCGCACGGAAACCCACCCACCACGACGGACGACAGTAGCACAACATGCCTAGGAATCGAGGTATGTGTATCCGTGAACCACTGCCGCGGCACCCCCCAGAGCCCGCGCCGCGAAATGTTGCCCGCCCTCTTTGTGCCGTGTCCATTGTCGAGACGAAAGGGCAAAGCGTCCCTTGCAGTGCCGGAGCCTGACCATATCGTGCATAGTTCTGTCCTTCATGTCCCAGTGGGCACAGGAGAAAGGCCCGCGCTCGCCGACGACCGGGGAAGAGAAGGAGCCTGCACGTCTGCAGAAATCGACGCCGCCACCCTCCAACAACCGCGAGAACGAGCAGCCGGCCAAGCGCCAGCCGTTGAGCCTCGACACCGACGCATCTCGCGCGAGACCTGATGCTGTCGCCCAGCAGCCTCCACATTCACCCGCCACGCCATCGAGAGCGAGAGGAGATTCTCGCTTTGGCTCCAGGCCGGTCAGCATGGTCCAGACGTACAATCCGCCGCAGATGGAGCTGGCTCAGGACACTCCACCCGAGCTGGCTCCCATCTTCAGCTATCTCAATAGCCATAGCAACAAGCTGTATCAGGAAGGCTACTTCCTCAAACTGCACGATCTGGATACGAGAGGGAAGCCGAGCCAAGACAGAGTCTGGAACGAATGCTTTGCTCAGCTGGTGGGAACGGTGCTCTCTCTTTGGGACGCTGCAGCTCTCGATGCAGCAGGCGAGGATGGCGAGGTTGTGCCCACGTTCATCAACCTCAGCGACGCTTCAATCAAAATGGTGAGTTACCGCCCGCACTTTTCTCCAACTCGAACAAGCTGATATCGTGCCCAGATTGAATCGCTACCCATGCATGGTGCTCAGGGTGGCAGCCTGCAGAATGTGCTCAGCGTTTCCACCGCGGCCAACAATCGGTACTTGCTGCATTTCAACTCCCTCAACTCGCTCACCCAGTGGACGGCTGGTATCCGGCTTGCCATGTTTGAGCACTCTGCATTGCAAGAAGCCTACACTGGATCACTCATTGCAGGCAAGGGGAAGTATCTTAACAACATCAGACAGATCATGGAGCGTTCGCGATTCGTGTACGATGACTGGGCACGAGTCAGGTTCGGAGCCGGGACGCCCTGGAGAAGGTGCTGGTGCGTCATATCTCCTCCCGACGAGAAGGATTTCCAGAAATCTCAAAAGACCTTGAAGAAAAGCAGCGCATATGACCGAGCTCAACTTCCCAAGGGCGATATCAAATTCTACGATACTAGGAAAATCACTAAGAAGACGAGGCCCATCGCCACAATCAACGACGCCTATGCAGCCTATGCCATTTACCCACAATCGAAGCCACTTATCGATCAGTCAACGTTGGTCAAGCTGGAGGGACTGGTCACGATACACGGATCGCCTGAAACTACCACCGAAGGCTTCGTCTTCGTTATGCCAGAGGTGCACGCAGCCGTCAGCGGTTTTGAGATGATGCTTAGGTGGCTCTTCCCCGTATACGACACGTTTTGTCTGTACGGGAGACCCACGAGACTCATTGCAGATACACTCGACCAGCGTGGGCTCATGTTTGCAATGCCATCGAACCGCCGATACGGCTTCCTCGACACATTGGACGTTTCTGGTCTGATTCACACAGAGGGCAGTCAGCATTGGAGCGAAAGACAGTGGCGAAAAGAGCTGAGGAAACTCACATCAACGAGAATGACCACCCACATGGAAGACCGTGGCTCTCCGCATGGGGCCATTGGTGGGCGACGGAACACCACTTCACGCCAATCCTTGCCACCCAGCCGAACAGGTGGTGTTCAATTTCAAGAACCATCAATCCATTCTACTCCCGCCTCCCGATCTTCGTCGCCTTCCAAAGCAGGAGCCGACGTTGTCAGCCCACCAAAGCGCGTGGGCACTGCGCCGCCTGCAGCGTTCAATGGTAGTCCCCACAAACGCTCGGTCTCCGATGCGCAGGGTTATCGCAAATACATGGCAGAGACTCCCTCGCGCCTTTCTTACGAGCAAGGACATGATGCGGATGAGCCTCCTGCTCCACCCAGACACGGAGGCGCGCTCGGTGCTGCCTCCGACAGCAACAAGGACCGCACAAGCTCTCCTTACGAACAAGTGGTCGCCCAGCAAGGTGCCTCCGCCTTCATGCCACCGCCTGAGCCTGTCGTCACACCTCCCGCTCTTCAGCACAATCCTCACGGCCGTCCATTGACGCAGCCACACGTGGCGCCCGAATTACTTCGCAAGCATTCCAACGTAGATGCAGCCACCCTCTACCAAATGCAGGATGCTGCTCGTCCTCAAGAAGCTGAAGACGGTGTATATCCTGTCGTTCCGGACTATGACCAAAACCGGCTGCAACATGATCTTCCTTACAGGAAGCAACTTGGTATTCCTGCTAATCAGTCACAGGGTTTCGTAGGCTACGCTACTGAGTATGGCAGTTCCAGCCAGCGAGACCTTCGTCAAGGACTGAGCACTATTCCGGGCTCGCCCAACGCCGGATATGATGGTGATAATTATGTGGATGCAAGTGTACAGCGAAGCATCGACGGCCTCGCAGCAGCGGCGATGGCCAAGAGTGAACGCCCCGGTGTAACTTCTCTGTCGTCTCGAGAGAGTGTATCGAGGAAGCCGGTGCCGAAGAAGCTGCCGCAAGTGCCAACGGAACCTGACGCCCCGGGCAGTGGACAATCATCTCAGGTGCGTGATGACATGGATCCTCCTGACTCGCCCGCGTTGTCGGCAGGTGATTTTGTTGTTGATGATGCAGTCGGATTTGTTGACGAGGACGCGCTAGAACGTATACTAAACGACGGTAGTGACCGCACCAACTCGCTGGCCTCCGAAAGGACGCCGGAGTATGCGAGTACAGCGAGTCGCCCTTCGCTGGAAGAACAGAAGCGTAAGAAGCAGAAGGAATATGTAAGGGCAGGCAAGATGAAGACGGTCGGCGACCCGACCATGACCGCACCCGATTCCCGTGGTTTTGGGCATGGTAAACTGGACACTTGGGACAGAGACCAACAGGAGCAGACGGCGCCACTTCCGATCGTTGATTTTGGGCCTACTTACACCTACAAGCCAAAGAATCGCCCCGGAACGAGTGGTACTATCACGCCTGGCGACATGGACAGGAGGCCAAGATCAAGGTCCACGGACAGGTTGCGGCAAAGTGCCGGATCGCGACTGAGTGGCTACTTTGATATGGGCGCAGGGAACAGCCCCAGCGAGAGCAAAAGTGTCAATCGTCTGTCGTACTTTGGACATCGAACCCCAACTCCAACCGGCATAGAAGCATCAGAATATACGGACGCGAAGAACAACAGGCACAGCATCGCCTGGGCGCCCGCCTCTACACTCCCTGTCGGCGCACAACAGCTTCGACAGAGTCTTACCCCGGAACAATGGGTGCAATATCGGGCCGAGCTCGCACAACAGCAGCCCCAATATGCTATCCCTAGGAAGTCATTGGTTCCTCCCGTTGCTCATCAACGTCACGCATCTACAAGCAATGTTCCACAGCAACGACAGGCGATGACCAAGACTCCGCCACCGTTAGCACGAGCTGTATCTGGTGACTGGACTGGACAGCAGCGAACGCCGCCGGGTCGGCCGCACTCTCGAGGAGCTGGCACATATCTGAATCAAGGTGGAGGTCTCATCAATGGACCATCTTCAACGACGTTGTCTGCGAAGGAACAAATGCATGTGGCTCGCGCGACTGGCACGCCTCTCATTAGCATGACTGCTAAGGCCAAGGACAAGAACAAGGACATTGGCGAGCACGCTCCAGGGCTGGTGGGAGTCTTGGCTGCGCGTGAACGCGAGAAGGCGGCTATGACGCAAGGGATCCGTAGTGGAATGGTGCATCAGGCTATTCTTGCGAGGCAACAGGAAGCGGTCCGGCTCGAGCAGGAAGCCCAAATGCAATCCCAGTTGCAAATGCAGCAGCAAGCTATGCAGGCAGCCCAAGCAGCTCAGTACCAGCAGATGGCCTACCAACGGGTTGCCATGGCTCAGCAACAGCAGCCTCCCACGGTTCATCAGCAGCAGCCGGTCTATCAGCAGCAGATCATGCAGCCACCCATACGACATAGACAGTCATGGGGGCCGCAAGCACAGCAACCGATGGTGCAACAGCCTCAGGCTGGTGGCTTTGGTGGACAGTATGTCCAACAACAAGGGATGGGCCAGCCAATGTGGGGCGGGCAATACGGCTATGCCCAAGGGCCAGGGCAAGGACAAGGACAGCAAAGGATGCCCAAGAGGTAGGGAACATTGCAAGGGGCGAAGTCCAGCAGAACATAAATTCGACAGTTACTTCTTGTGAGAGGGATCGCAATTCACAGATGATTGTTGTTGGGCATTGATTGGAGTATTGGGGGATATCGTGTTGGTACTTGATTCGCATTCAGCACATCCAGCGAACCGCCTTTGTAAAGCGTTGAGCATAGAGAGCATGCAATTGTTCGTGCTGGTTTCAAGAGATAAAAATACATTAGACCATTAGGACGAATACAACGAGTTTCACGCTAGATCTTCTCTGTCCATTAATGAACTTATAACGACATGATCGCCTCTGAGAGCCATTGGAATACGTTGTTCTCGCGGCACAGCGTTACTCCCGATTCCCGCACACTTTAGAAGCTCGGCGTTTGCTAGAGCGGGTGCGGGAGGGGTTGATTCTACAGTTTGTACAGGCACAGCACGCTCGTATTGGCTCTCTTGGAGTGATTTCAGTATCTTTCCTAAGCGGTCCTCGCCATGGCACACGGTGATGCTCGGGGAGCTTCGTCTGCTCGCAATTCTGTCTTGGCGATGGACTCGCAGGGTGCCCCAAGGGCTGGCGTGATGGTTACGGTTCAGATGATGCGCCGATATGTTGCTCGGAAGACAGCGGAAACTTCAAGCATCGAGCAAATCCACCCCAACACCTCTTAGGGCTTGCACAACCCAGTCTGGGTACTTCTCTTTCTCTCCACAATAGAGATTATGGAAGTAGTCCTTCAGAAACTTCGGATACCTGTCTTCCACGATAGCTGCTCGCATGCGACTTGTCAAGTCCAGCATGTAGTGAATGTTGTGCATGGTCAGCAGATGCGCACCAGCAGTCTCTTTGGCAGCGGTATGGTAGATGTAGGAGCGACTGATTCCCAGACCACCTTCTTCCTGCGATCTGCAGCAAACGCAAGTGCAGTCATGTGCGATCGGTCCGAAGTCTTGTGCGTAAGAGGCGTGCCGCAGATTAAGCACGCCGCGATTAGTGATCGCGTTTCCGAAACGTGCTGTTCGCGACGGCCATACACAGTCGAACATGTCGGCGCCCAGAGCGACTGAGACGAGGATGTCTTCCGGATAGCCTACTCCCATGACATAGCGTGGCTTATTAGTTGGAAACATGCCCGTGCATGTCTTGACGACGTTGCAGAACTCTGTCTTTGCTTCGCCTCCACTCAGACCACCGATGGCGATGCCGGGAGTGTCCCGAGCAATCATTTCCTTACAGCATTCTCGACGGAGATCCAGGTCCAGTCCACCTTGTATGATGCAGAAAAGGTTCTGGGATTCTGGCTTCTTGTGAGCCGCGATGCACCGGTCGAGCCAGCGTACCGAGCGATACATGGCTTCCTTGATGCGTTCGTGGTCAGGAGAAGTAGTCGCTATGACGTCGTCTAGTTGCATGATAATGTCGGAACCGATCGAGTTCTGGAGTGAGATGGAGTGTTCAGGAGTGAGAAGCATAGGAGTTCCATCATGCGGACTGAGAAACCGCACTCCTTCTTCTGTGACTTGTGCGAGCTTGAGTAGCGAGACCATTTGGAAGCTGTAGATAGTGAGTGTCCTGTGAAGCTCAACAGGGAATTGAAGCATACCCGCCGCTGTCTGCATCTTGTCAGTGCAACTCTGACTACGACGTAAATCCGTGTTCGTACCTGTCAATATATTGTGTGGCCATGACTGCAGCTTGTGTGCTCCGCCGATAGCATCAAGCGTCTTTTGACCAGGTTTCAAACCGCTGCCATATTCTCAGCTTCTCTTTCTGCGCCATTTGATTAATGTCTCCCGCACAGGTGATAGGTGTTGTTCAGACACAGTCTACAGCTCGTCTCCTCAAGTTGTCTGGGCGTCAACCCCTTCAGTGAAGCCTGCGTGGCCACTGGCATGAACAATGGCAATTGGACGGGGCCATGAGGAAGTCTTAGAGTCGCGGCTCTCGCTTTGGTGGTCTGTCTGACGTTAGCAATGTCCCACAGATGAGGTTCGAGTTATTTACAGAGCATTTTGACACCAGCTCGAAAGTCAAGGCGGACGGCAGTGGCCTTGGGACCATGTCATCTTCGGGCATGGCAGAGGCAGAGGAAGAGGCCGAAGCAGAGGTGATGATGTCTGTTCCTTCAGACGCGTTGATTCGTTGCCCTGGTCGGAGTCACGTCCGTTGGCGCTGTACGTCAAGTAACTCCCCTCCAAACCACGGCGTCTCCTGTCGTTCTCATTTCCCCACATCTCCATCAATATACGAACTTGTAAGCCGTATTCGACTTTCCAATTGGTTTGGTGTCTACATATTCTGCATAAAAGTGAGAAGACCACTCCACTCCCCACGCCTTTGATGAGCCAACCGTACAAATGGACGTTGTGTTATCTCTGCACCGAACAAGATTGTTACATGTGCCCGTCGCGCTGTAGTTCGTGAATTGTAAGGACTGAACAGAGGTCTTGCACTCAGGCTTTAAAGATGGAAAGGTCGAGCTTACGAGCCGAAAATGCTGTACGCTAGACCAGACACATATGTTGGCATACACCCGTCGGAGCGGCAGATCTTAGACACCCTCTCCATCGTTGATGCCAATTGACAACCAAGGCAACCAGCTGGCGTTCGAGTTTGAAACGCGGCGTTGTGATCAGACTGTGACCACACTTTGTGTACACATGGTGAAAGTTAAAGGTACTTGCGACCGATTATCTAGGTGCGCTGTTGAAGGGCCTGCGTCTGATGTCAGGCACGGTGAAGATTTCCCTGTACAGTTGAGACCGAACGAATGAGAACAAGCTAGCAAGAAACAAAACAAATGAAGCGATGAGAAGGACTCATTCTACTACATATTTGTTAAGGGTAAGTATATCATGGTGAGCGAAGACATTTTCGATAGCATCTATCGAAGCCACATCATTTCCGCTAATCCCATACGCCAGCTACACATAGTTAGACACCCTACAGCGTAGTATCGTCAGCACTAACTGCTCGAAGCTGAAGGTGTCACCATGTTCGCTTCGAAATGATGATCTTGATCTCGAAAGAAACAATCCACTTACTCAACAAGATTTCCATCCGGATCCCGACAATAGACACTCCTCAGTTTCCCCACCGCACCAGTCCGTTCCACAATCTCTCCACCTTCCAGTATTTCGATACCAGCCTGAGACCAAGCCTTGTGTACCTCATGAATTGGATGCTTGGTGATGAAACATAAATCCTCACTACCGGGTTGAACTCCTGCTGCTTTCGGCTCGAATTCTGCTCCAGACTGGTGAAGGTTGAGCTTTTGAGACCCGAATAGGAGGGCGTGGCGCTCAACGCCTTTACCTGTGAACTTTTCGTGCTTCATGCCGAGATGTGTTGTGTAGAATTCGATCGTCTTTGGAATGGAAGCACAGGTGATGACAACGTGGTCGATTGAATCGACTGAGAAGGTCGTCATATCGAGGCAGTGATGCTGTTGTTGACACTGGATGGAAAGCTGTATCGTCCCTCACCTTTGTGATTTGGTTTTATTGTGAAGGAAGTGACTTACCAAATTGATGCAGTTACGTCCGGAATTCGCGAAACACGTAATAGTGGGGCTCGAAAGCTGGAGCTGGAGCTCAGGACGACATCTCTGCCTCTGGTTCTTGTAGAACTATGCATTACCAGAAGAATACGCGTCAGCGGAACATCTCGCGTCGCCAAAGATAACGGGTTGCATCTCAAGCACATTGGCAACGCATCGCCGTGTACATATTCCAGCATCAGTTAGGTTGGCAAAACTACTGCTAGTCTCCTCATGTAATTCGACAGGAGTGCCAGCATACCCGAAGCCAGGAACTTTCTCTAATGAGAGCGATCACGGGTTGCGACCGTTCCGCTGTACCATTGGCGGATCGCATCGAGAATGCTGCGATGATGATCACATCACGGCGAAGGATCTTCTCATAACGAGATTGGGGCTGAGGAGCTTGTCGATGTTCTTCAATATCGCCCTTGAACACGGAGCTGAAATCGCTCGGGTCGAGATTGTGCGGGTTGGGGAGAAGAACAACCTCAACAGCAAGATTAGCAGCTAGAGTCTGAATAGTCAGAGAGCCAGGGTAACGCCGCTTTTGAAATATCCAGAGGGGGTGTTCTAGCTAGGGCAAGGTCAAAGCCAGACAGTCCATGTGCAGCAATTTCCCGTCCACCCAGATAGTGGTGCCTATTTCCTTTTTGGAAAGCGAGAAGCGCAAGCGAAGAGATGTGACAGTCTCTCCCAACGATTGACCAAGCCGCTCTGTTAGCCAACGGGCAGATTTCATGGATTGGCCAAGGGTATGCATAGTCAATCTCAAGCTCGCCAGCTAGTCCGAGATGCCGGGCGTGTTGGCTGATCTTTATAGGAAACCACCTGTCGCCCTCAAAGAGATTGAGCAGGCCCATGGCTGGCCATTCTCGTCGAACCTGAGACACCTGTATGCAGTACAATGCAGATCCTTCGATCGCTCACCATATTACAATCAAAGCAGGATCAAGTTATCCCGTTTGTGTTCTGGTGTCGTTCATGAGCGTGACCAGGATACGGTGATAGATCAGACGGCGGGCCTCTCGAAAGAGTTTGACTAGATAAATATAGTCATGAGTGGCCATGGTTTTCACGTTTGGTATCCTTGGTCATCATGGTCAATTCTGCACGCTGTTGAGCTAGTCGCTCAGCCAAAGGCGATCGTCCATACCAGGCGAGCGAGACCTGTAGCAGTCTCCGCGACAGACATCCCGATACCGTAGTACGTGAATGTGGCATTGTTTTTTGGGCGCTGGCAATGGTTGAAGAGTCTACAATAGCAGGCAATATCTCGCAACGCGTCAACGCGTGGAAAGAACTCCCTGAGCCTTGGCGACCCCAGATTGACTTCCCGAGGAGAGTGGAGAAGCTTATTCCCGGACCGATGACGGAGCTTTATACAACATCAACACCACATGTAGTACATCTAAACAAAATTCGGGGAGATTGTTTGAATCTCGCTTTATTGAAGGAGCAGGCTTCCTTAGCAGTTGCTTGAGGTGGAGGAAAGTACAGGCACATAATACCTCAATTATGGCAGCGGCAGCGGCAGCAAAGCAAGCCATCCGGCGAGCACAGCTCTATGGTATGTGTCAATCCGTAGAGTCAAAGTAATGGCATTAATATGATTGCCTATACATCAGAATTATCTTTGTACCTGACTCCAATGCTAACGGCTCTCCAGTGCCCGGCTCGTCCATGCGATTCCTCGAAAAGTCGCGCTCCATTCCCGCTATCGACAGCATCTGCTACGACCTCGAAGACTCCGTGACACCCGGCAAGAAACCCGAGGGTCGTCAAAATATTCTAGAAATTCTAAACCGCGACCGCGCCTCAGGGATCCGCGAACAAGCCGTCCGCATCAACGCCGTAGACTCCGGCTACGCTCTCGACGACCTGACCACAATCCTCAAAGGCACCCATTTGGACTGCATCGTAGTCCCCAAAGTCGATGCTCCCAAGGACTTACATTTCGTGACCGACGTGCTGAAGCAGATGCTTCCCGAACGACATGCATCAGATTCTCCAAACCCAGTGAAAATCGTAGCGTTGGTGGAAAGTGCGCGGAGCGTGATGGATTTGAACGCGATATGTAAAGCTTCGCCGTTCCTCTCGGGCCTGACCTTCGCCGCCGAAGATTTCGCCATGGACCTATCGCTGACGCGGACGCCATCGTTGCATGAGTTCATGTACGCGCGCTCCGCGATCGTGACTGCAGCACGAGCACACAATTTGCCTTCGGCGCTGGATTTGGTCAGCACGACGTTTCGCGGCGAGGAGGGTAGGAAGCAGTTGAGGGAGGAGAGTGAGAATGGGAAGAGATTCGGGTTTAATGGGAAGCAGTGCATTCATCCTGATCAGGTGGCCGTGGTGCAGGAGGTGTACTCCCCGAGTGAGCAGGAGGCGGAGTGGGCGATGAGGGTAGTGATTTGTGATCAGAAGGCTGATGCACAAGGGCGTGGAGCATGGACGCTGGATGGGAAGATGATCGATGTGCCTGTGGTGGGAAAGGCGAAGGCGATTGTGGCCAAAGCAGAGGTTTGTGGGTTTGATGTGGAAGCGCTGAGGGAGAAGTTCAAGGATGAAGAGCCGCAGTAGAGGAAGGAAATAACGTCAGATGCACTGTATATATTCTTGTCGAGAGACGAAATACTTCATCAGTATCCTCTGTCCCTTCTCACAACGTTAATCAATTTCTCCCCCTTCTTCCGATGCTCCAGATTGATTTCCAGAACCTTGAATGTCCTCTCTGTATACGCCACCCCATTCCCACTGACATGTGGCGTCACAATCGCATTCTTCAATCCCCAAAGCTCGCTATCCTCGGGTAAAGGCTCCGGGTCCGCAACATCCAGAGCCGCGCCAGCCAGTGTGCCATCTTTAAGCGCGTCAATCAAGTCCTGCTGCTTGAGAATCGGCCCTCGAGCAATATTCGTCACGAAGGCCGGTCTCTTCCCACCCTGACTCAAGATGCCAAACTCCTCCTTACCCAAGAAATGTCTCGTCTGATCCGTCAAAGGAACAGAAACCAACAACCAATCGAGATCCTGCTTCAAGAATTTATGCAGATTCTCCTTCTCCAATCCAGAGTACCATTCCACGGGTATCTTGCCCTCGACATCTCCTGTCCCGGGCACGATGAATCCGTTATCTTTCTTCTTCTCATCCGTATCTTTCGGTGTGGCCGTATATGCTAAAACTTCCATGCCCATGGCGCTCGCGACACGACCGACCTGTCTTCCAATGGATCCGTATCCCAAGACTCCGAGTCTTCGACCAACCCAATCCCGAACATTATCGTATCGCCCAGACTGCTTACTGCCCCACTGATGCTTCTTCTGTAACTCGTAGAGCTCATTATAACCATGTGAAGACACTAGACCGGTCATGATGACCCACTCCGCAATCTGCGGTCCATGAATGCCAGAGCTGGTTGTGATGACAATGTCTGTGTCTTTGTAGATCTTGGTATTCTGCATCTGATTGCTTCCGGCGCTTATGAGGTGGATCAATTGCAGATTCGGAACTTCAGCTGGGTCCGGAAATGTGAAGAGCGTAACGAGGATAGTGGCATCGTGCCAGAGGTGTTTGGGGACTTCCTCGGCAAGGACTTTGGCATCGCGACTGCGGGACGCTTGGTAGAAGTTGATGTCGAGGTTTGGGAAGGTTTGTTTGAGCTTCTCAATTATTTCTTTGGGCTCTGGGAAAGGCAGGACTGCCAGGAGGGTGTCTTTTGCTGGTCCACCACCCATCTTGTCTGCGTTGCGCGTGCTGTCCGTCGAAGTCAACCGTTCTTAAACTTTTGATCGGACAGCCCAGATGAAGTTGGAAATCACGTAATCGGATTGGAAAACCACACTAAATACCTACTCACAGGGGAAATGCTAGATAGCCCGAATAGAATAATCGCCCTCTTGAATGACGCGACATGCTCCGGCCAGCTTGATAGGCAAGCTTAAGCCGACCAGCTTAGAGCCTAGTACGGCGTATCGGCAGATGATTTGGTTGCCTGGTCTCCAGAAGTATGGCTGAGGCATGTTCGTAGTACACAATAATGATAAGAGATGTCACACCAAAGCAGCGAGCTCGCTCTTCACATACGGCTCTTGAATGATATCGACATTTGTCCTAGCTCTGGTGGTGCACAAAACGATACGAGCAATGGCCCACGACTGCAGCATACTTTGGGGGAGCAATCGATACAAATGCCGGCGAACACCATTTTCTCATCCAGCTACTGCTTTAGGTATACAATCAAACATTTATCTCGATAATGATTTCCTGGTGCCCTCGCTACGACCGTCAGCTGTCCTCAACGAACGCATATCTTCGTGCCTGATTGCACTTCTGTGAGCCAGACCTCAAGCTCCGAGCGCTACTTGGAACGCCAAAACCAAATAAACCAACCAAGCTGCCCCGTACTTCAAACATCGGCGAGCAGGCCCTGCGTGTGCGGGCGGGTATTGCCTCATTCTTCATGACGATTCGCGCCACGCATAAGTCATTCCGCGGTGCCATTCTTCTGCCTGTGCACGCAGTAAGTGGCTGTTCTAAGCTGTTTGCATGCTCTCTTCGCCGACCTCCGCCTCTGCAGGACTCTTCTCTGCTGGTGCCTCGGTGGCAGGAACCTCCTTCTCTGGCTCTGCGACCTTTTCTTCAATCTTCTCAGCAGCAGCGTCGGCTTTTTCCTCCTCGACGGTCTCCGCTGGCTTTTCTGACACCTCGGCATCCTTCATCTCTATTTCCTGATTCTCGACGGGTTTGGCTGCGCCTTCGTGGGCGTCATTTTTCGCCTCGTCGAGGACCTCCTTCTGTGCCTCCTTCTCTGGTTCGTGCTCCTTCGTGCCGTTCGTCTCTGTGACTTTTTCATTGGCTAGAGACCCAGGCTTCTCCCTATCGTCCTTCTCGACAGCTGATTGAGGAACAGCATCGCCGTCAGCCTCCATACGTTTGTTCCAGATATCAAGCAAGGCTGAGCTCCGCTTCTTGAAATTGAATTGATCTTCCTTCGGCACGCTGGCCAACTTGACAATTGCCTTTAGTACTTTGTGGATCTTCGTCTGACGGATGATAGACGGCTCGAGGGTATCGTAGGTTTCAAGTTGCGTGAAGAACTCCGCCATCGCAGCCATTTCATCTTCCTTTGGCGCCTGATCGCGGGAGAGGAACCCTTTCTGTAGACGGTGACGAAGGTAGAGGACAGCTTTCTCGCGCTGTTGCAGCCTCTCCTCTTCAGTCATCTGTGGCTTCTCCTCTTCGTCTTCGGCCTTGGGCGCTTGAACAACCTTTTTCTTTGGCTTAGAAGTCGATTTCTTCGTGGAAGATGCCGTGTCGCCTGTGTTTGGAGTCTTCGGAGCATTAAGCTTCATAACTTTCGGCGTCTTCTTTGGCTGTCGAGCAGTCAGCACGCAAATCCTCTGCATTGACACGGATATTATATTTTACCTTCGGCGCATCAGCGTCGCTTTCAGCCTCCTTCTTACGTTTCTTGGTGGACTTAGGTGCTTCGGCATCTTCCATATCGATATCCTCGTCGGCGGCTTTGCTCTTGCGAGGAGCTTTCTTCTTGGGCTTCTTCTCGGCCTCCACGTCGAGCGCCGCATCTTGTTCTGCCTTCGCGGCTTTCTCGGCCGCCTTGCGTTCTGCCTCTTCTGCCAGGCGCTCACTCTCGATTCGGAAGGCTTCCTGCTCTTCTTGCCAAAGCTTCAGGATATCCTTGAAGTAGTGTATGTCATGGCCCTCAGAGGCAATTTGGTACGCCTGTTGAAGGGCTTTGGTCATCTTCGTATTAGGAAGCTGGGTACATTCTGCGGGATCGAGCGGCGTGAGCGCGGTATTTACCATCCATTGACTATAGAAGAGTGGTTAGTCGTATACTCAGCCTCAGCGAAGTCGATATATGAATTTACAATTCGTTCGTCGCCAAAAACATGATGGGAAATGTGCGTTCTTTGGCGTTCTTCCCGCCTTCCTTGAAATCGTCACGTAGAGTACCATCAGGCCGAGATGTGCTGACGGGACGAGTGGCCAGCAAGGACTCGGGAAGCATCTCCTCGTCGCAGATGATGGCAGGCCACGGGGGATATCCTTTGAGGCGCGCCCAGTAGAATTCTCCAGGCTGACAGTCGAGATGTAGCGACGGCATAGACTTCTTCTTGTTGAGCTTCTTGTTCTTGTGCTCTGGCACGCCGCCCATTGACTTTTTCTTCTTGTCCTTACCGCCAGGAGTGGAGTCAGCCGTCGCCTCAGCGGAAGATGACTCGGCCTGCTCTGCCTTGTCACCATCGACGGCAGGCTCGTCAACCTGGGTACGCTCTGTTACCGTCTCGCTATCCTTCCTCTTCTCTTCGGTCGTGGCGATGTCGCCGTTGGCTGTGGCCGGCTCGGAAGGCTTCTCGGGCTCACTGGCGATAGCAGGCTGGGCTGAATTCAGCAACGGTGACCTGGGTACACGCATGATAGCGGCACTACTCACTGCTGACACATCCCCTGACGTGGCGGTGGTGGTCTCGTCCGCCATCTCACCGTCTACTCCGCCTTCAGGTGTGGGTATGTCGCGCTAGCAGAGATTTGCGACGCGACGATATTGTTATCGTGACGCGTAGGGCCCGGCAAGCGTGCAAGTAATGCTCGCGAAAGGGACGGGATGACAGTGTGCGAAGAGCACCACGTTCCAGCGATGTTGTGGCCGTGTGGGGTGGTGGTGTTGATGGTGGTGTTGGTGGACTGGAGAGAGAGGATTGAGGACAGAAGCAGCGTTCTAAATCGAACGGGCAAAGACGTCCGTGCGCAGAATTGTCACTCAGTCGAAAGCGTGAAGGCCGGGCGGAACGGCATGAAGGCGAGAGCATTTCGGCTTGTGACACCCGGAAAATTGAATGAGGAGCTTGTGACAGCTCTTTCCATACTCCGCGTATGTATCCGACTCTCTCAAGTGAATGTTCGCTGTGTAGAAACGTTCTGACTGTTGCCTTGGCGCAATGCGATCCATGTACCAGAAGGGACAAGCCGCCAATCAGGAAAGCGCACCACTCTGCAGTCGCCCGCCGAGCCGATTCATCCGATGCACTGCTCTGTCTCGAAAGCATTCTGCCTGGTGTCTCGGGCCGTCCTCCAGCGTCAGACCTCCTCGCTCTGCCTTGTTGCGTTGTTGCAGGTGAATTGGTCGAGTCTTGGCGTTCCTCGGGAGGTGCGTGGCGTCACCCCATCCAAGGTTGGCTGACGCGAGCCAAATTGCGACCGAGCGACCTCCAGACACCCCGCTTGTTCCTCGGAGGTAGGTTGTACGAGGTCCACGAGAGTTCCAGGAGCTGATGGACACATGCAGACTCTGCATCGCGTGTTGCTCGCAAATTGATGGACTTGTCTAGCAGACCGGGCATTGTGGTGGACGCTGGTCACAACCCGTCGGCGTCATGGCCTTTCCAGATCATGTACTGACGCCCAGAGAGCTTGCGTATAGTGTGGCTCTGAACTATCTGGTTGCAAGGCACGCTGCCACTATTCTCAAAGAGTCGGCCGGCCTGCCTAATGGCTCGATAGCAGCATCGGGAATGTGAACAGTGCGCAGCTGACCATGCCCGGGTCTTGGAAAAACTGTAGCGGAGCCATACTGGCTGCCTGCAATTCGATGTCAGCGAGAGACGCTGCGCACATGGAGAGGTAACTCCATGCCTATAGCAGGATGGGATTCAGGCGAATTGCGTTCTTCGAAGTTGAAGGTTGCAACGCCTGTTCCGGCTGTACAGGCAGGAGAGAAATGTATCCAGCGTCTACGTTAGAGTGTAGAAGCAATTTGACGGCAACACTCTCGTGAAGTATGGTAATTCCAGTTGATTGAGCTGGAGCTTGGCTGGCTCAACGGCGTCTTTCTGGTCTTGACGTAACATGTTCATCGACGAAACTCGCAGTGACAATAAGAGACACGGAAACGATACTCAGTCTCATCTGTGGTCGCTGCTCTTACAGGTTGCAGATCCAAGCTCTTTCTCAAGAAATCGCCGCGACTAGGACCTTTTGATGGGGCTCGGAAATGAACAGAACTGCTGGCTATCCTTGTGGCTATGGTACAGCTCGTCGAGCGTCTATAGGAAGGCGAGATAGCACGCGTCCGCTGCTCTTGCTTAGCATGGTTCGCGTTGGTCGTGTGGGTTTCGGTCGAAGTGCAGAACACACGTGTGCGAATACTGGTGCTTGAGTGCTTGATCTTCTCATCGTTACGTTCATTGATGGGACTTCGAACACCGAGGATCGACACGATATCACTGCCCGGGAATGCTGCTCTGCTCTGCTCTGGGCTCGATGATCGATGTGTACTGCTGCTCACGCCCTCATTGCGACCGTGCGACACGCCCGTTATCGCTTTCCGCGGTGCGGCCGTGTCCTGGATTCCGTGGAGTTAGGAGTCTTCGATGTGCGGTGATGGCCACTGTGCGTTCTGGAATGGATGGAAGAGCAGGTTCTGTGTTGTGAGTGTGGGTTGAGAAGAGGAACACTGAGACGAGGTGTCGACGTCCCAGGCTCAATTCAGCCAGTCTCGGCGCCCGGTGCCTTGCACTTCGCAAGAGCCGATACTCAACACGCCTACTTAACACTTTCCACGTCCGCTTTCCTCCCATTTCCCCCCCTTCTACACACAAGCAGAGTCCGGCTTCAATTGCACTATATTTGTGGGCACTCGGTTGCTATTGTTATGGCATGGGTTTTGGTGTCAGATACCCCTCTGGCACGCGGCGAATGCTGTGGTACACATGCAATTAACATATAGCAACAATCGCCTTGTTTTTGAACCCGTACTGCATCTCGTTCATTACTCCAGGTTAGCCATAATTCTAAGCCATGAAAATCGTGTGCTGATGCGTTCGTGCTGGCTATTCATCAGTTCGCAGTCAGCATCTGTGCAAACACTGCGCAGAGCCAAGATGAAGTGACTTGAATATTCTATCTGGCGGAGCTAGTCACAACCATGCAGGCTTTTCGTTCTCCAGACAGACATCTATCATGGCATCGATGAACCTGACACACGCAATTCCGTGCTGTGTGATGCGTCATATTTTGGCCGCAACTGCCCACCCCATGGTAGTCGGAATGGTAGACCAAACACGTGCAGGAGACTCGCGACCAGGAATATGGGGACTAGAGGGAATCGATGAAGGTAGAATGCCGCCGTTGTCCACACCAAGAACAGCATCGACCGCCGCTTGATGCTCATCCGTTCTACGCAGCCACCTGCTACAGCATCAAAGAACGCCCTTGACGATTGCTGGATCTGCTCCATACCCTCGTTAGCTGTACTGATAAGACATATGTGGAAAGAACCATCACTTGTACGAGGCATTTATGTTGAGTGTCAGACAAAATGTCGAGGTGGTCAGCCAGAGTATGAAGAACTAGCCAGCAACCTCAGGTCGACGAAGTCATGGCGCACCACACCAGCAAGCCGTTTACCAGTATGTGAGCATAGAAGATAAACCTCTTCAATGGCGGGAAGCCTCGGCTCATACCCAATACTATGTCCTGTGCCCTAAAAGAGTGCACTGGGATGGGTCAAAGTAGCCGTCTGGTCTCAAGCAGAAGCGTTCTCACGCGGCGATGCCATCTTCTCGAGCCAGAGCCAGTGCGGCGTACTTCGGTGGCAAGGTCCTAGCGCCTTGGGACAGAGGCGCGATGTACTGTGGCAACATCTCGGCGCAAGCAGGTATCAACCTCGAGGATGCCTGGCATATCCGACGAAGAAGAGACGATCTGCCAGATCCTCCGGGAAGAAAATCCAGAAACCAGGTACGGGAACCACACTCCAGGTCTTCGCCTCAAGCCATGGAAATTGAGGTTCAAAGCCTGTACACAGTACAGTGATACCGATCCCATGGCCCTGAATTATGGCATCTTCCATGGCAAAGACCAGCATTTGATCCCTGGTCGTGTTGGCCTTGGGGCACATGATCATGTTCGATTGGCTATCCTCGATAGCTGCGCACATGTGTTGACTCTACTCCACGTGACCTAACTGGTCGTTGCTGAAGATGGCGGCTTCAGTTCCCTCGAAACATACATGTATGGAGGACAGTGCAGGTGACAGGAAACGTGTCCACCAGAGTGTCCTGCGAGATAGGGCATCGTGAAGTCGCTGTGCGGCATCTCCCATCACGGGTTCATATATCGGGATCACATGAGAAATGGCCGACGCTGCCATAATTCTGCCAGTACCTTCGGCGATGCGTACGCAGGCTCGGCTGACATGTCTTCAGCGCTCTCACCATCGCCGACCGCTGATACGTGGAGGTCCGCGTCCCCAATCTCATGCCGCAACTTTTGGTCACATTATCCGACCTTGAAATGCTAAAAGGGCTTCCCATACTTCTGTTGGGTTGTGTTTCAACCCCGTCGCCACGATCAGACCATAATCCCTGTTGCGTTGTTCTTCTGCTTCTCTTGCAACTTCAGGTGTCATTCATTATCACTACTTAGCTCGGCGTTCGATCCTTCGACTCATATCGGATGTTTTCTCCTCGTCGAAGTGTTTCGCATAGCTCGGAATGTATCTCGGGTAGTTACCGGTAGTGGGGAAGATAATCAAGGTACAAAGAGAGGCGAGTCATCTGAATTTGGCCAATATACGCACCATACTCTATGTGTAAGTGTGGTAGACTGGCTGGGTTGCTGCCGAGCCGCAGATATCGCTACAGCACAGTATCTCACGATCGGTTCGCACAACAGCTATAGTGAGGAAGGCGGCCGACTTTAAAGAAAATTTGGATCCACGCCACGCCACGAGACCAGACCGGCTAAGGATCAAGTCAGTCAGGCGGCTGCAGCGTATCAACAACACCTTCACCAGCTTACTCACTTGGTGCGAATTGCACTGGCAGAACTTCGTAATTACCGAGAAGGCCGGTGTACTGCGTAAGAAGCCGAACGACGGTCTTGCATGAGCCTCTGCCTTGTTATCCAACAGTCTGAGCATTAACTTTCAACCTGTCGATCAAGATCATGCTTGATGCCACTCCTGTCGGGAGGATTCGTGGCGAAGGAGGGGGCCAATCTCACTCACCACGCCGAGGAAGCTTAGGGCACGATAATAGTCTTGACCAGGGCGATAGCAGAAAAGGTCGGCAGTGCAGTACATACTACGAGACTTTTCTATATCCCCCCCAATCTTCCCAAAAAATGGACGAGCTTCTCGACTTGCTGACAAAGGCCGAGAAAGCTGCCGCGGCTCTTGGCAACGAGTATGCTGTCAACACGCCCGTACAAGCTCAGGTGCTCGCCAAGGCGCGCTCAATAATTCGTGAGGTACAACACCCGATACAGCGTGCCCAAGGGATCTTCAGTTCGCCGTACCACCTCGCATGCCTTCAAACTGCTTTCGATGCAGGCTGGCTGCGTAGCATTGACCAAGCCGATGCTGCTGGCAGAACGGTCGAGGAATTAGCTACGGAATCTGGAGCCGAGCAGTCTCTTGTTCGCCAGATATTGAGATTTCTCGCTGCCTATGGAAGCCTTCGAGAGCTTGCGATCGACAGATACGCCACAACAAGTTTGACTAGCTTGCTCTGCCAGGACGATGGGATGGCCGGCGGGTTGAAGCATGCCACCGATGCATATGTGTTCTCGGCTGGGCATCTGCCTGACGTACTCTCCGCCAATGGATATCGCATGCCTGAGGATATCGACAGCACGCCGTACGCTGAGGGACACGGTTTATCCTTCTTCAAGGACATCGCGGAGCGTCCAGCGATGGGCAGGGCATTCAATAAGTACATGGCTGTAGTCAACCTGGGTAGGAAGCCTTGGTTTGAGGTCTTTCCTGTGAAGGAGCTAGATGTTGACGAGGACGAGGTCATGCTTGTCGACATCGGAGGTAGCAGAGGTCACGAGCTCGCCGCTTTGGCTCGGAAGCAGCTGCCTGGAAAGCTCGTCTTACAAGATCTGCCAGCAGTCGTCGCACAGGTACCCCAGGATTGGAAGACCCGTTTTGAGGCAGAAGCTCACGACATCTTCACCCCACAGCCGCGCAAGAACCTCAGAGCGTATTACATGCGACGTGTCCTGCACAACTGGAACGATGACAAGTGCGCTGAGATCTTGGCGCACACCAAAGATGCCATGAAGCCGGGTTACAGCAGTATACTCATCAACGAGCTCGTGATACCAGATGTCGGATGCTCGCCCGCCTCTGCTGCTTTCGACCTCATCATGATGAGCGTTCTGGGTGCTCGAGAAAGGACGAAATCGGAGTGGGAGGCATTGATCGCCAAAGTACCAGGACTCAAAATCAAGAGGATTTTGAGGCTGGAGGAGACTGGTGAGAGTATCATCGAGGTTGTCCGAGAGCAATAGCGAACTGTACCATCGACGCATTCGTTGCCCGACACCAGACCCACTTTCACATCCCATGGCCTATCTCCACGCTTATCTGGTCCTTTGTCAAGCTTGGACCGGTGGTCGAGGCGCTGAAACACCCAGCACCACCAAGTTGTCCCACAAGTGGTCATTCGGTGGTTACAGATAGGCACGGTGTCGCCTAGAAGCTCATTGAGCCTCAGTAATTATTTTTGTTTTCGTAGTCAGCGTTTCCAATGCTGTATTGCATCCATAACGCCTACCAGAAAAATGGCCATCGCTGAGGATATCAATTTGCCGCCTGGAACAGTACGACTGATCGATGTGGACGGTACGTTGCTCACGAAACATGCTGAAGGATCGGCGGAGAAAGATGTTGTCCTTCACCCTACGCCTTCGGAAGACCCCGAAGACCCATTGTACGTCGAAGCAAGAGTAAGAGTGGTGGCGTGATAGACTTACAGAGACAGGAATTGGTCCTTCAAGCGCAAGATGCTGGCGACTTCCTGCGTTCTCATGTACACAGTCATGATTGCCATTCCTTCTGGATCTGTCTATTCTGTCGTCTCGCCAATCGAGAAGGCTACAGGTCTACATTTGAGCGATCTGAATACTGGCACTGCTGTCATGTTTCTCGCGTACGGATGGGCTTGTGTGATATGGCAGCCCTTGGCGCTACAATACGGCAAACGTCCAGCTTATCTATTGTCAATGGCTGCTTCCATCGCGATCATGGGAACCGCGCCGCTGTGCACAAGGCGAAGTACATACTTGGCGAACAAAGTCCTGCAAGGCTTCTTCGGAGCTCCCGTTGAGGCACTCTGTGAGATTAGCATAACAGACATCTGGTACGATGGCACTGAGTGGAAGGCACCGTTCCTATCTGAGACATTCGCTGATATTTCGTCTTAACAATATTCAGGTTTGCACACGAGAGACCGAAGTACTTGGCATGGTACGGCTTCGGACTATCTGTGACTGGCAAGCTGGCACCCATGCTCGCAGGTTTCATTAATGATGGCCAGGATTGGCGTTGGGTACTGTGGTGGACAGCGATTTGGATCGGCATTGCCTTCGTCTACTGCTTCTTCTTGATGGAAGAGACGAACTACGACCGAGTGACACCTGGGCAACACTCAGAAGCCACTGAGATCAGACGCGCAGTAAACCCGATCAGTACCGGTGTCGAGACGCCTATACTGACCGAGAAGGATCCCAAGAGCACAGACATCAACATCTCCAACCCGCCAGACACCGAAATCGGCCAGACCTTATATCAACGAAAATCATACTGGCAAAAGCTTGGCTTTACAGACAAGAAGCGTCCAAATCGCATGCTCAACATCTTCTTCGCGCCTTTCAAAGGGTTCACATACCCAGTCGTGGTCTATGCTGGTCTGATGTACGGCGGCAATGCCCTCGTTTGGTCCGGCGTCCTCAATGCCACAAGCGGCACGGTCTACACTACCTACTACGGCTTCTCTACCACAGCCATCGCCGCAGCTTATTCTGGAGGGATCCTTGGGGCGTGTATCGGAGCCTACTATTCCGGCAAAATGGGTCGTGTCCTCACACTTCGCCTCGCTCGTCGCCGAGGCGGTATCTCGGAACCCGAGGATACGTTATGGATGTTCATTGCTTCATTGATCCTGGTCCCATTCTCGATGCTCCTGTGGGGTCTGGGTGTGACGTATCGAACCCATTGGTTCGCTTTGGTGTTTGCGCAGTCGGTTCTGGCTGTCAGCAATTCGCTTTGTGTGTCTGGTGCGATTGGATATGCGGTTGCGAGCTACCATGCCTTGAGCAGTGATATGATTACGACTTTGATCTTGATTCGAAATACGTTGAGTTTTGCGATCAATTATGGGTGAGTAATCCGTCCTAATCAGTATGGGAAGACTGATGCTGACGATGTGATCAAAGGATCACGCCTTGGCTCAATGCGCTGGGCTATCGAGATACATTCATCATGGTCGCCGTTATCGGCTTTGCGTGGAATGCTTCATTGTTCATCATGGTCAAGATAGGGCCGAAGTTAAGAAAAGCAAGCGCTGAGCGGTACTGGAACGACGTTGCCAAAGCGCGAGCGAAAGGTCTCGGGCACTAGTTGGAAGAAATATAGCAAATCACTGATCAGAACGACCAAATTCAACCTCTCCCCATCCGCGCGCCCTTCCACTTATAGTCCTCTCTCCCTCGCAACACTCGGGCTTCTCTATCGGCACATCAGGAGATCATACCAATCTCCAAGGGCCTCTCTTTCGGCACTGGAATCGGACCCCTCATAGCAGCCCTTGCTTTCCAAAGCATCCATGTACCTCATTCTTTGACATTGGCAATCTCAGCTAAATCGGAGCTTCGAAGAAACTCGACCCATGATCCTCGATTCTCAACCCCCACAAGGGATCATACCTTTCTCACCATAGAGCAACTGGACGAGTTTGCGAGGGTCGGAAAGCCATTCGGTTGGCATTCGAACGCGGCCAGAGATGAAATGGTTACGAGCTCCCCCAGTACCGTAGGTCTTTACAGGTCTGGATGCTGTTCTTGGTGGAGCTCTGAACGGTCATTTAGGCGAGGAGGACCGTGTTGATACTGGGATAGAGGCAAGAACATAAAGGCGGGAGGAGGACAGGTTTTGGACGAGGGGTGCATAGGGGCGAGATGTACGCTCGTGCATTGGATTCTCGGATCGAACTATCCTGTGCATTTTTGCGGGAGATCTCTTGAACAAGTGCGGGTTGGTGAGCCAAGTCATAGCGTGGCATTGTCATGTGCAGTCGGCTGTCGTCCTTTCGCCCGCCTCAGCCACTAGCATGCATGTGATTACACACGGGGCCGCGCTGTATCATTTCCCACAATTTACTGCGCGAAGATCAGCCTGTTCACCCACTTCGTTATGAGGGTAGTCAGACCCCCTTTCAAGTCGGATTGAAACTTGAAAGTTACATAAGTTCCGCCGTGCAGGACCATATAAGCATATGATCCCGCACGTGAAGGTCGTCTAAGCAATTACCGCCAAAGCTGCCCACAAGTAGCTCAATGCCGGGCCTTCATGGACTTTGCCCAACGTCTTCGAATTGCTGCAGTCCAAGAGCTGGCCTCAGATGCTGCTCAGCTGTGCCAGGCCCATCTGCGTGAAGTTGTCTGGCTTTGCGGGACTGAAGGTGAGTCGACAGCGAAAGAGTTGAGACGAACTTACGGCAGGGTGACGGCTTTGGAGATGGGTCGTCCAGCGGTGAAGAGGAGATACTGTAGAGGGTTAAAATAGTGGGTTATTGCCAGCTTTATAGACGAGCAAGGATTCGTTGATAGACATTTGCATGACCTCCTGAGTACGAGGCCAGGTGATATGATACATATTCCAGGCAATGTCTCATAGTTTGGAACAATCTTGTGAGCGCTAGAAGTTGTTGAGGGACAGCTATCGCAATGTCTCTTCAACCGGATGAAACGCGATCCTAAGTGAGTACCTCACTAGGCCGACTTTGCTCATCGCCTGATTCCTTGGATTTCCCGAATAACCTGCTTCAGCTGTTCGCGAAGCTCTTCGGCCTCGATCTCGTGGCGCATTCCTGTCCTTCTGACTTCACGTTTCCAGAACTCTGCCTTCTGCCGCTCTACTGCGAGGCTGTTCTCAAGTCCACGTTTCTGTTCCGCATGGGCCTGTTCTGCACCACCAGCGAGAGCAGATCTTGCCAGTCTTTCCTCTTCGGTCTTGTTCCGAGCTGTAGTTTGTGATGCCTCAGAGCATCGTGCGCCATCGTCGCCTCCGAATGCTGGTCGGATACTTCTCCCGCTTCTTTCGCAGTCTACCTCGCGCTTTGTCGTTTGTCCTCAGCTGATTGCAACTTTTGGTTTAAGAGTTCCAAGCGTTCTCGAAGACTACCGTTGTATATAAGCAAGCACGAGATCAGTTGTGAAGCAGAGCGAGGCCGCTGATTCACGCGCTATTGGCTCGGCTGCAGCCGCGGCTAGTTGATGTCGCCTTTTCCAGAGGACTAATCTAGTTTCTATGTTATGACCTAAAACTCAGCGGCCATCTACAATCGCCAATATCATGTAGTACACGGACATAAGCCCGGTGAGTGGAAATTTGCTAGTGTCATGACTTCTGCGTACGAGCAAGCTTTGTCGCACAATTGGAACGAGATGAAGTCTGATCGCTCACAATTTTGTTTCTGGCAGACTTCATTTCTGCTTCGGCCCTTTGGAGAGCCGTTTCAGCAGACTGTGCAACCTCTTCAAGGCACCCAAGATGTTTCTCGACACCCTGCTGTCCATCCTTGAGCTTTTGAACCTCAGACGACCTCTCCGCAACTTCACGCTTGGCAGCATCGAGGTCTTCTTGAAGAGTATTAATGCATCTCCTCGTATCGGGGTTTTCATTGATTCAAGGTCTATTCTGCCAAAGGTGAAAGGAAATTTTGAAGGCGCGGTTTGCTGAGCATTGCGGAGTGCATACTCAAGGGCCGTGATGTGCGCTTGAAGCATGGCTTCAGAGGTGGTGCGTTCGTCAAGTTCGCCTCGATGTTGAGCCTGCAGGATTCACTTCTCGCGTTGAAACTCCCTGCAGTCCTCGAGATTATTAATTGATTGTTGCGGAGATTGAGGCCATGGATGAACTTGTTCGATCACTGGAACATTGCAGCCACTGCCTCGTTGCTCTGCTGTGCTGCTGGACTGATTTAAAGATGTTCGGTACTGCTTCAAGTTGCGCGAGCTGACATTGACGACCTTTATCGGACCTTGATTTCTCCCTGGACGAACTCCGACCATGATACTCTGTTGAGCTTGTGCACTGCTTTCAAACTGATGTAAAGGCCATGATTTACGAATGGGTAAGCGAAGGGCACCAGCTCACTGACTGCTAGAATTGTGTCCCTGTACGTCTTACAATGCATTCCCAATCTTACTGGCCCAGTGTTGTGCATCTACGTGTCGCCTGAACCATCCTTCGCACGAGAATGTATTCGTCCTCTTTGTAATGATGCAACGTGTTGGCATCGATCTACCTGATTTTGTACAGACATGGCTTCAGCGTCTTGGCCTCATCGTCAGTCGCCACGGCGTCCTTGTCCTCCTCGTCCAGGAACTTCGACTTCTTCCAGGACTCCTTCTTGACAAAGCCCTTCTTCTCGCCCGCCTCCTTCGCCGTCTGCTCAGGCTTATTTTTGCCTTTGACGGGCTGGGCGGCCTTCACGAACTCCATCTTGACGAACATTTTATTGCTTAGATCAATGCTGCTGTCGCCATCTTTGAGCACGAAGCCTCGCCGTCGTAGCACGTCTACAAACGCACTGACATCCGTTTCGGGAGTCTTCGTCTCGACACCGTCAACAGCGACAGCTAAGGTTTCTTGCTCGTTGATTTCTTCCTGTTCTTGTGCCTTCTTCTCATGAGCTTTCTTGATTGCGGCCATTTTCCGCTTGCCGCCAACACTGTGCTCGACAGGCTTGCCAGCTCTGCCAACACGACCAAAGCGAGACTTGATCTCTGCTACCCAGAGCTCGCCTTTCCAGTGCAATATGCGATAGGCTTCTTCGATGAACGATATCCAGTTGGTGCCCATGAGTGCCAGGCAGAAGATTGCAATGTCAACCGAGCCATCCGGGGTTGGTATTTTCGAGATGTCAGCTTTCGTGACAAGAGGTGAGGGCGAATGAAGGTCGTAGGACAGCACTTTGAGCTGCAGGTTTTGACCATCCCCAGAATCCTTCAACGTCTGGGCGAGTCTCGCATCGCCACAACCCAAGTCTGCGATAATGGAAGTACCATGTGTGCGTGGCAGTGCGGCGAGTTTTCCGCCACTGACTTCGTCATCCTCCACGGTATTAGTAGGACGCTTCTTGCTTTTGAAAGCTTTCTTCTGTGACTGCAGTCGCACTTTTCCTCTCGCGCGGATTGTAGCTATGAAGTTATCGACGGGATTCTCCGGCCATGTAGTAACCTGCTGCCGGAAGCCTAAGTGATAGTCCTCGAACATCTCTGGATTCTTATCGAACAGCTCTAATGCTTTCTCAGAAGGGGCGGTGTATAAGGTCTCGTTCAGGTGCCTGAAGCGTGCCGATGTCAACTTCTCACGCATCTTTGCTTGCATAGGGGTGAGCTTCGTGCCGCCAGACAGAGGCACAGGTGATGGCTTCGCAGATACAGCATTCTGCACGGCACTGTCTTTCCCTTGGCCCGCATTCGCTGTGTCACCGTTCTGCTGCTCGTTGCGATTTTTCTTCTTGTTCCTCTTCGACTTTTTCTCCGCTCCAGCATCTGCCTGGCCCTCCTCCACCTCTGCCTTCTTTCCCTCGGGCTTCGCTTTTGCTGACTTCTCTTCCTGCTTGCCTGCTTCTTGCGCCAACCTCTGCCGCTTCCGCTCTCTCTTCAGCTCCTTTTTCGACTTCGACTGCTTGCCTTCGACATGCTCCTCCCACAGCTGACCGACCTTGTCCTTCTCGGCGCTTTCCTTTGCGATCTCTGCATTTTCCCGCTTGCGCTTTCTACTTGCCTTCTGTTCGCCGTCATCGTTGAGCGTGGATGGCTGCTTGAAAACCTCCGTCTGAGGCTTCAGCGCGCTCGCATCAACGTTCCAGCCTTTCACCGCGAACATTCTGCGCTGAACGTGGCCGGGCGAATATGGATTGACGTCGATAAATTCAGGCGGAAGCTTTGATTTAGAAAATATGGTAGAATCACGTACAGCCTGAGGCAGCAACACCTCCACCACGAAGCTTCGTTCCTGCATCAGCTCAGCTACTGTCAAGCTGTTGCGAGCATACGCTTCGGGCGTGCGGTGGAGATGTGCAAACACGGCTGGCCTACTTGATCGCCCACAGCAGCTCGTCTGTTTCTACAATGCGCAAAAGTCTTTCGAAACTGGTCAAAGACGTAAAGCACTCTGCTCAGCCAAGCCATACCTCCACCTATCCCGTCTACTCTCAGCAACCACAACATCCTCCACCAATTCCAATTAGACCTAGACCTTCTCCTACAATGGCTGCTTCTCCCGCAGACTATCCCCGTCCGGACTTTGTAAGATCAGCCCTTCACTGGGAGAGTTTGAATGGTCCTTGGGACTTCCTGTTCGATGATGATGATGTTGGTCAAATCCAGGGCTGGCAGAAGCAAGGTCTACCATCCCATGCACCTTCAGCCCAAGGCAAGCCGAATTCTAAGAGGACTATCCAGGTACCTTTCGTCTTTCAGGCTCCGGCATCTGGTATCAATGAGAGAGGAGTGCATCAGGTACTGTGGTACGAGCGGCGAATAGAAGACCCTCGCAACTCGGAAGAAAAGGCGGAAGGTTTTCGAATGCTGCTGAGATTTGGCGCTGTCGACTATCATGCAAAAGTCTGGCTTGATGGGCAGTACGTCGGAGAGCACCAAGGGGGGCATGTGCCATTCGACTTGGATCTGACTGAGGCCGTGCTGCCTGCACAAGCCGCATGCCGGCTGACCATCAGGGTCTTCGACTCAGCCTACGATCTCACACAGCCTAGAGGCAAGCAATATTGGGGCCCTCAACCCGAGAGTATCTTCTACACGCCGTCTAGTGGTATCTGGCAATCAGTGTGGCTGGAGAGTGTGCCACCAGCTAGGATTGTGGATGGCAGCTATGGCACGATCATCAAGTCAACAGAAATCGAACGAGGCATTCTCGATGCTCGCATAGCGATATCAGGAAGACGAGTAGGCCAACCACTGTCGATTGAGGTGCAAAGCAGTATCGGCGGCGTCGTAGTGGGATCTGATCGCAAGGAATTGCCTCGGGACGAAGACTTTGTTCGCTTCTTTGAGATCAATATGCGCCTGTCCCAAGAGCACTTCCAGAGACTTCCGCAAGAGTTTCTCACGAATACACCGCCGACCGACACTCGCTGCTGGCGGAATGGTGTAGCGCTCTGGTCTCCTGAATGCCCATTCCTGTACGATCTGACATTACGACTGCTTGACCCCTCAGGCCGGATCTTAGATGAGGTACGCACCACAACCGGTATGCGATCACTCAACTGGACGACTGGCGATGGCACATTCCGACTGAACGGCAAACCATACTTCCAAGCATTGTTTCTCGACCAGGGCTACTGGCCGGACACCTTAATGACTCCTCCTTCACCCGAGGCGCTCAAAAGAGACATCGAGCTGTCCAAAGCCATGGGCATAAATGGATGCCGCAAGCACCAGAAGGTCGAGGACCCCGTCTTCATGTACTGGGCCGACCGGCTCGGCTTCCTCGTCTGGGGCGAAATGGCAAGCTGCTATCACTTCAGCGTCGATATGATCCGCCGCTTCGACCAAGAGTGGATGAAGATGATCAGGCGAGATATCAACCACCCGTCGATCGTCACATGGACACCCGTCAACGAAAGCTGGGGCTATCCCGACCTTGGCGGACAAGCACGCCAGCGCGACCACATCCGCTCTCTCTACTACAACACCAAAACCTACGACACCACTCGACCCATCAACGACAACTGCGGCTGGGAACACGTCATCACCGACATCTCCTCATTCCACGACTACGCCGACGGCAACGGCATGCGCGACCGCTGCTGCTCGCTCAAAGAAATCCTCCACCGCGGACGATCCATGTTCCTCAGCCCCATCTACGGGCCCCACGGCATCGAAGACGAAGGCTCCCGCCACCTCCGCGGCGCCCCCATCATGTGCACCGAATTCGGCGGCGTCAACATCGCCAAATCCAACGACGATTCGCGAAAAGCCAACTGGGGCTACACCACGGCACGCGATGCCCAGGATTTGCTCCAACGCGTGGACGATTTGATCACGAACACGGTCCAAGCAGGACACGTGTGCGGGATCGTCTGGACCCAGTTCAGCGACATCGAGCAAGAGCAGAATGGCCTGTATTCGTATGATCGCCAGCCGAAATTGCCGCCGCAGCACGTCAAGGCCGTCATGGAGAAGGCGGCGCGCGCGTATTATGACAAGTTGGCGACGAGATGAGCGGGAAATGGTATCACCTGAGACTCTATCATATAACACGATCAAACACCGAGAGAAAATTTATGTACAGACCCCCCAAAAGTACGATCCCCTCCCCAACTCTCCCCTACCTCCCGCCCTTCTCCTTCGCCACCCTGTCAAGCTTTCCGGGTTCGAAAGCCTCAGCCGCCTCACGGTTGTGCTCCGGTTCAGATTTCTTCTGGTCGTGATGGAGCACATTCTCGACTTTCTGCTTGATGTGCCCGGACTTGGATTCTGGGGGGGTAAACAAGCGTTCAGCACCCCAGCGAGCAATCTTTTGGGGAAGAGGGGGCGGGGGGGATGGAGCACTCTCGTACCGTGAGGCATGACCGTTTTGGAGAGCTTTTGTTCTTTGGAAAGTTCCTTTTCAAACATTGTGCCGTGTTTATTAATGCTGGAATGGATTGGTGGGATGGCAGGACTGGCTTACCAGTCGTAGGTACTTGATCTTCAAGCTACGCTCCGAAAAGAACCAAGAACCATGACGTCTTTCCTCTCCACAAAACAGACTTTCTTCCTCAGAGAAGGATGCAAAGCGATCTACAGTGGATCGAAGAAGAATTGAAATATTCATGTCTCTATACCATAATTCACATTCCGATGCGCAGTAATTGCTCACTAAGTCTGACTACACAATTTCCCATCTCGAGAAGTAACACTGACGACCTCTTCTCTACAAAGGCTTACCACCAATAAAGTCGCTCCACCTACGGACCTCTGATGGAATACCCTCAGGCTTGGGCAGCTTCTCGCTCATGCACTGGGCGAAGAGCACAGCAGTCTGTTGTCATCATGAGTTAGCATTCACACGGCGAGTCTCGCGGGGTATAGGGAATCAAACTCACCCTAGGTTCCATGAACAACGGCAAGCCAAAATCGACCGTGTTCCTCCTCATAATGTAATCCTCATCAGTATAGCTGCTCGCCCGGCTCTTGGCTAAGTTGAAGCAACCCTTGATGTCATACTTCTGATAGACTTCTCTCAAAGCACGCTTGTCAGTCTTGGGAAACTCAATGACATCCACACTGACACTGCCGTCCTTGGCAGATTCTTCAAGGTGCTTCTTGACCTCGTTGTTAGCGGCGTAGAGCTTGTAGCCGAGCGGCTTGAGGTAGTCAACAATGCGGGCAAGATCTGGAGTAGTGGTATCGCCGCCGAAGAGGAGACCTTCGCCGGGCAGTGGGACACGGAAGTTCATCATACTTTGCACGGCAGTCCAGTAGGCTTCGACGAGATCCTTTCCGAAGCAGGCCATTTCACCAGTAGAAGCCATCTCGACACCCAGGTATGGATCTGCACCAGCAAGACGAGTCCAGGAGAATTGTGGAACCTTGACAGCGACGTAGTCACGCTGAGCCTTCATCAAGTCGACTGGCTCAGGCACTTCCTTGTCGAGGAGAGCACGAGTGGCAACATCGATGAAATTGGTACCGAGGACCTTGCTGACGAATGGGAACGATCGCGAAGCTCGGAGGTTGCATTCGATGACCTTGAGCTGGTCCTCACCGCCGTCTGGGTTTGCAGCAGAGATGATTTGCATGTTGAATGGACCGGTAATGTTCCAGGCCTTGGCGACCTTCTCGGCGATGGCCTTCACACGTTCGACAGTGCTCTGTGGGAGCTTAGCAGGAGGAAGGACGAGTGAAGCGTCACCAGAGTGGACACCAGCGTTCTCGACGTGCTCGGAGACGGCGTGGACCAAGAGCTTGCCATGGTGTGCCACAGCATCGCAGTCAATTTCGAGGGCACCTTCGATGAACTTGGTGATGACTACTGGGTGGTCTGGGCTGACACTGCTAGCGGCAGTGAGCTTCTCCTCGAGCTCAGACTCGTTGCGGATAACGGTCATGGCGGCACCAGACAGGACATAGGATGGACGGACGAGAACAGGGTAGCTGACGGACTCTGCGAACTCCTTAGCCTCCTTGTAGCTAGTGAGCTCCTTCCAGGCTGGCTGGTCAACGCCAATGGAATCCAAAATTTGCGAGAACTTGTGTCGATCCTCGGCTTTGTCAATGTCCTCTGGGTTGGTACCGAGCACCTTAGCCTTCCCGGTCTCCTGGAGCTTGAGGGCAATGTTCTGAGGAAGCTGACCACCAACAGAAACGACGACACCAGTTGCAGATTCGAGTTCGTAGATATCCATGACACGCTCGTAGCTCAGTTCTTCGAAGTAAAGTCTGTCCGGAACATCGAAGTCGGTGGAGTATCTGCAATCAAATTTAGCCAAAAACTCGTAATTGTGGAGGTGGCATGCACTTACGTCTCTGGGTTATAATTGATCATAGCAGTCTTCTTCCCCAACTCCTTGAGACTCAGCGTGGCATTGACTGCGCACCAATCGAACTCGACCGAGCTTCCGATCCGGTAAACGCCAGATCCAAGCACAATGATACCATGGTCGTCAAATTTGACATCGTGGCTGGAAGCATTGTACGTGGTGTACAGGTAGTTAGTATCAGCCGGAAACTCAGCAGCCAGAGTATCAATCTTCTTGACCCAGGGACGAATACCAAAGTTCTTGCGACGAGCACGGACCTCATCCTCAGTAGAATTGACGGCCTGAGCGATCTGCTTGTCGGAGAAACCTTGCTTCTTGGCCTTGAGCATGAGTTCCTTCTTGACGCCGAAGAGTGAGCCGATGTCCTGAAGTTCGTGGGTAGTGTCGACGATATTCTGGATCTTATAGAGGAACCACTTATCGATTTTACTGAGTTCGTGGACTTTTTCGACGGAATAGCCTTCGTGGAGCATAGCTTGGCCAACGGCGAGCCACCTGCGGTCGGTCGGGTTCCGGAGTACTTCATCGATGTCGTCGAATTTGTCACCTTGGAGACCAACGAACTTGGGATCGACTTGGCGGATAGCCTTTTGAAAGCTCTCTTCGAAAGTACGGCCAATAGCCATGACTTCTCCGACAGATTTCATGCTAGATCCGATAGAGCGGTTGACGTTGTGGAACTTGGCGAGATCCCATCGAGGTATTTTGGTAACGATGTAGTCCAGAGACGGTTCGAAGTTGGCTGTGGTAGTGCGAGTGACAGCATTGGGCAGCTCCGGAAGAGTGTGACCAAGGCCGATCTTCGCAGCCGTGTATGCCAGAGGATATCCAGTAGCCTTTGATGCGAGGGCAGATGAGCGAGAGAGACGGGCGTTGATTTCGATGACTCTGTAATCGAGGCCATCAGGCTGCAGAGCGTACTGCACGTTGCACTCTCCCACGACACCGAGATGTCGGACAATCTTGATCGCAGCAGTTCGGAGCATGTGATACTCCTCATCACTAAGCGTTTGCGAAGGCGAGACGACGATAGAATCTCCAGTGTGAACACCAAGCGGGTCGAAGTTCTCCATGTTGCAGACGGTAATGCAATTGTCAGAACCGTCTCGCACCACCTCATACTCGGCCTCCTTCCAGCCCTTGAGAGACTTCTCAACCAAGATCTGGGGCGAAAGAGTCAGAGATCGTGCGGCCAAGTTGCGAAGCTCTTCTTCGTTGTCTGCGAAACCAGATCCCAGACCACCGAGGGCGAATGCCGCTCGCACAATGATCGGATACCCCACGGCCTCAGCAGCCTTGAGCGCGTCGTCGATGTTGTCCACCGCAACGCTCTCGGCGATGGGGATGTTGATCTCCTTGAGAGCCTTCGCGAACTCATCTCTGTCTTCGCTAAGCTCCAGTGTGCGAATGCTGGTTCCCAAGACCTTGACACCGTAGCGGTCAAAGATGCCCATCTTATCCATCTGCACACCCAAATTGAGCGCCGTCTGTCCTCCGAACGACAAGAAAATGCCGTCCGGCCTCTCCTTCTCGATGACATATGTGACATACTCGGGAGTGACTGGCAGGTAGTAGACTTCGTCGGCCAAGACGTGGGAAGTCTGGATAGTCGCGATATTGGGGTTGATCAACACGGACGCGATGCCCGCCTCCTTCAGGGCCTTGAGTGCTTGGGAACCGGAGTAGTCGAATTCTCCGGCCTGGCCAATGGCCAGACCACCCGATCCAATGACCAGCACTTTCTTGACATCGACCAGGTTTTGAGCACCAGCAATGGCGCCGCTCTTGATGTATGCCTCGGCATTGGGAGCGGTTTCAGTCTGGTTGAACACTCGCGCAGACCTGGAGAAGGGTCTGGCCTGCTTTGGGGCTGACCTTGCGAGGCTGGTCTGCTGCGAGTATCGTGCCGCGGGTTGTGTGACGAAGGTTCGTCTGGCTACACGGTTGGCGGTGATTCTGGACTGGTGGAATAGCTCATGGTGCAGCTGACGAGCAATGCGCCCGCTGCCTGCCATACTGGTCTATATCAGATCCCCTGTGCCTTCCACAGGTGGTCGCTAATATAGTCTACACGTCAGTTAGCACTCCGTTGTCCACGACGCGACGCAGGCGTGGAGAAGGGCGGTCGGGGATGTGTCATGGACTGACCTTGAGACGTGAAAGTTGTGGGTGCGAACAGCATGAAGGCGATCAGCCTGGAATATGCCCCAGAGGGTGGTGGCAGTGTTGGGGGAGGAGGGAAAGGTGAGCAGCGGATCAGGTCAGGGCAGGTCGGTATGCATGTAAATTTCAATGCCAGTCTGGCTGGTGCAAGTGACGAAGCAAAATCTGGAGCTGGGCGGTGGATCGGCGAGACAGCTGGAAAAAAAAAGCTTGCTCTGCCAAGAACGACTGTGATAACGACAACCGGCATTGACTCACTCCCACGCCCATTGACTCCCATTGAGCTGTATCCATCCACCATTGATTCCTGCTAATTGTCCGCATCACCATCAAATGGACGCTCAGTCACCTGTCGATCTTTGGGAGTCTTTCTGTTCGGCTTGCTCTTCTGATCCTGGCACGAAAAATTTCAGCCCCGCTGACTTGCGTATACGATTTCGGGAGCTGGGTGAAACACTTCAGTTGAGGGCAGTAATACCACAAGAGACTGGCGCAATCACACATTCTTGAACTCCTTCAGCTCCATTCATATCTCCTATCTACTACTCTGCTTTCCTTCCATCCACCCGCATTCACAAACGGCCGTACACCTATCCAAACTAGCATTTTCAGCGCACCGCTGGCGCAAACTCCTCAACAGGGGTCTCAAACAGACGCAGCTTCAAACACAAAACATAAATACATTATCGGCGGCTGTGCCAGAGATTAGTCGTGTATGCTCAAGCCCACGAGAGACAGAGTTGTGTGGCCGCGACTCTTCCCTCCTTCCTTATTCGTCCCCAAGTTACTAGTGAATAGTACGGCCGTTCGCGAGTAACAACAACAAGTAGTGATGTAGGAAATCGTGTTTTCAGCTGTGGAGCTGAGCGACTGTATGCAAATCGCCAAGGATCGACGGTGAACGCTGAGCAAAAAGACCAGGATAGCAGTCGCGCGCGGCAAAGCAGAAAACGAAGTGGTATCTCTTGTGCGTGTGCATATGCAAGGAGTCGCCAGAACAACAGACTTGGGGGACTTCAATCCAGAATGACCGTGTCCAGCAAGTCGAAATCAGACGTTAGTCGTGAGTAGGATGTGGTCGTGGCGGCGTAATCTTCTTCTATCAACAATATAACGAGCAATGCCTCGTCTACCACTCATATTCTCGGTGGACTAGGCTTGCCTTCCAGCTTCGAGAAGAGCTGTTCCGGCGGTAATCGATTCACGTTGGCGCTCTTGTCACCGGATATAGGCACGTAGCCTTCTATCCTCCGCCTTCGCCGTTCGAGCAGGAGACCAACGAGGACGATCAAGCCTGTCAGTGCAAGCGCTATCGCAAGACCAATCGCTACGATTGCCCCCAGGCTCAGACGGTGGCTGTTCTTGTCGATGAAGGCCTGCGGGTTGCTGACGAAGATGGCCGAAAGACTGCCCTGGCTGCCATCCTCCATGTTGGTAAGAATGTATGGCTCGTAGGTCGTGCCGTTGAATAGCACAGCACTGGCGTTGCCTTGGTCAGGAATGTTGACATTGCCAAGAATCATCAGTGATTGGTCGTTGGACATCAGGTCACTGCTGTCGTGGTTCGACGTCAGTGGCATAATCTGAAGCTTGCGAATAGATGTCGCTGCGCCGAGACCACCAGCAGCAGTCCAAGTGTTGGACGCATACTTGTAAAGAAAGACGGATTGATTATTTGTCGCAGTGCCGCTGACCCAGAACTCGTTATAGTCGCCATCGACGGCCGAGATGGCACTGATTGGACCAGGGAGCGTCGATGCACCAGTAAATTCGGTGAACGTCTCTTTCTTCGTGTCGTATGTGGCCATCATGGTACTGTTGCCGTTGATGGTCAGGTTGCCTGCAATCAATAGATTGGTGTTCGATGTCCACATCATTACGTTGATGATACCAGAGAGACCAGTGCCTGGATTCTGCCACTGCAGCGCCTGAGTGTCGTAGTAACATAAGGTGGCACATGGCAGCGATCCCGCCGTCTCAAACTCTCCGCCAACATATACATCGGAGCCTTCTGGTTGCGCGGCAATCGCGTTAACGGTGACCGTGTCACCACCGAGTGCCGGCGGATGTGGTGCTGCAAAGCGGTTGGCGGAGAGCTCGTACACGACAAGACCTCTGGCCTGGTTGTCGTTGACGGTGCCATTCACAGCGCCACCAGCCCAGAGCATGGTCTCGTATACATCCATGGTGACAAAGACAGAATCCGAGTCAAGGCCGCTGACTCCGCTAATGACCTCTTGGTCATCAGTGCTATTGATGAACACCAAGTTCTCTACAGTTGAGCCATTGCTGGCTTTCGCAGCGAAGTTGCCGCCAAGGATGGTGATGTTGAGATTATTCTTGCTGTAGAAGAAACCGTCATACACACCCGTGTAATTTGTGCCAGAGTTCGGGTTGGAGGATAGTGCACGCTTGCGCTTTGAGGAGGTCGATGTAGAGTTCGAGACCGACTCCTGCATTTCGATCTCGAGTGATTGCAGCTGCGGTCGCCCGGAGCCCACGAGTTCGACAGCATCGCTGTATGCAAGACCCTGCGATCGGATCATGCCTCCGTACACTGGCCCCATGTCTGGAACTTCTGTGTAAGCAGTCAGCGTGCCACTGAAGGCGACACTGGCATCTGGGATGTTGTGCAACCAGTTGGCCTCGCCAATGACCCACAGTGCGAAACCATCAACATCGAAGGCGGCATGACCACTGACGGCATTGACCGATGTGAAATTGCCGCTGATGCCCAGACAACTCTGTTCGTTCCCAGCAGTAATGTTGAACTGGAGCGGAATGATGTCCGAAACAGCGCCATTCACGCCCGCACCTAGCGCAGACCACTCCTTGTTGTCGATGTTGAAGGCTGCCAAGTTTTCCAAACCTTCCGTGGATTCAGTGGCAGTGTCGTTGAACGTGCCTCCAAGGTACAATGTGGATCCGTTCAATCGCATAGCCAGGACATCGCCGTTCAGGCCACCCTTGGCTAAGGCGGTAGCATTGCCTGATCCTATGGACATGATGTTTGAGATACCATCGCCAGAGAATCTGCCTGCAACATAAAGAACATCGTTGGTCTCCAGGACATTGCTGACGTCGGCATCAGAGCTGAGCGATGTGCCCGCGGTGTTGATCTTGGAGCTGGTCAAGTCGGTGTTGTCGACGTTGGCTTGGTTGGGATTGTACTCATACAGACCATTGAGGCCACCGGATGACCCGCCGACCAGGTCGAAGCGAACACGCGAAGCCACAACAGTAAGAGGTACTTGCTGACCAACCATTGGTGACAAGGTGACGGTAGGTTGGTGACCTTCAGCATCGATGTAGCCGTAATAGATCTGGTCGAATTTGTCGTAGTTGTTCGTCTGGTATACGGTAGTAGATACGGGCGGGTCGCTCGAGGTCATTGACCCGGTCACATTGGCAATGCCTCGCGTTGCACAGGAGCCATCTTGAATACATCCGGGAGTGTAGAGAATGACGGAGTAGTTACCAGACTGTTGGATGCTTGGCCGGAACACGACATTGGTGTCTGAATCGACTTGCGATGTCGATGAGAGTGACGCTGACAAGTAATTGGAAGCAGTGTAGCCGCGACTGTCTTTCTCCACCCAGGTGTTCGCCGGTGAGTTGCTCGAGCTGGCGCCAGCGCTGACGCCATCACATTGAGGTTCGTTGAAGTTGTCGACAGCAAAGCTATAGATGTCGTCCTGGAACATCTCGATCCCACTCAAGCCTCCTCCAGCTCCGTACCATTCGGTTATCCAGATGCGGAAGTGACTCATGCCAACATGTGCAACGAAGCGGAAATCCTGGGCGGTGGTGTTGCCCTGCGGTAGCGGACATTCCTGGATGCAAGACTCATTTCGACCAGTCGTGGGATCGACGTAAGTGAGGTTCAGGATACCTCCACTGTTCATCTCCTCGAAATAGAAGGTTTTGGTTCCACGGCCCTCGTAGGCAGTGTTATACAGGCGGAGTTTGGTCGGGTTGAAGCCAAAGCCAAAGGTGCCATCCCAATAACCCCCAGAATTGTCTCTGAGCAGCCAAGTGTCACCAGGGCCATCACTCTCCCCAGTCTTGCAAATGATATTTTTTGGGTTTGTGAAATCTGTCATACTCTCTGCGGAGTTTGCAGCCGTGATGTTTCCACCACTGAGATTGATGACCTGTTGATCAGGAGTTGATGGGCCAGTCGCATTGCCCAACCCATCGAATTGGCCAGCAAAAACGATGTTTCCCGCGGAGTTCTTGGTGATGGAGTTGACTTCGCCATTGAAACCAGCGAATGGCAGATTCACCCATCCGGTGGTCCAGGCCATGGCGTTGGTGGAGTTGCCCGCCATGAAGTTGCCTCCGACATAGACGGTAGCAGTGTCCGTGTCGCAGTACAGTGCTTGCACCTGGCCCGTGAGTCCGTCCAATGCTGTGATGCTGTCATCGGCCGGACTCCACAGCGCTATCGCGTTCGACGGCACGCCTCCCAGGCTCGTGAAGTTTCCTCCCACGACCACTCCGTTGAGGGTGCCATCTCTGTCGACGAATGCGCACATGGCCTGGATGACGGCATCTGCATCGGCGAGAGCGAGGGACTGGAACGCACCGTCGGGATACCTCGTGAGCAGCGATTGACTGCCATTGGTGCTCGTGTTCTCATTCTGGCCTTCGTAGGTGTAGAGCGATATGCTATCGAAGTCGCCCCCGACGGCGACACGGCCCAGCTGTGATAGATCGAGGTTGGGTGATTCGACGGCGGTCTGGGTGAAGGCGGCGTGTGCGACGCGGGCGCCCAGCAGGGGCGCTGTCAGGATGTATGCCGCCAGCTCTGGCCCCAGAGCCAGCAGCTGATGAACTATGTTTCGCATTGCATGTGTGTTTCGCGCCGCAATGAATGTGTCTCGGCGGCGCGGTCGACGGTCGCAGGACTAGTGATGGGGTAGCGATGCCGCGGGAAGTGGCAGCGATGGGGGATGTCGGCGAAGAATACGGCGGTATGATTGAGGTCGTGGCGCCAGCAGATCTTCACCTCCTCATGCCCATTGCAATCTGCGCAGAAACGTGCAGGTGGTCGGGCTGGTGCAATCGCTGCTGTTTGGTTTGGCTCGGTACCTGCCCTGTTTGTGGCGTCGGGTCGTGGTGTAAGGGGAGGGGCTGTTCGAGAGCAAGAGCAAGAGCAAGCGAGTGTCTTCAGTTGGCGGGTGGAAGGAGCGACTGGGTCAGTTGGGGAGCGGTTTGGACGGGCTGGTGTCCTGCGTCGCCGTCGACGTCGACGTGCGGATCACGAGCAGAAGCACACGCGGTGGACTGAGGAATGAATGTGTTGCTGGAGTGAGAGAGCAGGGAGAAACGGGCGATGGAGTGGCCCGAGCGCCCAGGTAATCTCTCGCGCCCGGCACCAACCAGTCAGAAGGCGCAGTGCCGCGAGTCTGCTTGCGAGAAGCGGCTGGGGCCGTATCCCGAAATTGGCAGCAAGGTTGCGTGTGCTTCACCGACGCTTCCTCTGTGTCGTCCCGAGTTCGAGTTGTTGTTGGCTGTTCGTACAGATGGTGGAGGATGGACAACACCTCTCCTACTGTCGCGGTCCGCTGCGCCAAGGTCGTTGATAACGTACTGCTGCCCGCTGAAACTCAGGCGATGTGACTCCGGCGCACGCCAATACTGCTGTTCCGCCGGTGCCAGAGCTTGAATCGTTTCCGACATGGGTGGGGACATGTCACCGGCGTGGTCGCACAGCCACGACCCTCGTGCTACCGCATCGTGAAACACCACCCTCACGTCTGATGCTTACTTTGGTATCGAGATGCACATATGCCGGACGGCCTGAGGCAGGGAGAACGAGGGAGAGATGGAGGGTCACACAGATGCCGATACCCTCTGTGCTTGGGTTACAGAAGTGTGCTGTAGAATTATCTGATGAAGCAGTTGACGAAACCGCAGTCCATGTCTCCACCGCTACCACAATCCCCGTTCTCCTTCCTGGTGAAGATCTCCAACACACAACAGGCGCCACTCTCGCATCGCGCCGGAGATTTTCAAAGACAGACAGCAACAAGAAGCCAGTCAAATACAAAGGTGGCTAAACGCCGGTGGCAAGCTGCTTCCTCCGCTGTGACGCAGCCGCAGCAGCATAGTCGTCGAGTCGTACAATCGCACCCGGCTGGGTGTACCTGCAGCATGTTCGATGCGCGCATCCGGACGGCGTCTGTCGTCCGCTCAGCCATCTCCGTGCGCTGTCGCAATTCGTTGACTTCACCTCTCAACCACTGCCGGAGACAGTGCCCGGAGTGAGGGCCATACGCCGCAGCTTGTCTTCAATCGCGCGCGCTCGCTGTTCCTCGCCTTCGATCTCGCGACACTTGCATGCCATGTTGGCCGCCTCCCAAGTGGCCTGGCCGGATTCCACGAGCTGGGTGAGTGCCTGCTTCGCCAGGATCTGGCGGTGGGCGACCCCTTGGTAACAGCGAAGCGTCTCTGGCTCGCTCTGTGTCATGTCAGTATCAATGGTCATGAGAGTCCGTAAAGTCACCTTCTTACCTTGTGGGGAAGCTTTCCCAATTGACCTGCACTGAGGTGCTCTCGAACCTTGCCTGGCAGGATGAGCCAGTTTTCATCGCGCGGGTTGTGGTTCCCGTAGACGTCAGGCATCCAATCCTCGTGCACGTAGAAGCAGACCTGGCGGGGACAGTTCTCCTTGCTGTTGGGTGACAGCTCGCACATGCGGTGAGTGCATGGCACTTCTCGTAAGATACACTCCTTGCAGACCGAGGCTTCGTTGCAACGGATGCCATGTGAGCTTCACGTGCGGAAGGTTAGCAAACATCCCTTGTATGCGTCCGAAGACCTTGCTACGATGAAACGCAGGACGAGCCTGGAGCGCTCCTGACTCACCGGCAATGGTCGCAGACCAAAAACTTCGATTTCTGGACAGCCTTACCGTCCTGGTTGGTCGCGGTGGTCGGCGTAGATGGTTGACTATTCTCAGCCTGATCGCGCAGGAGGCCTAGCTCTGCAAGCCTGCTGCGAAGCGCATCTTCGAAGTGCTCTGGCTTCTCACTCTTGGTTGGCGAAGTGCTGCTTGCCCGCCACGATCTCGCGGTTTGGCTGGGGTGAACCGTGCTGTCGCTCGTGGAAGGCGGCGAAGAATTATGTCCAACATACGGGCCCTCTTGGATTGCTTTGACTGGTGGGCCGTTGGGCCGCTGCTCAACGGTTGCCTGATGGTGTTGCTCGGAAACATGATACTGGAGGAGGATTGACTGGGCCGCTCCCACCAGACGCTCAGCCTCGAGGATCAGGTTGGCGGCATCGGTCTCCACGCGCGAATCGTTCATTTGATGTATTGGGATCGCGGCCAGGGAGGCGCGCGCGCCGTGCAGACTGCGACAAGTCGCGCAGTTGCAGCCGTAGAGCTGATGTGGCTGGTTCGAGTTGATGGGCGACAGGCTCGACATGTTTGGTGATGATGTAGTTGATGGTTCGGTAAGGTGTAAGAGTTGAAGGGCTGTTTGTGGGAAGATGTTGTAAGTCGTGTTGATGTTGAAGGTGAGAAGTTCCAGTGCTGTTATTCCACTAGATCAAAGTGAGGTTCAAGACGGAAAATAAGCTTCGTTTGCTGTTTCGCAAGTTTGCATGTGATTCACATGTTCGCGACTTCCATTTCGCATTGTTTACTTGTTTGCTAAAAACGATCTCTGACCAGACCATGCAGCAAAGCCGTTGCCCGAAACGCGCGTCAGCGAGTCCTTCTGTAACCAGTTCACCAGGTTGTCTCCGCCTACGTGACGACATGAGAATGTAAACCTCTCCATAATGCCTAACACCGATTCGTTGACAGCATCAATTAACCTCCCTGACGAGCCTCTCCACCCCGATAGTTCAGCTTCCTGCATTGGTGCGCTCTGCAGCAAATGCCGTGGCCAACGTCGCGCGTCTAGAAGTCCAAGGCTATGTTGTCCTTGGCATATGGCTTCTCCGTGTTGTTGGTGCAATGAGGAACGAAGCAGTCTTTTGACACAATGAGCACTGCCCCTCGATAGAAACCATCGAATATCCATCAAATCTGGAACCCGATCCCTTCCTGTCGAGTGTGATGCCAACCTCGGCGAATGAAAGTGGTTCGAGACGTTCGTTCGAGAGCATTGCCCGCAGGTTGCCAGACAAATCGACTCTCCGCGAGAAGCCAGAGTCCGAGTTGAAAGTATCTGCGTTGCAGCAATCTTCTGTATTACACCCAAGGCTGCTTACCACGGCATCAGGACGATGGCAATAGATGTAGACTCGTTTGAAGAGCCTGCATTGATCGCAAAATTGTGTATTGAATATTGTCGGTGAATCGAAGACCTAGACCGTTAGCTCGAACGCGCGCCGTTGCGAAAATGCAGGAACGGATGCCGCATACTACTGGACATGTCGACGTGATGCAGAGTGTGGAAGTGGAAGGAGCAGTGATCACTGCCAACAATGCAGAGCAATGTTTCTCCTACACTTCCATATTGAACCGCAACCTTGCCACTGCTTGCACGGCTTTTTCGTCAACACCCCACAGTTTATATTTCGCATTACGCTCGAGCGTCCCGTCCTTTCCGAAGCAGCAGCATCCTTTCTCAACTGCAAAGAGTCCCTGGCCATCTTTCTCACGTTGAACAATGCCAGAGTATCAATTCCATATCTGGTCGATAGTCTCCTCTTCAAGCTGATTTGCTCCACAATCGCAGGCACAATACACATTTTCAAGCGTGCCCAAGCCACTTCGAACCGCAGATCGTAACTCCTCTTCACCGTGCAGTTGTCGTCGATCTAGCATTTCCCGCCACGCATCCCAGTTGTGGAAGGTGTCAAGGTTGGCAAAGCTCATATTAGGCACCCGTCCCCGTGATAGGTAGCGTGGTAGGTTACCGTAATATACGAGCCACCTCGGTTCAGGAGCGTTGTCTGAATAAGCGTCAAGATGAACATAGCGGCACTCGTCATTGGGGCAATCTGCTTTGACGTCAGTGCTATCAGCGCACCAGCGATGTACGCATGCCTGATCGTGGAGGCGGCACTGGTCACAGACCGAAGCCTCATTGCAAGACAAGCCATGCGCCATGCAGTGATCGCAGACCATGAATTTCCCATGGTAGCCGCCGTTGTCTCGATGGTCAGGGTCTGTGGTCTAGGTTCATGTCAGCTCAATGCTTCGGATAGTCTTCCTGGTGTCTTACTCCTCGCTCGTAAGTTCTGTTCCGTCGACGAATTGTGTTGTGAGAACCGTCATTCTCGTTGATCGTATCGTAGCCGTTATTGTACGACTCATGGAGCTCAGAGTCGCTGCTGTACTCATAGCGGCCGTATTGCGATGCTGGTGACTCTGAGCGGCTGTATTGTGATAAATCTTCTCCGGTCTCGTATTCCGCCAGCACGAACTGATGCCGCCGGCGGTCTTGCCAGGCCTCCCATGCCTCCCTAATGCTTTCACGTGCGGCGGCGAGTGGCTGCCCGACTCTTGCATCGCCGCTAAATGACTGCAACAAGTCGCGGATGGCGTCGGCCCCGTCGCGGAAGCTCTCGCAGTCATCGCAAAAGCAGTCGTGTGGCTCAGCCATAGCATAGAGCTGTTCACGGAGCAATGTCACTGCAGTGGTTGTGGTTGGGAAATTGAGATCCTGGAACACCTGTTTGAGTAACCGAAGTATGAAGATTAGATCAGAAGACGGCCGCTGGAGCATTCCGCAGTCCAACTTTCACACGTGAAGGAATGGTACAAGCACTCACATCGTTCGCACAAAAGTTTTATATTTTCATGGGAACTGCTACAGTTTGCAGCTCAACTCAATGCCAGAGAGCTGTTCACCAAGCGCGGGCCCATCATATATCAATTTTCGCTGCATTGATACTCTACCCTTGCACTCTGAAGGTACGTCCACTGGCAGTTTTCCTCTCCTTCTCTTCCGCCTCAGGTCTAGCTCTCCGTAGTACTGCACTTTCGTCAGCATTGCTCCTGGAACAAGTGTCGTGGTCAGCTCACCTTGAAGGAAGTCTGCTGTCCGCCTTCGCATACGGCTGTGGATGTATGCTTTGCTGGCCTTGATATGATAGTGGAAGTAGTCGCGGAATGTCTGGATATGGGAGATGACTTCGAAACGCTTTTGTGGTGTCAAGTGTCGTGGAAACAGGACTGTCGCAATGTTAGTGAATACATCAAGTCACGTAGGAGAACGAGATTGCGCACCAAATGTAATGTACCCAATCTTGTCCTTCCCACTCTGCAATCCCGGAATGCCCTGCAGCTCCAAAGGCGGATCATTTCGGAACAAGACCTGAGGCGCGTTCTGGATAGCTCTCCTTCTCGCATCGACAAACTCCTGCAGAAATACCTTGCCGTATATCCGATCTGTCTCGTCTGAGAAGATTGTGCTGAAAATAACAGTCACACGATCATGCGAAGCTTTAATATAGATTGCTTCTTGATCCCGGTAGTGTATAGCCCGCACCTCACCTCCTTCCTTGACACCTTGCGGTGCTGTCTCGCTTGTGTAATGGCTCGCTTGCTCGGCCAACGCTCCATACTCATCAAACGCCTGCTCGAAAGGTGCAGCCATTGCGTTGCGTTTCAGAAGGCTTATTCGCTTGATCAGATCATCTTTCTCTTCCTGTGAAGCCGGGAGATTCTCGAGGTCGACTTGCACGCTGAAGTCGTAGCCAGATTCGGGTTGGACAATGTATGGACCATATTCGCGTTCCAGGACTGCTTGTGCGCCGTACTGCACCAGCTCTTGCCAGCACTTGACAGCAATGGAGATCAAAATTTGAGTCTTTGAACTTGGAGTGGAGATGTGGAAGGTGACGTTGTCGAAGTCGGAGACCACTTGATCTATAGAGGCGGGCGTGGAGCTGGCATTGATTTAGTTTACAGCCATGGCGAACAGCATTTGGAGCAATCGTACTCTGGTGAGAAGCGGTCTCTGAGCAGCGACTCAATGAGCACATTCTGATAGTCCAGGAGCAGCATCTCGGTTTTGCCGGTGGGCGTACGAGTTCAATGCTACAAGAGACGTTCGTGTGTGGACGCGATTCTGTGCAGCTCGAGCTCTCTCGCATATGCGCCTGCCTGATGTCGTCTCCAAACGACCGTCACTGCCAAGACGATGTGGGCGGCGGGAGAGGCTCTGCGGAAGATCGGAAAGTGGGGCATGCAGCGTCGATCCCTGGGTCAAAAAGTTGATGGAAGTTTGGAGGAGTTGCGAAAACAACGATGCCGCGTAGTTACAGGTAGGTCATTGACCCAGCATACCACCAGCATATTCGCTAACCGATCCAGACGTTTCGAGGCTGCTCAGACCTTCGGCACCGTTTGCACGTCGACATCAAATACGGTCTGGAGCCCCGATCCCGCGAGTCGAAGCACCGGTAGCGGACGAGCTTTTGTGGGTGCGAACGAAGATGTGCTGTGCTGGGATGTGAAAAAGGGAGAATTGCTCTCGGAATGGCATGAAAAGGACAGTCGGAGCGCGGTCACATGCATATCGCAATGTGACGCGCAGCCGGACTTGCTCGCCGTTGGGTACAATGATGGGTCCATACGAATTTGGGATGCGCTGTCTGGGCAGGTCGTGGTCAGCTTCAATGGCCACAGGAGTGCGGTAACGCATCTGCACTTCGACACGGATGGATCAAGGCTGGCTAGCGGGAGCAGAGATACCGATATCATCATCTGGAATCTGCTTTCAGAAACTTCTGAATTCAGACTTCGGGGACATAAAGACCAGATCACAGGACTTTCTTTCTTGAAGACCCCAGTGGGTAGTATGCTGGGCGATGCGCAGGATGGCAGTGGTGAATTCGAGGAGAAATATCTGCTCTCGACCTCGAAGGATGCACTGGTGAAAATATGGGATTTGACCACACCACACTGCATTGAGACACATGTTGCGCAGACGAGTGGAGAGTGCTGGGCTCTGGGTATCAGTCCCGATGGTGCCGGCTGCATCACTGCTGGCAACGACGGGGAACTCAAAGTCTGGCAATTAGACATCGTTGCCCTTGCGACGCTCGGCACTGGCGTCGACGGAAGCAAGAAACGAGATGTGCTGCGAAGCCAGGGCATAATTCAGAGACAAGGCAAGGATCGAACAATCGGAGTGTCCTTCCACCCCAAACAGGACTACATCGCTGTACATGGATCGGAAAAGGCCGTTGAGCTGTGGCGGTTACGAACGGCAGAGGAGCTAGATCGACACATGAAGCGCAAGCGTAAAAGGAGACGAGAGAAGGCTGCGGCTGCAGGAGAAACACTTGCGCCTGAAAAGGAGGAGGCGCTTGAAGCCCCACACGTAAACGACGTGTTCGTCCACGTGTTGAACATTCGCACTGGTGGCAAAATTAGATCGGTGAACTGGATCACGCCTAGGACAAAGTCTTCTAAACTCATTCAGATGCTTGTCGCTACCACGAACAACCTGCTTGAAGTTTACAGCATCGAATCAGTACAGGCCCAAGATAAGGCGGCCAGAAAGGACCCAGACTACACCAGATCACTTGCGGTTGAAATACCAGGACACCGCTCGGATATTCGCACGCTTGCTTTGTCATCAGACGATCGTATGCTTGCAAGTGCTTCCAAGGGCCTGCTTAAGATCTGGAACTTGCGGACACAATCCTGTCTACGGACGCTTGAGTGCGGAGAAGCTATTTGCTCCACCTTTCTGCCCGGCGATCGCATGGTACTGCTAGGCACCGGAGCAGGCGAGTTGGAGCTGTACGACATTAGCACGAGTACACTCATAGAAAAGATACAGGCGCATGACGGCAAGATATGGGCACTCGCAGTACATCCAGACGGTCGCTCAGTAGTGACGGGCTCAGAAGACAAGACTGTCCGGTTCTGGCGCTTTGATGTTGTGAATGAAGAGATTCCTGGAACAAGGCGTACTACACAGAGGCTCAAACTGACGCAGACACGGCTGCTGAAAGCAGCAGATGCTGTGCTTTCGGCATGTTTCTCGCCCGACCATAAATATCTGGCGATCAGCACCATGGACTCTAAAGTATACACATACTTTGTCGACAGTCTGAAACAATACCACATCCTATACGGTCACAAGCTGCCTGTCTTAAGCGTCAGCATCAGTAGCGACTCGAGACTTGTTGCAACAGCATCAGCGGACAAGAACGTCAGAGTCTGGGGCCTCGACTTTGGCGATTGTCACAAAGCCTTTTTCGCCCATCACGACAACGTAATGGCATGTGGCTTCATCCCACATCCTGTTGAGCAGGACGAGAAGCACATCGTCTGGAGCGCTGGCAAGGACGGTGTTCTCAAGTCGTGGGACGCCGATAAGTTTGAGCAGATACAAAAGCTTGAGGGCCATCACGGAGAAATTTGGGCTATGGCTATCAGCAGGACTGGCGAAACCGTTGTAACAGCTGCTCACGACAAGAGTATAAGAGTATGGAACGTCGGCGATGATTTGATCTTCCTCGAAGAAGAGCGCGAACGAGAATTGGAAGAGATGTACGAATCAACTTTGGCTCAAAACATGGACCGTGACTTCCAAGGTGAGGAGGAACAAGAGGCAGAAGTTGGCCCAGCAACTAAACAGACAATTTCCACCCTCACACATGGCGAAAAAATAATGGAGGCACTCGACATTGCATTGATCGACCTGGAACTGATGCAACAGTACGAAAAGGACAAGGCGAAGAACCCCAAGCTCGCCCCGCCCCAAGATCGCAACCCAATCTTCTCCCACATGAACATATCCGCCGAACAACACGTCCTCCAGACCTTACGGAAAGTCCCCGCTGCCGCACTCAACGATGCCCTCCTCGTCATTCCCTTCACCACACTACCAACACTCTTCCGCTTTCTGGCTATCTTTCTACGAAAGCGCATGCAACCTGAGCTGGCGTGGAGGACATCGTATTTCATGCTCCAAGCGCATATGACTCAGATTGTGGCTTCGAGGCAGTTGAAGGGTGTTTTGACAGAAGTCTACGAGGAGTACGATGCGTGGGTAGAGGAGGAGAGGGGGATTGTGGGGTTCAATCTGGCGGCGCTGAATATCATGTGCAGAGAAGTGAGGGAGAACGAGAATATGTATCTCGATGAGAAGTTGGATGAAGAAGTGCAGCCGGAGAAAGGGAGGAAGAAGAGGGCTTTTGCTAGCCTGGCATGAGTATGGAGCCAATTGTGGGAAAGTACCTCATCAAAGTATAGGCAGTACTCGATCCGCCAAATGCCTCTTGTCACTGGTGAGCCTCGTGCTACAAGACCCGACTACTGCAAGAAGTCACTCTGCAGCCTCGAAAGCCCCGAACAAACTACTGCTTACCAATGCTCATGTCGATGGCTGACTGCGGTTATATCATGGTTGCGCAGCAGGCCACTAGCCACCAGAAGATATTCACTCGATGGCATCGCCTAGCGCAAGCTATAAGCATAGCGTCCTTTGGACGCGCGGAACTACATATAGACGGACCCGCACCGTCAGTACCATTAGCAATTGAGCCCCGTCAGCCCGAAGCACATCAAGAATGTATATAACCTCAGAGCGCCCCAGAATAGCCCAGTTCTCAGAATAACGTGTTCTACACCACCGTCATCAGCCGAAATGCAGCTCACCATGGCCAGCCATCCTCTGCTTCCTCTCCCCACCCGCCTCCTCGCCGGTATCTCAGTTCCAGATACGCCACTCATAAACTCCGCCATTACCTTGGCACGCACCCACGGCAACGATCTCGCTTTCAATCACATCATGCGAACCTGGCTCGTCAGTGTCCTTCTCTCACCCCCCTCTGAGCCTCCCGTCGATCAAGAAGTCCTCGCTATAGCCACAATCCTCCACGATCTTGACTGGAACTTCCAAACTCCCAACTCACCCTTCGTGTCGCAGGACAAGCGGTTTGAAGTCGATGGCGCGTTGGGAGCGAGGCACTTTGTCGAGAGCGAGACGAGAGGCGATAAAGGGAGGTGGGACGAGCATAGATTACAGCTCCTCTGGGATGCGATCGCCTTACACACGAGTCCAGATATCACCATGTACAAGCAAATTGAATGCCAATTGGTTTCACAAGCGGCCTTGGTCGATCTGGCCGGCATAGACAGTCCTGTCACAAAGGGATTTGTGGCGGGTAGGATTGGGAGTAAGGAGTGGAAGGAGATTACGGAACAATTCCCGAGGAGGGAATTCAGGAAGGGTGTAGGAGAGATCATGTGTGGACTTTGCGTGAGGAAGCCGGAGACCACGTATGGTAATCTGGTAGGGAATTGGGGAGAATTGTGGGAGCTGGAGGGATATAAGGAGGAGAGGGAGGAGAGGAAGGGATGGCTTGTTGTGTTGGTGGAGCAGGGGCCGGATTGAAAGTTGAGAGGTTGCTGTGGTTCTATGTTCAGAGACTGTTATAGTCGTTTCGCCTAGGTCCTGCTCAACGGAAGTCTTAGGCACACCTTCAAAACCAGGGTCCGAATAAGGTATTTCAATCAGGCCTTTTCTAGTCGCTGTTCTGCACCCTGTAGAGCAGACTAGTTGGCTCTCGTTTGGATATCAGGGCGCCATTGCTGGTGCTGTCATTACTTCAATTCCAGAGCTGTCTCCTGCGACAACCACGACTCTGCCTCATAGTGAATCTTTACCCATTTTGCTTCGATGAATCGACCAACATCGATCCTGCGTTAGGATATTGGTATGAGGTGGCAATCGTGTCATGTCCAGGATGATTTCACGGGGTCAAAGTGAAGGCATCTCCAGTTGGTCCATCATTTTGTGCGGAGGCGCGTTTCCCTCAGCGCTGTGAGCACAATCACCATATCGAAGCTCAAGCGAGACTGTTAAGCTGACACTGTTAATTCAGAGCCTGCACACCTCCAGCTTTGCTAGCTGTTAAATTGAGCATAATTTGGAATATAGGAGGTTTCATTTACGTGATCTCTATGACATTGTGTCCTTGCTCGCTTCAAGTCCGCTCCAATATGTACTGTCGCCATCACCGCCTCGTTCACTCGGACTACGCTCTGATTGGTGTCACGCTCAGTCAAGATGAACGTCTTGCCACAATACACTGCTAGACAATCGTTGATCGCCAGATCGCTAGGCTACCAGCGTTGATATGCTCTGATGTTACATCATGTATGCCAAAGCGGCAATCCCAGCTGCGCCAATGAACCAGAAACTGATCCCAGCAGCAGTGTTTGCGGTGTTACCGAGAGCCCCAGTAGCATATCCACGTGCATCCTCGTCCGCGTTGACTCTCATGCATAGCGGCTCGTGGACGGTACCAGAGTCGATAATGATCATCTGAAGCTTTCCTTCTTGCTGAGTGACAAGTGTTCGATTGTCGCTGTCGAAGGTGCCTGACGTGATGTGAGCAAAGCCATCGCCGCTGCCGAGCGGGAATGTGCCATTTGCAGCTTGATCAGCGGTGGAATTTTGCAGCAGGTCTAGATGGAGAGCGTTAGTACGGCTCATGAACACAACAGCGGTGAAATGCTATGCTCACTGTACGTGGAGGCTTGGTATTGGCCCTCGAAAGCCCAATCGCATTGATGTATTGTGGAAAGATCCAGATTTCCGCCACGGCAACCATTCTCATCAGGATCGGCGTCAGCGAAAGCATCATTGATAGCGTCCAAACATCTTCCCCTCAGTGGTCCCGAGCAGCTACCGTCGCTTGCATTGTCCTCGGTATCGGTGTCATAAGCATTTGTTGTACCTGCTGGGAACAGACTCGCGACCACCGTCACACAGAAGTTGTCTGGATCAAGCTGCCCAACATGTTGACCGACAGCAGCGGCCAAGTCGCCATCGCCCCATGAAAAAGAATACACAGTGTTTAGTTGAACGGCGTTGGGCACGTCAGAGTCTTCGACACTGCCTTCCTCGATTCTTGTTGCCCATGACCATGTTGGTGCCGGATCGTCTGATTGTGAGGGATACCAGAGGTCAAACGACACGGTTTTGCTTGCCTGAACACTAGCGCTCGAGAATTGGCCAGCTTCACCAGAAGGGTATGGTCCAGGGCCAGTTTCTAGAGTAGCATTCTGCGCAGCAACGAGATTGGCGATGACCACGAGAGTTGCGAGGGCGATTCGAGCTGAGGACATCTTGGAAGTTGAGCTGGGAGGGAACGAAAGGACTCAAGCCACGCCTCAATGGCGAGGCACACGACTTAACATCATTATGCGGATCTTACGGGCTGACTTGCAGTTCTTTCGTCACAATTGACGCAGGTAAAGCTTACCGATCACAGTGTTCCTGGCATCATCTGCCAAGTCTGGCCCCCAGTTGGATTTTCCCGCTGACTAACGACGGCGGACCTACCAAGGCGGCGACTTTCCGAAGAAGCAATGCCTCAGCACATCGCCATCATGGTCTAACATGGTCAAAGGGGAACTTCGCCAAACCCAGGAAGCTGTTCTGTCAAGAGAACCATCAAAGAGACCCGTGGGTAGGATTGATGTCTTGGCATGGCTTCTGCAATGGTAAATGCAAGTTCCGTGCTTCGCGTTAGGATGTCAGGACGGCGAAGGTGCTGGCTCTCCGAACAGACTGGAGGAGCGATCACTTCAGCCATTGATTTTGTGTACTACAAAAATCGGGGCAGCTCTCTTGGTTGCCATTGCAAACATTTCAGCGTGTCTGCGTGGCGTTCGGTCCCAGGCTCTTGATTGTTTTGTGTGACCTGAAATGAGGAGAAGCTCGGGTCCAGATCGGCGCAGTAAGCCATTCGCTGTATGGCCAGCGACAAGACTCTCTGCCGTGAGCTATTCCTGCTTTTCCGGGTTTGCGTGGTATGCCCAGTGTCATCGGGCGTTGCTGACCTGAATCCTTCTCCGGACGATCCGGGGCGTCCAAAGAGATCGAAAGGCGCAGGTCGCTTTGTCACTCGTACGGCTTGCATTCGCATATTCACACAGCGCCATAAATTCTATGGAGGGAGTGAGAAAACTCCCGAGGCAGATGTGGGTGAATAGAAAGACGAAGGAGGTGATGTTACTGGAGAGCAATCGCCAAGGCGGCAGCGATGTCACCACATCGCATGCGGGTCTCAACCCGAAACTCGCCCGAAAGCGCTCCTTCAGTCCTTCTTAGTGCTCACGCCCTACATTCCCTCACCACAATCAACACTCCTGTTTCGCGAATTTTGCTGAGCAGAAAGAATCATGGTGGTAATTTGAAAGTTCCAACAGATGAACCCTTACTACTGAGAGTCTGATATTAGAGACAGTAAACCGTGCGGAGAGCCCGTATTGAGTCACGTATCAACAGGCCTTTATCGAGCTCACGTACCCAAGAACCAGCCTCGAGCAAAAGGCGCCGCGCATATGACAGCAGCAGTCCGGGTCCGCTGAACGAAGGCTCAGCAGGACTTGCTTGACATGGCTGAAATTGGCAGTGCCACTGCCAATGGTGGTCTTCAGTGGGCTGCCCAGAAACCTCCAGACCTTCCTCCTGGATATAAAAAGCACCATATCGTGTTTTTGGAAAGCATCCATCTCCCATTGGCGCCTCTGCCCTTCGAATATACGATAGACGCATATCAAAGAACGGCTCCACATGAGATCCAGGAGAGAATCAAACCAGCGACCATCGTGATATCAAACGTGGTTGACGTGAAGCCTTCGCATATGGACTCCGCTCCCCATTTGAAATTGCTGGCAGTTCTAGCCACGGGCATGGGATGGGTTGATAAGGAATACTGCGCCCGGCGCGGCATCAGCGTGATCAATGCTCCCGGCGGCAACATTGATGCAGTGTCGGAACATTTCTTGGCCCTCTACTTTGCAAGTCGCAAGCGAGTTTCGATTATCGATAGGAATGTGAAGACAAGCGACGAATGGATACAGACCAATAGCTTGACGAAGAAAGTCTGGCCTTCCGGGCCACCACTGGGTTGCAAGCAGGAGACACTTGGCATCATCGGCTATGGTGCGTTGGGTAAGAGGATCGAGGCACTTGCCAAAGCTCTTGGTTTCCAGGAAGTTCTGTTAGCTGAGCGGAGAGGCGCCACGAGTCTGAGAGAAGGACGCTCCGCTTTCGAGGAAGTCCTCAAACGAAGCAGTACTTTAGTGCTTGTATGTCCACGCGATAAAGATACCCTCAATCTCATCGACAAAGCCGAGCTCGATACGATGCGGTCAGACGCGCTTCTGATCAACATGGCCCGAGGTGGCATTGTGAATGAAGCTGCTCTTGCCGCGGCTCTTCGAGAGGGACGTATCTTTGGCGCTGCTACGGATGTCCTTGACACGGAGCCAGGAGGTCCTGGCACCACACCGCTTTTACCAGACCTGAGCAAAGGTGAGGAAGAAGTCCCCAATCTGCTCGTTACCAGCCATGTTGCCTGGTTCTCGGGAAGTACGATTGAAACACTACAAGCTATTAATCGAGATGGCATGACAGCTTTCGTCGAAGGTCGAATGTACGACCCGAAAGTCAAAGCTTGCGTCGCAGTCCACGATGGAAAATTATGGAAGTGATCTTGACTCGGTTCGAGTGAACAGGCAAATGAGAACTGAGAATTGAGAGCATGCACTACCTCAGGCTAGCGCGGAGACGGAAGGCCACACCTCTGCACACGTCGGCGGATACAGGTCAGATGGTATGAATGATGAGTCATACGATTTGGTATTACAGTACTTTCCAATACAGACATGGAGCTCGGTCTACCGTATATATCACGGCAAGCATGCGATTTCTCAAGTACACGGACACGAGAATGACCACCATCAAACAGACAAGGGTAGAAAACGTAGCTCGTGAGCTACGACCTAAAATGATGAGATCCCACGAAGACCCGCGCCCCGTAGTTGTCATGACATGCGGGATAGCAGGTATCCCCCACCCATCCTTGAACCTATTCACATTGAAGTGATTCACACGCAAAGCAGGCTCCGGCAAGACGACACTCGCCCAAGAACTCCTCCGCCAGAATCCCAGAATGCACCGCCTATCCATCGACGAAACCATCGCGTCCCGACACGGGATCTGGAATATCGACTATCCGCCCGACCAGTACGAGGAGTATCAGAACGAAGCAGACACAATCTTGCGACACCACCTGCAAAGTCTCCTCAGCGAAACCACAGCAGACATCATCCTCGACCGATCCTTCTACGCCAAAGCAGATCGGGACGAGTTCAAGCAGATCGTGGAGCGGAGTGGCGGGCGCTGGGTGTTGGTGTACTTCCGCATCCCGCCGGAAGTGCTCTGGGGCAGAATTCAGGCGAGGAGAGAGAACGAGGTCAATGCGAACTCCGCTCTGGAGATATCCAGTGCGTTGTTTGAGCTGTATGTCACAGGTTTCGAGCATCCGCGGGAAGAAGGAGAGATTGTCATTGAGTATACGGCGTAGAGGGGCGAATCGCAAGGGTTGAAGAGGATTTTCGCCTACACCTCTCAACATGGTCGACACGATGCTTGTGGATATGATGGGCTCAGTCCCAGAAAGCATAGACTCTGCACTCCACACTCTGTCGACACTCTTCGTCCTCAGTCCCCGGGATGATCGGGCTTCCATGCACACAGGATTCCGCGACATCAGGCCGTTCCTCTGACGCAGAGTCGGTGAATTTGATGACGAGCACTTCATCAGGTTTTTGCTCTGGCATCCAGTACCAGCGATGCCTTTCCGGATTCTGCGGCGGTGCCGCAGTGTACGCTTCGATGATATAATCTCCTGAGGGATTGATCTCGCTGGGTATCCGATTCTCCGTCCTCTGGAGATCACGAGATTTGTCGATGCTGCGCCAGTCGAGGACGGCGATCGGATCACGCTTGACGGTTTGCAGAGGGCGCCAGACACTGTAGGCTGCGTAGCGAGGGACCCGGACGTCGTGGCCGGTGGCTTTCTGGTCTTCAGCTTCAATGACTTTCGCGGCGGCGGCAGTGATGTCTCGTCGTGCATAGCGGATCGTTCGTCGGAATCCTTCCAGAGTCATGTCGACGTGTGCTTGTCGAGCCGGTTCGCTGCCATCGTTTCCTCGACCATTCACTACGGCATATATGAGCAATCAGCACGATTTAGCTCGGGGGCTTGCCATGTCCTCACCGAGTAGACGATCTTTGGCGAGTTTCTCAATCTCTTGGTCGAATGGTCCTCCCCGCTTGGGCACGAATGAGTGGTCGGCCTGTTTCGTGGCCAGTTTTCGGCGAATGGTGATATTGTGCGCAATGCCGTGCTTCGCGCCGGTGAGTTTCAAGACCAGGTCTACGCACTCTGGAGCATACACGTCTTCTGCTTTGGTACCTTCGAAAAAATCCGCTGCAGAGAGCGCCGAGGTATGATCGATGTAGGTGAATGCTTGTAGATCTAGGCCCGCGTTCCCTCTCGCTACGTCGTCCGAGGTGCGAAAGTCGTGTAGAGGAAGTGTTTCCTCTTTGATCGTCTTTGGAGCCGGTGGTGCGTATATGCCGCGCTCTTCAGCTGGCACTGACATGTCAGCTTCAACGTAGCGAAAGATGCCGCAGGTCTCGCCGATGGAGCCCATCTTGTTCAACGGTGTATTGGGAGTGTCGTGGAAGATTTCTGAGTTATCGCATTGGCCTCAGTCGAGTACTCCAAGCAGGGTGGAAAGCGTGGTTCTGTAGCGGCGAAAGCTCTCCAAAACTCCAGAGCCGCTGCAGCACCGGAAATCCAATCTATATATTCGCTGTCGGATTCCAAGACGCTGTATAGATGACCGAAATGCACGTGAAGGTCAGGTCAACAACATGAAGCTTGACCTAAGCATTACATCCATGTGACAGCTGTGAGATCGCGGGGAGAGCTGTTGACGATCGAGGTACAGGTACACCATGGCCGAACGTCACGCGACTGGATATGGAAATACCGCTATGCCGGTGTGATCGCGAGGTCTTTGGAGAGTGGCTAGTATGGACGAATGTCAATGACTTTAAGCATTTCTAGAGTTCCAAAGCCAATGGGAAACAGGTCAAGACGATACGATGTCCAAATAGCTTCACTTCGCGTTCATGGTCGTAAATGGTTCAGATAGCCCACTCAACATATCGTTCAAGCCTTGTAATCGTAAACGAGCCTCACTCGAATGGCCTCCTTGCCCTTCTTCGACACGACGCGTCGCACGTGCCTTCGCTGGCCGTCGACCTCGGCGAAACCCCAGACCTGATCGGCCACCCAGCCGTTCTGCTGGCTCTCGGTGTGGCTCAGGATGACATCGCCATCGAGACATTCCTGCGCCCAGCCCTCCTTCAAGTACTCATCTTCGGTGATGTCGGCAATCTTGACGTACCTTGATGAAACGATCAGGGTCAGTTCCTCGCGGCCAGAATTCCGATGGACGTGCAACTCACTTGTTCCAGCCCTTGACTTTGCCCCAGTACTGAATGTCACGCTCGCCCCACTCGCCGTTCAGGATGCGCTGCTCGAGCTGCGTGACGCCTCCGGTCGAGATCTGCTCCTGGTCGAGATGGATGCCGTCGCCTTCCTCGTACTGCTTCAGCTTGATCTCCACGGCGCTGTAGTTGGCCGCCTGTCGCACCAGCCACGGGAGGCCTTGCTGCTTGAGCATGTCGGCGGTGCTGTCGGACACCTTCTTGTTCATGTCATAGTTTCCCGTCATGTTGTGGATGGTGATCTCTGGTGGGGCCGCCATCGTGACGGAGTGCTGTATTTTCTATCGGGATACTGGAGCGGGATTGGGGAGTAGCTGGATTGGATTGGGTATGAAGGAGAAGGGGGGCACAGTTCTGGAAGAACAGCTTCGGCTTCGAGATATATAAGTCTGTCTTTCTATGCTTCTTTCGGCGCGCGTGCGGTTCGATGTGGCGCCAACAGAAAGCAGACCACCGAGGCTTCTGGGACACGGCGATCTCCCTGGCACTACCAATCTGCCCACCAAACCAGTCCCCAGCCCGGTTGTGTTGAACGCCAGTTCGCAGAATGATTTGCGCTGTGCCCTGGCTTTCACACGAGCCAGACGGAGACAGGTCAGATGGGCGGCGAGAAGGGGCAATTGTGGTGCCTGAAGATCATCCGTGCCTCGGAACTTGGGCGGGTGCGGTGTTTGATTGGTTGTGTGGTGCGAAGCCGAACAAGCCTACGCGCCAAGGGGCCGGAGCGTGAGGGGCGAAGTCGATCCAAGTCTCGAGCTCGTTCGTACAGTCGTACACAAGCTCACATCAATCATCAGTGTGATGTGGGGTCGGAAGTATGTTGTTCCTGACTTGCTCATACATATGTACCGAACATTACTATGTCACTAGCTGGGCGTTGCGTGAGATGTATACTGGTTCATTGCATGACTTCACGGCTGATGGCACATTTGGCGGGTGAAGCAAGTGATTTTGACGATACGGATGGTTGAAGGCGAGGCGAGGACAGTGATCGTGCGAAGAGACAGAACACACCATACTACGAGCGCGGGTCGGAGTCATTTGTGCGGGTGCAGAAAAGATGCGACATCAAACGATTACAGCGGTTTGTCCCACAGCTTGATCACGACGAAGGCTTCATCTGCCCGCAAGCACTGCACGTCCACCACTTGTGTTCCATGAACGCTCCGCAATTATAGCAATTCCATCCCATGCTCGCGCTCGGATCTGCGGGCTTCACAGGGAACCGGTCGGTCGCCGACATGGGTGGTTTCTTGATCGGAGCTGATGGTGCCATCTTTGAGTGCCTCTCGCGGTTGTGTTTGGCGTTCATACTCTCCGTGACAGACTGTTGCCGCTCGACTCCACAAGCATCGCAGGCGAGGAATTGGAGCGGGTTGATACACGTGCATACGTCGCAGCTCCATTGATCCAGTGAGGCGAGATCGTGGCCGTCTGCGGGAACAGGTGCTGATGGAGTTGGCGCTGCCTCCAGATCGATGGGATTCAGCCTTCCCGTCGCTGCCGTCTGGGATCCTGATGCCGGAGCCGTGCGTGCCGCCCTCGGACTCAGCTTGGCATCCAGCTGCTTGCGTTTGGTAGATGTCATATCTGCAGGTGTCGATGGCTTCGAATTTAACGGCACGAGAGGCACTGAATTTTTTCGATCCGCTTTGGCGGACGGCGGCTGAGATGGCAAGTCGGGAGTAGCAAGTCTAGTGCTCTCCTCCATCGCCCACTTCAGTTGATCCTCCTCACTAGGGTGTGTCGGACCATTTCTGGAGGGAAGCATGCTCATATCAGCGTGATACAATCCATGGTCAGGGCTCCACTCCAGGCCTCCGCCGGTAGATCTCTGCTGAAACGTGCCGTTCAACTTTTGCTCCTCTTCCTCTTCCATCAATTCGTACAGTGCTTGTGCAATGGCACGGTTGTTGGCGTCGTCTTCCTCCGCCTTGGTCTTAAACGTGCGATTCGACGACTGCTCTGACAGCTTGCCAGCATCTGACCGCCCGGACGCACAACCTTTATTGATGGTATTGCGCCGGGTGACCTGATCAGCGATGACTTGGCGCGCATCAGCACCCAGCTGATGTATCGCTCGACCCCCCAGTCTCTGGCCGGAGCCTTGCATCAAAGTGCCCTGAGCCTTGCGCGTCTCGGCGGCTTGACGAGCCAGTCGGCGGATCTCATGAGTCGGCAATACACGGCTACCATTCTGGCCACCCAGGCGTTGTCCAGAGCCCAAGAAGCCCTCACCCGTGTAGCCTTTACGCACTAAAGTCTCCGCCTCGTCGCGAAGCTCATCCCATAGCTTGTGGAAGTTGCTGTCATGCTCGCTCCAGACGTTGTGCGAAAGCTCGTGAAGTAGGGTGTCGAGGATCTCTTCCGTAGGTAGGAACAAATCCGGACTGGTGTGATAGCGCAGGCGAAGGCATATTTTGTAGCCTTTGTTAATGTTCAGACCGAGGAGATTCTGCTCGGGAGGCAGGAACTCGGCCAAGACCTGGACCCGCCACCCACGTTTCCGCATGATGGGTTTGGCCATGGACGCCACTTTCCGCAGGATCGTGAGGGCGGCATCTCCACGCTCCAGGCCCGCCAGATGCTCGTAGGTGGTGAACAGAGGCTCTTGCTCTTTCAGCTGAGCAGCCGACGACCTCTGCACGCTACTCGGGCCTCCGTGAGAAAGCGGTCGGTTGCGCCCCGGAGGTCGCCAGCCGGACATGGTGGGGATTTTCTTGGGCGTGTGTTCGACGAGGTCTGGCGTGGTCTGCGATAATTTGTATCACCAATCGCGACGATGTGTGCGTGAATCTCGTGCACTCACCCGACGCCTTTCGGAGGGCGGTGTTCACGAGAAGGGGTGCAATGTGTGGGTTGGCGGTCGGGAGTGGCAACGAAGACGGGGCCGCGTAGACAGAAGGAGCCTGTCGAAGTTCTTGGACATTCAGCGAAGCAACTTACCAAGCCTGCGACGACTACGCATGACGAGGGCGACACCTCGCCGTCCCCGTGGTGAAGCGGATCGGCGACACTGGAGGCTACGGGACAGAAGCGATGGTCCTGCAAGCAATGCTGGCCTTATTAGTACTCTGGAGTGCATGTGGGCATGTTTTGCAGGTCGCGCTTGCCATTATTATCGTCGATCATCGTCATAGCGCCGGAAGAGCACGTGGAAGCGGCAGGCATCTTCTGGCGTCGGGCGTTGCCGATGGCGGCTTTGTCATTGCGATGGCAGGCACATGCAAGGGAACAAGGGACATCGGAGCAAGGGCAAGGTACATGTATACTGTACTGTATGGTGCACCTGGGGGGTGCGATATGACCTCACGATCGATATACCGCATTGTCTGTAAGCCTCACTTTGTTGCTTTCGATGCTCCTGCCATTATTGATTGGTGACTGCTGACGCTGCGCCGCGCCGCGCCTTCCTCTCCTGCTCACTTGGCTTTTTCTAGTCCGGAACTCTGTTTGGGCGCTATTGCGTATGGAAGGAACCTGAAGGCTGGCGACGTGCCTGGGGGAAGCGGGCGTCTCTCAACACAGCACACACGAGCCGGATCGCCGTTTTTTCCACTCCTGACAAATCACTAGTCCGCCGACCTCACCTCCTACGCCTCCGCTCATATCCATATAGAACATCCTAGCTCCGACCCGTGCACAAATGATGTCTTCCGATGCCTCATAGCACGCCCGCGCCGACGACGATCGATCACAGTATTTGCCGAGTGGCCCACGCCAGGTGAATGAAGACTGCGCGGAGCACCCGGTGTTACCGCTGGACGGAGGGCGGCGCAGGTAGCGAGCAGGTGTCGAGTGCCTGGGGCCGCGAGGGTCCGACGGTCGGGGGTCCGCGGTCGCCATGTCGCGACCGCGTGTCTCGTTTGAAGACCGGAAGCACATGGGCAACGTGGAGGGGGACCAATATGGCTCACAGAGCGACTATTTCACCACCAGTGGCAGCGAAGATGGCATGGAGGAAGGGACCGTGTCGCCCATGTCTTCGTCCCGCCGACGAGCATCGCTGTCCATCCGGATACCACCGCCTCAAATGAAGGCAGACATGGGGTTCGCCGCCCTGCAATACCTGCCCATGCCGGTCATGGTGCTGTCCAGCTCGAAGGAGGTCGTGCTCGCGAATGAGGCCATGGGCCGCCTCTTGGGCATTGACCCGGACTTCGTGCATGAGGAGGATGACGTGCACATGGACCCTCTGCAGCGCCTCGCGAGTCGCGAAGTTCGGAGCTCGACTGATATTTTGTATGGGTGCACATTGGGCCAGTTGGGTTTCGACCTGCTTCAGAACGGCAGTCCGGTGTTCGTGGCCTGGGAGGACTTCCTCGACACCGTGGTGGACGATGCTTCCAAAGCTCAGTGTAGCTCCACAGCGCTGAATACACACCACGGAAGGACCAAGGACAAGGACACCACTCCAACTGGTCAGATGCGTCACAGGCGTCACAGGCGTTCCGTCTCAACCGGTGCTGCGAGCGGCTCCTCGCGCCATAGCCACACTTCGGGGACGCGAACGGAAGTGCACGATGCTTCCTTGAACATCATTTTCTCCACGCATCGCGATGCCAAGACCGGCCTGCCTCTTGCGGCGAGGACAGAGGTGACGGCTCACGTCCAGTGCCAGATGATCGTCTCGGTGTGGGCTACGGAAGAATCGCAGTTCTACACCCTCACCTTCACTGCCGCTTCCGGGAGCGATTCAAGCTCTTCGAGCTCGGAAGGGACGAAGACGACCAGTAGGACGGTGTCGAGGCAGGCCACCTCGTCATACTCGAACAGCGTGCCCTCCGGTCTCAGCTCGAATTCCAGCTCCAGCTCTCAGTCCAACCACAAGCGACCTTCCTGCCAATCTCCGCCGACCTCGACCTTCGCCAGCCCTGTTGTGGCCGAGTTCCCCCCGAGAGGCCCTCCTACTAAATCTTCTATAGCAGCCCCCAGCATGTTTGCTAAGACGAACAAGCTCAAAGATGCTTTGCTCAACAGCGTTAACATTCCTGCATACGCCATGTGGAAGGATGAAAGCTTTGGCATACCCAATACCGCCGCCGTCCGACTTCTATACCCTTGGATTACTGATAAAGACAGTTACGATTCGACAGAGCAAGCGAAGGATTTCTTGGGTCGATTCACGCTTTACAGGGGCGACTTTTCGGAAGAAGTGCCATATGAAGAATTTCCCATTATGCGTCTCATGCGAGAACGACAGCGCTTCGAGAATTACCGCATTGGCATGTACAGCGTCAAAGATGGAAGTAGAATGCTCTTCGATGTATCTGGTGAGCCTTTAGTGGATGATAAGGGTGAGTTCCTAGGAGGGGTAGTTCTCTTTCACGATATCACGGGGTACGCCACAACAATATCCAGGCAACAGGAGCAAAATGAGCGACAGTTCGAGAACATTTGTAACATGGTTCCCATCATGATATGGCGTACGACGCCTGACGGTTCGCACGATTACTTCAACGATCCTTGGTACTCTTACACCGGCATGTCTGTGGAAATGAGTGAGGGCGAGGGGTGGATGAATGCATTCGATGCGGAAGATCTGAAAGTTGCCGTGCCCATCTGGCAGCACTCGCTGGCGACAGGCGACGAGTATCTCACCGAGTATCGAGCCAAGAGTGCTTCCGGCGAATGGCGGTGGATGCTGGGACGAGCGACTCCGATGAAGGACGAAAATGGCAAGATCTTGAAGTGGTTCGGTACCTGCACGGATATTCACGACCAAATTTTGGCCCGAGAAGAGGCAAAACAGACCCGAGCTCAACTTGCTCGGGTCATAGAGCATGCTAATATCACGCTCTGGGCTGTCGATACGGAGTGCAGGCTGACCCTTTCCGCGGGCCGCGCCATGCATCCTGAACCCACCGATAAGGATGGCTACCACCAGGGCAGAAACAAGTACATTGGTATGGAAATGTGGGACATCTTCAAGCTGCAGGGCCGCGGCAGCGAAATCGAGACTTTCGTGCGACCAATACGGGACATTCTGGCCGGTCGCACAGAAGATGAGACGATCGAGAGCCAGATCACGACGAGTGGACGTTGGTACAGAACACGACTGTATCCACTATGGCGCCAGGAGCGCAAAGGGGGCATCGAAGGAGATTCGTATCTAGATGGTGTCGTCGCAGTCAGCATGGACATCACCGAACTTAAGAAAGCGGCCGAAGAGGTTGCAGCTCGTGATCGCGAGAACGCTCGTCTACTGGCGCAATCCGTGGCGGCAAAGGAAGCCAGCAAGATGAAATCACAATTTCTCGCGAATATGTCCCACGAGATTCGGACGCCAATCGCCGGTGTGATCGGAATGTCCGAACTCCTTCTTGATGATGGACCCGGAGACCTGACTCCAGAACAGCGCGAGTGTGCAGAAAACATCCAGCGAAGCGCTAACGGGCTGCTGACTGTGATTAATGACATTCTCGACTTTTCCAAGGTCGAAAGCGGTCGACTCGATATCGAAGAAGTGCAGTTCGATCTCTCAGTCGTCATTCGCGACGTGAACAAAATGCTCAGTTTCGCCGCAGAGCGCAAAGGATTGAAATACATCGATGATATTCAACGACTAAAGAATTGGAGAGTGCTGGGTGATCCCGGACGTCTACGCCAGGTCATGACAAATCTACTGACCAACTCCATCAAGTTCACCAGTGAGGGCAGCGTCACGATGAGAGTCAAGGCGCAAAAGGAGACCGATGAGATGGTTGAAGTTCACTTCACCGTGGAAGACACTGGAATTGGCATAGAAGAAGAAGTGCGTCGGAAGCTGTTCAAGCCGTTCTCGCAGGCCGACAGCTCGACAGCACGACGTTTTGGCGGCACTGGTCTCGGTCTGACCATCTCCAAGAACCTCGTCGAACTCATGAGAGGGGGAATTTCTCTGGAGTCGAAGCTCGGAGTCGGCACCAAAGCAACCTTCTGGATTCCATTCCTGAAGGCACCATATCAATCCAACGACTCAGCTCTGGTCGACCTGGGTAACATCCCTGACCGGCTTCAATCCGAGCTCTCGGTCTCGCGACCAGGTTCTGACAATGCCAGTCAGCCGACAACACCCACTACCCACCGACGAGACCCGTCGAGCGCGCTCACCCCTGTCAATTCTTGGCCTGACGGTAGTCTCGCCGAAGTGCTCGACTTGAGCGCAGACGAGCGCAAAGTGACGAACGTGCTTGTTGTAGAAGACAATGCAGTGAACCAGCAGATTGCGCTAAAAACCATTCGAAAGCTTGGCTTCCCGGTTCGTGCCGTGTGGAACGGCAAAGAGGCTCTAGACTATCTAGCTGCACCATCTGATGATCAGCCAAGGCCAGACATCATCCTGATGGATGTCCAAATGCCGAGTAAGTGTCGCCGTGTCTCTTAACGCATCGCGAACGTGCTAACATGTGGTTCCACAGTCATGGATGGCTACAAGGCTACATACACGGTACGAAACGGAAAACCTTTCGTGAACAATCCAGAAGTGCAAAGCATACCCATCGTAGCAATGACAGCTTCGGCAATTCAAGGAGATCGGGAGAAATGCGAAAGCGCTGGCATGGATGACTACCTCTCCAAACCAGTCAAGAAGCTAAATCTCGAAAGAATGATCGTCAAGTGGGCCATCGAGGGTAGGAAGAAACGCGCAGAGCTAAAGAAGAACCCAAATCGAATCCGCAGTCGACCCAACAACCCTCGGAACCACTCATCCTTCACGACACAGAGCGACTCGTCTATGCACACCCCTCAAGAGCATCTATCTTCAGAGCTCGACAGGCTTGAGTTTGTACACGAGACCAGCTTCAGGACATCCACCGAGACTGAAGGCGAACGAGCTGAGCGACAGCAACGCGCTGAGGAGCAAGCAATTGCTCTGCGAGATCACGAACTGATAGAAGCTGGTGACGATCCTAAGACAAAACTCGGTAGAGGCGTTAGCGATGAACAGTATCCCCAAGCATCCAGTGCAAAAACAGCTCTCACGACTGAAAATATGGAGAAGTTCAGCAAGAATGATCGCATGGCGCAAATCAGAAAAGAACACGGTCTAGATAGGGAAGACTCCAGTATGGTCGCCACAGTGGCTGAGACCAACAGCGAGGTACCCAGAAGTAATGTGCCCAGTCCAAGCCCAGATGACAGCTCAAATCGATGGAGCACAGGGATTTGAAAAGAGGAGAAAGTCACTGTGCGGTAATGAAAGCTATTAATGATGAATTCATGATTTTCATGTACATTGCGCACACTCTTATGCAAGGCGCTTTAACCGGTCCTTCGGGAATGCGGTAGAATGCATGAAGCAAGGAGTTATGGAAGCGCCAGCGCCCTCTCCGTTAAGGACAGATGGATAGAAGTATGCATGTAATGGAAAGAGAATGTTGACCTACCACAGCACCTTCGTCTTCCCGACTCATGCGCCAGTGTCGACGATGCTCGCCCCCGTCACCCACCTTCGCTCTCTCTCCGAGGTCCAGACAGCCTCGCTTCTCGCCGCCACCCTACTACCCTTGTACTTCCTGTCCTATCAGTACCGCATCCATCACCCTTACGACCTTCCCTCCGACCATCCTTCACACCCACACATCCCTCACAGCCCTTCGCGCCTCTCCGAAGCCGACTGGATCCGGACCTGGCTTTCAACCGACCTCATCGAAGCTTTCGACCCCTACCCTATCGCCACATACTGCAACCTCACGACCAAAAGCTCGGTACGGAAGGCAAAAGAAGGGTATGGAGAGGGTTGGCACCCGAATTTGGTCCTGAATCTAGAGAATGCCAATGGAGGGATCGGCAATGTCAGAGGCAACACCGCAGACTTCATCTTCCAGGTAATTAGGTAGGCAGCATGGGAATGGCAAGCGTGTGCTAATCACGAAGGCACACAGGCCATCGAAGTCGGCGCCAGCATCATCTTGCCTGGGCGCGCCGTGCGGGCGGCCGACAATCTCGGCAACGTGTGGGCTTCACGAGCCGATTTCGCGAGTTTCTTCGACGAAGACCATTTCCTATCCGTCATGGCGGACGCGTGTCCGGACCTGGCCATCTACAAGCCCGAACCCGCCCAGCCGCTCCGCCCGGCGCTGGACGGCAAGTGGGTGCCCCGGAGCAGGAGGCTGGACGAGGGCACGGAGAATTCGAGGAAAGCGCTGGTGCAGGATCTGGACGACTGGTTGACGCGTCACCAGGATTTCAACTCGACGGGTCTCAATCTGGTCCAGGTCGAGCGCACGCTGTTCGATGTCGATACGAGATCGCTGCCGGTGCCGGGTTTGAGGAGGAATCTGGGACAGGTCCTGAGGACCAGTCCGAGGATCAGGAGGTTGGCGGCGGTGGTGGTGCAGAATTTGAATGCGCGGTATGGCGTCAACGTCCACATCGATCCCCGGGATCAGATCTCAGGGAATGCGTTCGTGGGGGCGCATTTGCGGACGGAAGCGGATGCGAAGGGCGCCGGGTGGTTGGAGGGGGAGTTTATGGATTTTGAGAATCAGACGACCTCGTATATCGACTTGGCGGTGAAGCATGGCATGGGCATCATTTACGCGGCCTCCGGGAACGAGACGGAGCTGCGACGTTTTCGTGACAAGGCGGCTGCGCATCGGCCGCCCGTCACGGTCACGAGTAAACTGGATCTGTTGCCGGCGCAAGAGATGAAGTTCCTGGAGGATTTGGCGTGGGATCAACAGGCGCTGGTGGACTTCGAAGTGCTGAAGAGGTGTTCGTTGTTCAGTGGCATTGTGAAGAGTAGTTTTGCCTATCAGATTGCGATGAGTCGGGGTCAGGTCTTGGAGGACGAGGGTAGAATGGTGGATCCTTGGAGGGTGCAGCATAGTGAGAAGGGAGTGGCGTATGATGATGGCTTGAGCAGGATCCTGGGAAGGGATGCGTTCCATGAGCATAGGATTCCGAGGGGAATGTGGCCGTGAGATGGTTGGGATCGTTATTGTGAGGTGAGTTCTAGTTGGTCACCAACGTCATGCGAGTATGTTTCCAGCTGCCATTAAATACTCGACAGGTGTGGTGCCATACCAAAGTGATATTAAGTGATAATGGATGGGACTGTTACAAGTAGAAAACTCAAGCGGTGGCGCTCAGTCGCCGTAGATATTCGTTTGGGAGTTCATCAATTCCAGCAACAGCAGAGGCTCAATACCTCATGCGACAATGCGTGTCCGTGTCACTTTGACGGTTTGAGAAATTATTGAAATCGTCAAAAAGACGAGCCATTAGCACCAAAAGTAAAAGCTTGCCCTCTGGCAGAATCGAACTGCCATCCTAGGATGGATCCCTGGTCTTGCCACCAAGTCATACAACGTATGAGACCTATGTACTAACCGTTATACTAAGAAGGCGATATGGTTTCAGCCATATTGAAAAGTATGACAATATTGATGACCAATTCACAGAAAAGGTAATGTGATTGGCTGAGAGGTCTTTCAATCATACTATAAGCCCTTATCAGTAGTCTGAGATGCCAGATGCTTAAAAATTGGGTCAAATGTGGACAGAAAACTTGTTGAAGCGAGTCAAAAGAATTGTGAATGTTCTGTTGGCCCGAAGTGGGAACAAGAATGCCAAGCTTTACGAAGGCTGCACATCCTCACCTCAGTACATTGAGCACAAGAAGAATCAGGCATAATGGAAGCGAACAGAGAAGGTGATGATGTCAGAAGCTGAAAAAAATCAATGTGGGTTTTCAGTAGTTCCTTGGTAATCAAGTTGGATGGCATAACACGATATCAGCTGTTTTCAATTATCTATAAGGACCTTGCAATAGTGATGGAATTGAATAGACATACCAGATGATTCAAAGGATGCCTTTCGGCAATCAACCTGACAATACACCTTTTCCACTATGTTCATTATATCTCAGCAGCTTCTCTCGATAGACCAATTTTTCCAAGACAAGATACCTCACAGCTCCATTCGTAAAGGGTTTGAATCTCTCGCTCCTAACCTCTCGCTGGAGACAGGCACTTGTGGCGCACTCCGCCACGTCCATAACGAAAAATGATGATTCGGAAGTTTTGAACCAAACGTATTGCAATTCCCGGCGATGTACGAGCTGGCCTGATTCTGCGAGCTTGAAGGAACAATGGAAGAGGAAAAAGCGATTATCAGCACGGGACACAGTTATGGAAGGAGGACACTGGACAATTGGTGTACTGTGATTACTGCTACTTCTGCGAAAAACAACTCATGTGAATTATCTACGTCCCATCTCGCGCACTGATTTAGTAAGCTCCTCGAAGTCGAGGAAATAGAGCCATTGCTGCCCCATAATAAATATCCTTCCTGGTCTCCTCATCCATGGGATAAGCATCGATGTAGTCGGAGTAAGCCTTGCTCTGTCTGTAGAATGCATGGGGAAAATCGCTTCCGAACAACAAATGACCTCTCGGGGCAAACTTGAGTATCAAGGGGAAGTTCTCGTCACTTCCCGACAGTGCCGTGTCGAAGTAGAACTTTTTCGCATCCCCGATCAAGTCATCGCGTTCCATCACTCCCCCGAACTCTGGCATACACATCATGGTGGCACGTTGCACCAGGGCGGGAAGTGTGCCGCCGGCGTGGGAGAGGATGATTTTGACGTTGGGAAATTGCTTCATCCGTCCATTGACAATCATGTCCATCGCCGTACGACCCGTTTCGTGCGGCCAATCGAATGCCGGGCCGATCACCTTGTCGTTCCAATGAGTCGCATTGACGGAACCGTTGTCGCACGGGTGCACGAACACGACGGCTTTGCGTGCGTTCAGTTCTTCCCAGATGGGGACGAAGTCATCGTGGCCCAGATAGTTGTTGAGACGGCCGTAGCTGGTGAACAGCGTCACCCCATCGGCGTTCAAATGGTCAAAAGCATAGCGGAGTTCTTCGAGAGCGTGCTTGGTGTGCACGGGAGACGGAATGGTGGCGAAGAAACCGCATGACGTGGGATATTTCTTCTTGAAGGACAAGGAGTATTCGTTCATCGATCGAGCGACGCGAGCGGCTTCGTCTGGGTCTTCGATGTTGAACACGCCGGGCGTGCTGACGGAGAATATTGGCGTTTTGACGCCGACGTCCTTGCAGAAGCTTGCGTCGATGTCCCATGTCCACTCAGGGGCTTTCATGCCGTGCATGCCTTCTGTAGATCCTAACGAACGACTCTGGTGTTAGCGACAGAGACGGATACTTGGTGGAGGAGAAGGGTGTCAAACCGGCGATCTCTGGAGGAACAATGTGGTGATGGACATCGATTTTGGGGAACTGTACCATGGTGGGCATAGCTTGAGGGAAGTAGGTGTTCGTATCGAGATTGAGCTTCTGTTTGATGAAAAGGTATCACAGCCATGGCTCTCTTCTGCGGTGTATATATGCGACGCTGGGTTGTATGTGCTGGAATACAGAACTATGGAAGCGCCGGAAGCTGATTAACAAGCACAGCACCATCAAAGACCTGGACAGAGGGTGGATTGGATGGGATCACACATGGCGGTCGCAAGTTGCAAAATGATATCATTTATATTTCGCATATCAAACCTTATAATCGGACGAATTCGACGGACGGACGAAATCCCCTCCGAACAACCTGAGCGTCGACATCTCCCCGAAACAAGATCAAAAGAGGTCAGCAACTTGTTCTGGCAATCCTAGCTGACGACTACCACCACAGCCTCGTTAAGGAACATCAACGACTTCCCTTAAGCTGCTGAACTTCTCCCAGACCCATCAATAATTTCAGCCCCTCCACCCTTTCACCACCCTTCCCCAACAAAATCATACGGTTTATTGTACTATCAAACGCGTGGTTCCAAGGGAATGCCCTCTCACCAGATCCGGAGGACGATACTGTATATGAGGTGGCGATAATCCAGACTTCCACCTCCACCTAAGGTCGGAAAAAAGTCATTCTCGGATGGGTGGCCGAGCGCATACCGCAAGGTACGGCTGTATTCCTATTCAGGTTGACCAATGATGCTGCCATGGGTATCGATCTAAGATATCATTTCAATGACGAAGGCGCTGCGATGTACATCCCCTCTGCAGCTCTGTGTTCTCTGGAACATGGAGCGACAGCTCATTCCGTCAGTATATGCTGGACAAGTGCTGCTAATAGCAACAACACCTCTAAAACACAGAGCTGGACAATGCAGGAATCCATGCCTGCCGCAGACCTGGACGTTGCGCTGCCGCAGCTCACCTTGGACAAAAAGACCAGCGCCCTGGCGCAGATTGCTAAGATTGTCGGTGCCTTGCAGGAAGTCGACCTTCCATGAACTATGACGGGGTCTGGAAGCCTGTCAATCGACTCATCGGCCTCAGCGACAACCGATACCACTGTAAGTCGATCGTTTTGGGTGTTGTGCGCAATATGACAAGAGTGATGATGCTTGGCAGAGACGTTGCAAGATTTGACCTGTTCGTTGAGAACGGCGACAACTGGCAAAAAGAGCCTTGTCAAAATAATGATCGAGCGCGCAAGATTGAGAGCAGAAGCAAAATTTTGATGTTCATGTGCCAAAAAAGAAAATCCAATCTGGTCAATGAGGGGGTCGCTGTATGCAATTAGTATTTTGTGGAACATCGGCTTGATGCGTGTAAACTCACAACCCGCGACCTTGGCGTTTCAATATGACCTGGGGATGATCCCACAGGTTTATATTAGCACCACGCTCTAACCAACTGAGCTAATCGACCGCTGCTATTGGATGGCACAAAGCGATTCACAATGATTTATAACTCAAAGTGTGTCCGCAGCGTCACGACCGCTTACCCTTAAGACACCTTGCTCATGCACTCTGGACTATTTGCCCGTAAAACAAGCATTATGCGTAGTATCGTTCTTCCTTTCTCTAACAGACTTGCCAACTTGGGTATCGTTGCCCCTCGTTGCTGTCTATGCAATAATTGCCGTGCCGGTGCGACAATCCCACAGCCGGCGAATGTGACAGCCTGACCGAAGGGAGTCGCAAGGATGTTTTCGTGTATGACAACGCGTCTTATGCTCGCTCGCTTCGTTTCTGTGTAGGACAAAAATTTGGATAGACGGGCATGATCTATTGTGAAACGCGATGCACTGTTTAGCGCATTGCGAGCAACGCCTGTTATGGACCTCGTATGATTGTTTTCTGTCTTTCCGTTTTCAAGTGAAGACGCCTGATTACTCTGCTTGGATTCAATGCAGAACAGCGTTCCCCCACGCGTGCTCAGATGGATGACCTGAAAGCACCTGTAGGTCCTGCAATCTCTACTTGGGATCCTTTCCAGAGGAAGTCGGAGATCCATCGGTGACGAACTCACACGACGGATAGAGGTCTGAGCTATTCGGCCTCGCATACACAGCACCTAGCATCTACTTGTTAGAGCATGCGTCGTACTGGATCCTCAACTACTCATGCATATTGGCTAACTGTTTTTTATGTACAGCATGCACCCCGACGGACACAAGAGCGGAGTGATCGACCATGTATACTTTACGAGCAGCCCCGGATCCTGCGATGTCTGGCAATCAACAATGACGAAAGTGTCCCTGTGGTGCAGGATGCGAAATGCATGATACGAAGGCTCGACCTATCCCAGCGATACACCGACCCGTGTCACATGAGTGGCGCATCTGAGCGTGGATTGCCAGGTCGAGGGGCCTGCTGGAGGTAAGGCTGGCCGAGTTCGTCCTGTCAAAACACACCCACGAGCATATCCGGTGGAACGATTGGAGCCGCTGGAGTGCCAACGAACGTAACATAATATTAGATGACCATAAACTGCTCATCGACTGGTCGAAGATGCTAGGAATCTCACTATTCTTGCCATTTACGGTTCTACACGCTATCAGCGCTGCTGCCCAGTCAGGCGTGCTATCCAACGGCACCAGCGTTTTGCCGGACTGCGCACAGAACTGTTCCCTACTCATCCAAGCCGCTCAAGCCTGTGGTGCGAGTGAAAGCCAAACCCAGGCCAATTGGATCTGCTTCTGTCAATCAGACTATCTCACAACTTTGCGTGACAGTGCTACTGGCATTTGCGACTCAGCCTGTACCAACACAACCGACAATGATCAGATCTCGACGTGGTACAACAGCAATTGTGGCTCTGACAATGGAGCTTCGGAGCATGCCTCTACATCACAGTTGGTGCGCCAAACAACGACCTTGACTGATGGCTTTGCATCAACCATCACTAGCTTTGTTGAGGTCGGTGTCCCAACAGACACTGCGACACCATCACCATCTTCCACAGCACTTCCAGCCAGTGGCGGCGAAGGTCTTTCGGCAGGCGCAGGAGCAGGTATAGGTGTTGCTATTGCATTCATCGTATTTCTGCTTGGGGGTTTCTTGGTCTTCCGACTCTGGCGACGAAGAGCTCGCCAAAGACTGGCGGCTTCTGGAACTGCTGAGGCTTCCGCGTTGCCATCAGACGGTAAAGCAGAACTGCCAGGCGAGGGCAAGCCACTGGGTGACCAAGAAGTGAAGGAGGTCGATGCTGTAGACTCGAACGTGCATGAAGCAGGGAATACCGGGAAGCCTGCTGAAGCCGACCATATGCATACCAGAGCTGAGCTTGAGGGGGATTGGAGAGGATGGGAAGTGCCATCGTGAGATGGAAAGTTCTCGGTTGTGAACAATGTGGCTTTAAGAATGGACTGGACCATTGCTCTTGGCAATTAGACACAAATGGTACAGGTACGAAGGGACTGCGATTATACCGCTCGAAGTTCATCGATGATAAATCCTAGAATTCTAAGCTAAACAGGACTACCAGCGCGTACTGCAATAGACTATCACTGGTCGACAGAGCTGCGTTTACTGTTAGTGTTGGTATTGGTGATGCTGAAGAACTCCCTGATGCCACTTCGCATAAGCTGTGAATTGCTTCTCCTGTAGTGGTGGTGCTCGGCTCATCCACTGCTGAGCTTGACACCTGAACACGCCTGCAGTCGCCATCGTCGCTGCATCCAGACTTCCAGTCCTCGACATTGCTCTCCTAGTCACAGGAAACAACAACCGTCCCACGCTCCTGATAGTAGTTATCATCGAACAGAAGTGTTTGATGACGAACTTGGAGGTCATGCTGTATATAGACCTCGGTCGTGCTCAGGGTCAGCATGGCGCTTGGGAGAGCCTCTTCGAGCACAATCGTATGCAGAATAGTGCAAGCCCGGCAGGACCTAGATAGACTCTCAGCCCGTTTCCGAAACGCGAGAGCGCTCCGCATGCTCTGCAATGGGTCAAACCTTACGGTGGACGTTGACCACGATGCACTTTCAATAGTCCAATACATGGAAGGAGAGATTACGAGGACATTCCAGATCGGAAGGGAGAAGAAAATGACAGAGAAGCGAGAATGTCCCGAGGACGTCTCTTATCATGACTGGCATTTGATCGTCCGTGAGGGTATTTGGTTTGTGCAGACAGCTAGAACGCTCATCCACAAAGCTCGCTGGTGAAAATCAATGCGGTGCCGTACTATAGCCCTAGCTCGCCCCAAGACTTTGCAACGCTATTCTTAGTTCCTGAACGGCGGTCTGAACGTCCTCAAAGTTCAGGGCAGAAATGGCCCATTTCGCATGCTTCTGTGCTGCCATAATCGATTCGTCATCGTCTCTGTACCCGCCAGCTGGTGGAGGAGCATTGAAGTTCGCAGGCTGTGTAGGGGGAGCTGGTGCCCTTGCTGGTGGTTGCGACGGAGCTGAAACAGCAGGCGATGTCATCTGCTGATGGGGCTTTGTAGACTCGGACCGATCTTGTGGCATTGTTCCGAAATCGTAAGGTGTCGCTGTCGGTGCAGGCGGACGCGGGATGTCGTAAAACTCTGCCGGATTTGGTGCAGATGGTGCTGGAATGGTTGCATTCACAAATGAAGGTTGCTCCACGGAACCGACACTGTTGGCATTCGACGGCGCGTCTGGGACTGTCGGGAAGTAGCCACCGCCTATCGATCCGGTCCGACTTGCAACATCCTCGGGCGCTTCGATCGGCGAGACATCGTGCTCAGCGGAGTGCGCAGATGAAATGTCGTTTATTGGATCAATTGGCAGTGGCTGCGGGACAAGAGGTCCTTTCTGTGGAGCCGGTGGAGGAACCTCGCTATCTTGCGCGCTTTCAACAGTCGGTGGGTTGTATGATCCTACATCTTTCTCCATCTTCTGCAGCTCAGCTTCCAAAGAAAGCTCTTCCGATGCAGGTTCTGGTAGCGGCTCGATGACAGGGTTCGTCGCGTTCGGATCATCGCCTGCCTTGATGGCCTTGGCTATTCGAAGAGCATGATACTTGGCGAACTTGCTCTTCGCGACAATCTCAGGCTCCAGCGGACCCCATATCGAAAGCAGATCCATGAATGTAGCCGCAGCTTGGAATGTATCGGCCGTTTGCCTCGTCACCTTATTACTCCTCTGCGCATCGTCACCACCTTTGAAGACTTCTAAAGCGAAGTTCTCAATGTACGCTTTTGCTGCGACATCGTCCACAATTGCATCGTTGGTGGCATTTTCCGCCTTGAAGCCCTCCAACTTGTCCATCAGCTGAATGGCATAATTGGTGCACTCCTCGTCTGTCGTATGTAGCTGGCGGTCGAGGACTTGTTGTAGTATATAGTACTCGCCTGATATCTCTTAGTCCTGCTCATGGTTCTCTTTGGCCAGAACAGACATACACCAGTAGGTGACGATTGGTCTATGCTTCGCGAGCTGCGCTGCTCTGGTTGCGAATCGTTGGACGTCGGGAGCTGTAGCCTTCAACTTGGCTGGAACTGCCGTCGCCATGGTTCGTCGAATGGTGGTCGAAAATGTTTGCGAATCGTGATTCGGTGCCGGACGTGGATGTCACATGAAATGCCGGTATGACGAGCGGCGAAGCTCACATCCTCGGTGGTGCCAAGACGGTCGCAAGCAGAGTTCATGCAGGGGCCACTCTAGCGCGGGGCGAGCTAGAGGATTCTAAACGTGTTCTCGAAGATCCGATGTTTGCAGCCGGAGGACAACTTGCAATTCACCCATCAGCCATATGAAATCGCGGTCCTAGATGTGACGCGTCCTGAAGACCGCTTTCCAGCACTCTTTGCCAATATGGCCAAGTCGAGCATCGCCGCCGCCCTGCTACTTCTTACTTCAGCAAATGCCTTGTATACAAAATCATCACCAGTTCTGCAGGTCGATCACAAGACGTTCGACAGCCTGATCAACCAGTCAAATCATACAAGCATTGTGGAGTTTTATGCGCCATGGTGCGGCCACTGTAAAAACCTTGCGCCTCTGTACGAGAAAGCGGCAAAGAGTCTCCAAGGACTGGCCAAAGTAGCTGCTGTCGACTGCAATGAAGACAGCAACCGGCAGTGGTGCAGCTCCATGGGAGTTCAAGGCTATCCCACATTAAAGATCTTCAGACCGGGCAAGAAGCCTGGCAAACCAACAGTCGAGGAATACCAAGGAGCAAGAACAGCAAAAGCAATTGTTGACGCGGTCGTTGACAATATCCCAAATCATGTCAAGAGGTTGAAAAATGCCGACTACGAAGCATGGATGGTCAAAAACCCCAAACCCAAGGCCATTTTGTTCTCGAACAAGGGTACCGTCAGTGCGCTGCTTAAGTCAGTAGCCATTGACTTTCTTGATGCTATCCATGTTGCACAGATACGGGACAGGGAGACGGGTGCCGTTGAGGCGTTCGGAGTGAAGAAATTCCCCACTCTGGTGCTTCTACCTGGCGATGGAGCAGACCCCATCACATACGATGGTGATATGAAGAAAGAGGCCATCGTCAAATTTCTGTCACAAGTGGCGACTCCCAATCCCGATCCTCCGGCCAAGAAGGAAAAGCCGAAATCGGACAAGAAATCGTCGAGCGCGTCTTCGAACAAGGACAAGTCTTCCACATCGCAGAAGTCGGAAGAGGCCAAGGCTGATTCCACAGAGTCCGAGGCTACTCCAAAGGTGCAGACACCTGTCAAGCCTGCTGAAGAAGTCAAGCCAATCCTGTCTCTTCCGGATGGTCTTGCATTGCAGCAAAGGTGCTTGAACGATAAGGCGGGCACTTGCGTCCTTGCGATCCTTCCGGAAGAAGAAACGCAATCCGTCCAGACCACCGAAGCCGTCAAGAGTCTGAGTGAGCTGCACCAGAAGCACGAGCTCGCCAAGCGGAATCTGTTCCCATTCTATCAACTCCCACATGGCAACGCTCAGGGCGATGTTCTGCGCAAGAAGCTTGGCCTTTCGACATCTGATGTGGAGATCGTGGCAGTCAATGGTAAGCGCGGATGGTGGAGGCATTTCCCATCCAAGGAGTTCACTTTGGCCAAGATCGAGGACTGGGTCGACGCCATTCGCATGGGTGACCTGAAGAAGACCGAAATCCCAGCCGTAAGGACCCCACAAATCCATGAGCCTGATCATTTGCTAATGCGTCTTAGGATTTGATCGTCGAGCTTTCCTCGCTTCCCGCAGAACAAGTGGTTCTTGAGGATCCAGAGCAGGTCAAGGAGAAGGAGACCAAGCCTGGTCCTGATCAAGAAGAGCTGAAGAACGTGTATGCCGATCTCAAAGCCCAAATGCCAGAAGGCGTGAACATCGAGCTTGAGGAGATTGATGATGAGGCATATGAGAAAATCATGAAGCAGGGCCAACAGGCGGAGCCTGCTGCAGCTGCGAAACCAGAAGACCATGATGAGCTGTAACCGGTAGTGTACGTGTAGAAATGCATTTTCAAGCGATCACCCCTTTCCGATACGGGCGTGCATCCTTCGGTCCTGGAGGTTCACACGGTCGCGCTTGAAACCACCGTGATGTGCGAGGGTACCCAATTTGCATTCCTGCCAGCCGTGTCAAGTAGTGCCCTTTGCCTGAATACAACACTCAAACAATTGCATTCTCGCTGTGTGAGAGGTGCTCATTTGCCATGAACGGCAGCGGTTCTCTGGGAGCAATACCCACATTGCTATCAATTATAGATTCATATGATCGCTGATTGGGAGTCAGACTCAACAATGGCTTCCACTTTGGGTCAGAAACATTATTGCCGCACGTCGACCCGATGTCGGTTCTTCAGAAGGTGGTATGATATCGCGGCACATAGCCGGGCCACCGTTTGATAGCAGGATTTTCATCTCACTGGTGGGGAGATGATGGTGCGAGGCGAATGCCCGGGTGAACTGTGAATAGATACAGGGTGCAATCGTAGACTTGTCCTCGATTCATCGCCTTCATGCACACATGCAAGCCCAAGCTTGTCTCAGGAAATGCATCTTATGAAGTTGATGAGAGAAATTCGGATCTGATTACCAGCGCTGTGATTGTTGGTGGTAGAGAATCGGGAGATTTTCCTGCTCCGATGCATTTTCACCGCCATACCGGAGCTATAGATAGAGTTCAAGGCGACAGCTATGCGCTCCTGCATACAGCCTTCACGCCTCGGAGTTCGCATGTGCTAGTAAAGGTAGGCTTCGAATGTTACGCGGGTCGTGGCTCCATCCACCATTTCACGAACATCGGACGTTCTCAGCATCGGACAAGACTCCTAAGTCTATACCACGTCCGTGCCATCCCGGAAAGCACGGCCAGCAATCACGTCAAGAGGCTGAATCGTCATCCCCAGAGTGCCTGCAGGGTCAGCAGCGCCTGCGTGTCACCCTGGTCCACAGCACCCCAGACTAGTTGACCACATCCTGACTTCCAGGTTGCATTTAGGACTACCATCGAGGCTGTCTTGTGAGAGCAGGTACTACGGCTCGCGACAGTGGCATGCGGATACCACAGCCTTGTGCCGGGCTGCGCAAGCTCACTGCTGGAACGGAAGCATGCTCGCAGTGCGGGTCGTGGTAGCTGGTGGTCGAACTCGTTTCGGAAAGATTATTGCATTGCCAATCACCTTAGCCCTCGCACCGAAATGCGCTACGAAATTGCTATCGACCGCCTCATGCTTACGACAAGAAGCGTCGTCGTCGTCGAAAGAGCCCGATGATCATGCTTCCAAGCATGGCAGTTTCTCCAAAAATCGCAAACGATCGCGCGACCCTCAAGCCGGTCTGACCACTCCCGCGCCCAAGGAGTCGGAGGACACGAAGTCCCAGTCGCCCTTCTACTTCGAGACAGGCTACTCTGGCTGGGCCAAACGTCCCTCGCGGCCCTTCCCACCACCTTTCTTCTCTCCGCCCAGTGGCAGCTTCTCCGATCCGCTGTCAACCCATCACCGTCCGAAAGATCACAGTGGACATATGATCCGAGGAGTGACGAATGGCGATGATGCTATGCTGTCGAGTGAAACGCTGATCGGAACAAACGACGGAGTTGGGCAGTGGGCGCAGCGAGAGAAGGGACACGCGCCGCTGTGGAGTAGACTGATCATACACTTCTGGGCGCTGGAGGCCGAGAAGGACATGTACGGTGGAGGAGGGGATCCGGATCCCGTCAAATATCTCGAACATGCGTATGAGAGGACGAAAGAGGCGCTGAGTGATCCCAATGAGTGGCACGGTACTACAACGGCCAGCGTGGCTCTGCTTCATTACAAGAAGGGCAACGGCGAGCATCCGGTCCTGTATGTGACACAGCTGGGAGATTGCAAGATCTTGGTGGTGAGAGCATTACCGGAGAAGAAAGATGATGCGCTCGCGGACATACTGTTCTCTAGCAAGGAACAGTACCACTATTTCGATTGTCCTCGGCAACTCGGCACTAACAGCCCGGACACACCACAAGGCAATGCGGTTCTGGACAAGGTGGACATTCAGGAGGACGATGTCGTACTTGCGCTGAGCGATGGGGTCACGGACAACCTCTGGGAAGAAGAGATCGCCGACTATGCTGTGGGTGCGCTGAACAAGTGGAAAGAGGAGCATCCAGAGTGGAACAAGGACGGGCATGCAAAGACGGAGGATCTGCGGAATGCCATGAAGTTTGTGGCTCAAGAGGTTGTGCTGAGTGCGAGGAAGATCGCCGAAGACCCCTTCGCCGCGAGCCCATTCATGGAGAAAGCGGTGGAGGAGGGTTTGGCCATCGAAGGCGGAAAGATTGATGACATCTCGGTCGTTGCTGCTGTGTGCCGACGCAGGAAGAAAGGCTGAGAATGTCCGGTTTGGCTGAATGCGGTCTCGAGCTACGCAGCGTCCTGTGTCGGGCTACGGCCGTGATCTCGAAGCGCGCCTGGAACGCCGGACCTAGAATCAGACTCATGCTATGCCGCGACAACCAGTATATACACGCATGGCATGTTCTTTATATGCGGAAGGATAAGCGTTGCAAGATCCGGACATCAATAGGGAAGTAAGGCTTCGGCTTCGGCTTCGGAAGAGCCTGCGAGCTCAGATGAAGTGCCACAACATGCTTCTGGCCGCTTCACACTGGCTTCACCATGCCGGCGCCGTCACGGCATACAGAAGATCTGGCAAGCCCACGTCTTTCGGTAAGAATGGAGTACGTCGACGGAAGAGGCAAGCGGTCAGAGTCCCGCGGCTCCGTGACGCAAATAGAGTTCAATGCGGTCATAAGGCGTCAACTATGGCCCTACACCAACCTCCTTCGATAAGATTTCTTCGAAGCATCTGTGAGAGCTTCAACCATTGAAAGGCGTTGTTGGCGAAATGTGTAAGTCTCGACGTCTACCTGAACACTGCACAAAATCACTAATACTTGTAACAGCGGCGTCTGGGATCCGCCAGAGATGTCACGATATAGCGCGCGGGAAGAAGACGCACGAACACATCAGCAGTGATGAGCGGACAGCATTGCTATATCATGTTCCAGATTCTGGCATGTATGGTCGACGTGGATCTTCCGACTACCAATATCCGAACAGCCAAGAGAATCGGCCCACAAGCTTCCTGGCACGTTTCGCTCCTGGCCATATCTTGAGAACAGTTTGGGCAGTACTCAGCAACAATTATATCAATGTGCTATTGATATTCGTCCCGTTCGGAATTGCCTCTGGAGCTGTCGGTTGGCCGCCCATCGCGACGTTTGTGCTCAACTTCCTTGCCATCGTCCCACTCGCAGCACTGTTGTCTTTCTCGACAGAAGAGCTTTCTGAGTCTGTCGGGCCTGCTGTCGGTGGCCTACTGAACGCCACGTTCGGCAACGCGATTGAGTTGATCGTATCGGTCATTGCCTTGCAGCAAAATCAGTTTCGACTTGTCCAAGCCAGCATTCTCGGGTCAGTGCTCGTGAACATCCTCCTGGTCCTCGGATGCTGCTTCATCGCTGGCGGCATCCGCAATCGAGAGACGAAGTATGATCCTACGATCGCCAGTATCATGTCGGCTCTGCAGACTCTTGCTTCTGGAGCGCTCATTGTCCCAACGGTACTCTACTGGAATATTCAAAGGTCGGAAGCAGGTGAAACAATCGACGTGATTGAAGTTTCGCGCGGTACAGCGATTGTGCTGATCATCCTGTATCTCTTCTACCTCTACTTCCAGCTGTTTTCGCATTCGGACCTTTTCAGTGATGATCCCGACGAGAAGAAGGATTGCGACGAAGACGGCGAACCAAATGGTGTTCAAGCGGAAGACGAACATCAATCGCAAGGCGGCGCGATCCTCGGTCCTGTCGGCGCAGTCGTCTGCATGGTTCTCTCTGTCATTGCTGTCGGATTCTGCGCCGAGTTTCTGGTTGACAGCGTCGACTCCATCGTCGAGCAGACACCGATGACCAAAACCTTTATCGGCATCATCTTGATTCCTATCATCAGTAATGCTGCTGAGCACGTCACTGCAGTCATCGTGTCGTGGAAGGGCAAGATGAACCTAGCATTGCTTGTGGACCTGGGAAGTGGGATGCAGGTTGCGCTCTTCGTTACACCTCTCCTCGTCCTGATTGCTTGGGCCATGGACAAGCCGCTCACCTTGCATTTTCAACTTTTCGAGACGGTGGTGTTCTTTATATCGGTCTTGGTCGTCAATTTCCTGATCCGTGGCGGGACGTCGAATTATTTGGAAGGATGTATGAGCGTTGGCTGGTACATCATCATTGCCCTTGCATTCTACTACTACCCGGATCAGCAATAAGCCATAGATAGCACTGTACATATCAAAAGTCAATCTAGATCTTCCCACTACGCAACCTGCTCCACGTCCGAATCCTCCCCCCAAGTGTTCATTAACTCCTCCTGCCTCACAAACACATCGTCCCACTTCATCGCACCCCATACTCCCGGCTTCTCAAGTGCTTCAACAAAATGTTTCATCGCAATGACCGTCTGCTCCGCCCAACGCTCATAGCTCACATTCCCACATCCCGTCGCCAGGGGAGTCATCAAAATCGACCTGATCTCGCTCCCCTCACCCATCCCTTCCCCAACGGCTCGATTATGTCCGTCCACCGCACAAAGTAAACTCCAAATACACTCATACACCACCTCCCGATCCCACCTCACAACCGACGGGATCCTCATCGTCGGACAAAGAAGCAAATACTCCGTGCCCCACGGATTCTTCCTCGCGGCATCTCCCGATTCCTCGTGATCCAGTCCGACAATCGTGCACGTCCCCGGCGGCGCGAAGCCCCGGTATCTCCGGTACAGGACCGCTTGGGCTTTGGCGGTCAGCCAGGAATAGGGCCGGTGGGCGGGTCGGTAGGCGCGAGAGAGCGCGTCGTCGAAGGCTCCGTCCAGGCGTCCGTACGAGTTGGCGGGGGAGACGATGGCGGAGAAGCGGAGGTCTGGGGACAGGTTTTTGAGGCTGCATTCGTGGATGTGGATCTTGGTGTGGGCATGGAGAGTGGGGAAGTGCTTGGTGACTGCACCGTGGAATTCTTCGACTGCTTCCGGATCGAGGCAGAGGAGGTGGAAATCTGGGAGGGTGGCTGGAGACTGGGTTTGGGTGGTCATGGTCGATGGAGACTCTTACGGGGATGTGTGTGTGTGAGAGAGAGGAGGATCATGTATTTGTGCTGAGTTGAGGGCTCTGTCATATCCTAGGTTTCCTCCCTCAGCTTCACCCTTCGTGTCTGTGCGATGCTGGAGCCTGAATCCTGCGACGACTCCATCATCGAAGGGCCAGGTGGCTCTTGTTCAATGGCATCGGAGCGAAAGGGGCCAGGCACAGTTGCACTTCCACCTGGACGATCCAAGATTGCAGATGTGCGACTGGTTGTTGAGCAGAGCTCCGAGTGATGTCAAGTGTACGATAAGATCTGACATGGCCCTTGCAACCAATGGGCTGAAATCTTGGCGGGAAAACCTCATGTTCAAGTCGACTGAACTTGTTTCTCTTTCGACGCAAAAGTCTGTCAAGCACTCATTTGCATTACCGCATGACGGACATAGTATCCGATGAACAAGAGCAGAAGTGTGATCTTTTATCGGCCGACGGCGTGGCTACGAGCCATCCATACTCGATCCCGCCGTCCTTTACACCTATAGCATCACCATTGGTTCAACAGTACAAAACGTCTTGGCTCCCTACGCTGTGGCTCTGACGAAGTCGCTCTCCAGCGAAGAAGCGTATGAACAACAGTGTCTCTGAACGGGCTGCGATTCACTCACAAGTCAGAGACCTTGACGTCTACAACACGCTTGCTCTCCACATCAGGTGTGGCTCCTTCGACCCCTTCACTTGTTGAAGCGACTTCAGGAGTTTGTTTAGATGCTCGCAGCTCAAAATAGCGAACCACAAATAGCCAGACCAACATGCCGCAGATCAGTCCAAGACTTGTCTTGAACCCGACTCTATACTCTGGTGCAGCAGTGACTGGGTAAGCGAACTGCTGGATGATAGTTGTGGTCGCGTTGCCAAACGCGTTCATCATCGCAATGGTCATAGCTCGGACTTGCTTGTCATTCCCACAGAGGATGTTCGCCCATGCCATGTAAAGAGGCGACAGGGGGCCATCGCATGCTGCGAAGAGATAGGCTAGGATTCGCAGACCAAGAGGTATGTCCCAAGCCACTAAGTAAATTGTACCAAAGAGCAAGATGCACACACTGAACACAGCTGCAACCATTCTGCGGCCAGTAGCGTCGGCGTAAATGTTGACAAGCATGACCATGACTACGTTGAATCCTAGACCCCATCAGCAACGCGCCTGATCAAGATTTGTCGCCAATTACTTACCATTGATTGCAGTCGGGATGTTGTTGATCTGGTATACACTCCAGTCATGACTCTTGTCGTACTTCAAAAACAGCTGGAAGACAGTATTGCCAACCTTGCCGACCGTCGACTGCCAGAACATCCAAAGGACTGTGAGAAGATAGAACTGCCATGATCCAAGAATCCGAGGTAGTACATCCCACGACCAGCTTCCCACCGGCTGCCTGTCGTCTTCGACGAGTCGCTCTACGCAACGCTCCCTCTCAGCTGGAGACAAATAGAAAGCCTTGGTCTTTTCCGGCGTATCAGGGAAGAACACCAGACCGTACAGAGCGATGATGACTAGCATTACATCAAGTTAGCTTTCAATCCTCTTCTGTCAATCCACAACTCACCAGTGATAACCCCATCAACCACAAACGCCCACCGCCAAGCCGCCACTCCACTATACCCATTCATACCAGCGTAGACACCACTGAAGATATATCCTCCAAATGCTGTACCAACATACGCCGAGCACGCGAATATCGCAGTCCTCTTCCCTAGCTCATTTCGCTTGTACCAGCTTCCCAACACGTACTGGATGCCGACGAAACTCGTACCTTCGAGCAGTCCGAGAAAGAAGCGAAGTGGATACAGCTGGCTCGCGTGCGACACCTTGTATGTTCCGATAGTAATCAAAGCCCACAGCAACTCACATCCTGGCAGGATGTATCGTGGTGGGAGGTAAGTGATGAGTAGATTGCTTGGTATACCACCAATGATCGAGCCAATGTTGAAAAGCGTCGTAGCCACAGTGAGCTCGTTGCCGTACATCGAGAGGTCCTCCTTCATGCCGGAGACGTAGGCATTGCTGAGGTTGGCTTGATCGAGCCATTTGGCGAAGTAACCCAGACAGCAGTATGTGAGGATGAAGAAGTCGATTTTGGTCAGAAGTCTCTTCTCCTGTGTGGGAGTGCCTTCGGGATACCACCAGAAGAATTTGGGCTTGTTTTTGACATAAGATGATTGGAAGGCTGCGAGAAGAAATGCCATCGATTCTGGTCCTGTAGGTTGATTATGGTCATGGTATCGACAAGGGAAAAGAACTCTCGCTGAACCTCATTAGACCTTCCCCTGGCTGCAGCCACGCTTGGCGGTCTGAGTTCTGATCTGTATAGCTATCATGTTGGGGCACATAAGAGCTTCGATAGGTGTTCCACTTTCGGTCGAGTTCGCTGTGATAGATGATAGGCCGACTTGGCCGCATGCATCTTCGCCCAGTTCGCTCAAGCGGATAATGAACCCCGTACAGTCATACCATTAGAGACCTTTAAAGATGATGAAAGACTTCGACTAGACATGGCTACTCAGCTTGAGACAAAGAACCTGCCGGGGAGCGATGACGAGGTAATTCGAGTTTCTCAGCCACAGCTAAGCAAACCGCTGACATGTCGCAGGTTGTGTACTTCCACTCGGGCTCCGAAGCAACCTACAGAAAGGTCAACAAGGATGCGAGCACTGCAGGTAGCTTCACAAGTATCCCAACCATTGACATCTCAAAGATCGATTCCCCAGATGTAGCGGAACGACAAGCTATAGCTCGCGAGATATATGATGCCTGTTCGACAAGCGGCTTCTTCTACGCTGCCAACCATGGAATTAGCGAGGAAAGCCAGAAGAACATTTTCGACACCATGAAGCGCTTCTTTGCGCTTGACATCGACATCAAGATGGAAGCTCATTCGCACAAGAACGCCGCCATCCGCGGCTACGAGCCCATGCTAGAGACGCAACTGGATCCTCGCACTAAAGGCGACATCAAAGAAGCTTTTTCCATGGGGGACTGTGTGATCGAATCTGAACAAGACTACTGCGGTAAAACAGGACAGGATGCACCAGAGCACATCACCAAACCACAAAACATTTGGCCTTCGCATACTCCATGGTTTCGAGAGGGAATGTACAAGTACTATTCCTCCGTCTTCCCGCTCGCGATGAAACTCGTCCGCCTCTTCGCCCTAGCCTTCAACTTGCCAGAAACCGCTTTCGACCAAGACTTCCGGTTCCCCATCTGGGGCCTGCGCGCACTGCACTACCCACCCCTCCCGCCATCCGCAGCATCCAACGACAACGGCCTCGGAGCCCACGCGGATTTCAGCTGGTTCACCATGGTCCTCCAAGACACAGTTCCAGGTCTCGAAGTCCTCAACGCAAACGGGACTTGGATCTCAGCGCCTCCCCAGCCCGGAACGTTCGTCGTCAATGTGGGCCAGTACCTCGAACGTCAGACGAATGGAAAATTCGTGGCGACGGTACATCGGGTGAGGAATAAGACGGGCGAGCGGCGCTTTTCGATCCCGTTCTTTCTGAGTCAGGATCCTGGAGCCAGTATCGCGGTTTTGGAGTGTTGCTTGCACGAAGGACAAGAGAAGCCCGAGAAGGTCAATGTGGGGGACCTGTATATCAAAAGGGTCTTGCCGGCGAGGAAGAAGCATCCGACGAGTATTAGGTACATGGATGTGCCGGAGAGCGAGTGGAGATATGACTTTTTGTATGCAAAGTGACAGATGTGACTGGAGAGGTGACGCGGCTAGTATGCTCTCGTTGTGGCTAGTCGTTGAAGTACGTACTCGCCGGCTTTTACTGGTGGGTATTGAGAAGGGCGATCAGGACTTATGCATGTTGGTAGCGTCTGGATATCTGTGAGCTCTCCCTCTAGTGATACTGCTGTCGCGACTATACGACTCACCTCGACTATGGCATCATTGTTGACACCAAAGAAGAGAGGCACGCTGTATCTTGGCTCAGAAGTGCGATTGACTACTCGATGCACTGTGCTTTTATATAACCCATTGGTCCATCGCATCATCATATCGCCAATATTGACTATAAGGCCGTTCTCAACGTAAGGTGCTGTGATCCAGCGTCCAGCAGGGGACAAGACCTCTAATCCTGGCGTGGTAGAGCACAACAGGATTGTGAAGCACTGGTAATCCGAGTGCGCTCCCAGGCCAATTTGTCCTTCGTTAGACAACGGCGCGTCACCCGAGCCGGGACAAGCAGCAGGATAGTACATCAACCGAGCATTGCCGCTCGGATGAGTGATCATCGCATCGAAGTAGTCTTCTGGGAGATCCAGCGAAAGTGCGAACAATCGACACAGATGTCTGGCCAGGCGCAGCGCAGAACCGTAATAGGTCTTGATACCATCGCGGAAACCAGGAACGTCGCTCTCACTTGGCCACTGATTGACATTTTGAGCCGTCGTACCATCGAGTTGTACGTAATTCCCATCGCCCCCTGAAGGATCCAAGCTATCTTCATAGCTCCAGTTGAAGCCCTCTTTGCGCTCGATGTCTCCATTTAGGCTTGTGGATGCCGAGTCCTCCCATCCGTATCCATGAGGTGACCTCTTGAGGTGAATTTCTTGCTTCTTCGCATGTGGTAGCTCAGCGAATAGCCGTTGTGCTTGGGATATAATATTGTCGCATGCGTCCTTCGCTATGTGATGGTTGGTGACGTAGAAGAAGCCACTGCCCAGGCTGGCCTTTCTGATTTGCTTTGCAATCCCATATCGAGCTTCGGGACTTTCGCCGAACGATGGCCCTATATCGATAACGGGTATCTCGAAATCCTCCGACTCTTTCGATATGGCATCCGTGAGTCGATCCTGCAAGTACTTCTTTGCACCGTGCCAGGCTTCATTGTACGTAGAAGTCATGCCAGCCATTGCAGTCGCCATTGCCGTTCGTTTTGCGATGAATGTGGAAGGCAGCTAACATCTAAGGACAGGGTAGGAGAAATTGAGCTTATCGCATGCGAGCAAAGCTTCATGCCGACTCGGCCGACGCGGCCAGCGTGAGCACTTCGTAAGTCTTGGCAGTTTCAACCGATGTGCTCAATCGTTACGCCGTCGAAAAGATCACCGCCCATATCCATATCCAAGAATGTAGGGTCGAGCAGCATGTTCTGTCCGTAGTCAAAAGTGCCAAGATAGTCAAGTGCAGAGACTCCTGGCATCTGGTCGAAGAATGCTGATTCCTTGTTAGCCTACATCACCTGACTGTTATCAGGGAGTGCTTACCATCCATAGACGGGGGTGTCATCTTTTCGAGATCTTGCTTCAGTACAGTCGCAATAGCTTTGGCCGCTCGCCGCGCTTCGGTTGAACGGTGAGCATTCTTCTCGAAAAGCCCTTTCGCGGTCGACAGCGCTTGAGAGATATCCTCGCGTCTCTGGAGAACAGATGAGTTGACGGCGCTGGAGCTTCCGTCATCCAGTCTACTCAGAGCAAAACAGAGCATTGTGGTTGCTTGCAGGAATTCGTGGTTGAGTGAGGTGGACAATTTCCAGCGCATACTAAACCAAAGCCCACCAGGCTCAGTCTCCTCGCCCATCCGGCGCTGGTGGTCGAGAATGGTCAATGCGGCATTAATACACAGCTCGTGAGATCTCGAGTTCTCTTGACCTCTAGACCGCTGGATGAAGCTGCGTCGGTGCAGGAGATATGTTGCCTTCTGTATAAGTATATCCAGGAACATTCTATTCAGTATTGCGCCAGGGTTTTCTCCGATGCACAATTCGAGGGGTTTGTGCCTCAACCACGAGGGCATAGCTGCGATCGTCCTTTGCAGCTTGGCGTCAAGTGTAATCATAGTAGAGGGTGAAGTGTGGGCCGCTTCTGTAGCATCGTATATCTCTGAGGCAATTTTGATGATGCCATCGCGCTGTATGAGACCCAGAAGCGCAGTATGAGAACTCCAGGGACGCTCCGGCGGCAGCTGCTCATGCTGAAAGGTGAGATCATTCTCGAACAAATGTAGAGGCGTCCTTGTGTCGCATAATGAGTCTTTGATCAAGCGAGGTAGGCCGACTTGCGTGCTTGTGAAGAAGTCCATGTGGTAGAGGCTCGTCCAGATCCGTCGCCGCATTTCTGCTTGTAGTGGCTTCAAGTTCGGCCAATGCTTGGGGTCACGGTGCAGGCCGATGCGGAACGCAATTCGAATGATCACTCCCAATAAGAGGTAATTCCCAATCCATACGTCTATATTGATATTCTGGTCGACGGCATAATGAATCATTAGTGTTTCTATCGTATATCGAGTGGGGTTCAAGTAGTCGCCAGCGACCAAGCAGTGTATAGTGAGAGTGCGATACGTTTCCAGCATATCCGGTGTCAGGTCAGCTGCCGATCCAGTTGCACCTGCTTCCTGCTGCTGAAGGTACGCAGACATGGTCATCATGCTGAACAGGAGGCCCACCCACATGATGGGAGCTGCCGAAGGATTGTCCCAGAAGTTCGAGTACTGCGATGCATCAGCGCATGCTGCGACTAGAGACATGTCTTCCTTACCTCGGACAGAAAGTTGCTACGAGAAAGGATGACTGTGAACAGGGCCTCATGTTAGTGTCTACCGTTCAGGAGAGTCACGCGGTACTTACAAGACGCTAAATCGAAAGAATTGAAGAACTGTGAGATAAGCCGATCAACGACTTTGCGCGGAGGGATCATGGACAATATCTGGTCCTTTGGAAAACATGGGCCGGTGTTGAGAAGAGATGTTCTCGCGGCGGCGGGTTCTTGAGCTGTGCCAGTATCTGACTGAGACGGCACTGGACTGCCGCTGCTGTTTGAAAGCTCATCCGGTAAGTCATCCTTGAGCTGCTGGATGTCATCCAGAATGGTACTCCAGTGCGTATTTCCAACATACACTGCGTTGCCATCATCTAGGCTCAGACTGTTCATGTTAGGGGCATCCATGTTATTGACCTCGAACGCGCTCAGAGGTGCCTGGGGCACTTGAGGTACGGGGTTCATCGGAGTTGATGCAGATTCTGGTTTTGGCTGAGAGATGGAGTTCTGCATCATGTCCCTCATCTCGGTGACCATTTTCTCCAAGCGGGCAACCCTTTGTCGAGCCTGAGGACCCCGCGCGTGGGCCGGTCTGTAGTCGATGGCATCACGGCGTTCTTGTTCTGTCGACGTGAAGTGACAATCTCCAGGCTTATCACGTCGTACACACGCACTGCAAGGCTGTTGTCGGTCACAGCGAAGCCTAGTCTGGTGTCAGCTTGCTATTGCAGAAGCCGTACAGTGCCCACAGACTTGCGTGCTCTACAGAATGTGCAGCTCAGAGTCGGCTTGTCCCTCCTCCTCTTGTCCTTGGTAGATGCAGCGGGCGCCGACATCTTCGCACCCTTGTTGCATTCTTGGCGCATTGAAGGCTGTCTGGCAGGGTGAATGGAGAAGGGGTGTTGCAGATCGTGCCAAGCCGAATTGGGCAAGGTGAATCAATATCCTATCAATCTGCAGACAGCTGGCTTAGTGCGGCAGGGGATGGATGTTGAACGCGTCTTCTAGAACTCCAAATCCAGATTTCAACTTCAACCCCAACATTCACTCATAGGCCACACTTCCGTTTTATGAGAACCAATGCTCCTTCCACATCGCCCTTCCGTTATTAGTCATTATAGCACAGTGGTAGAGCCAAGCCTCCCAGCGCTCCATGCCGATGCGGCTCAAGTCCATACTCATGGCTGAGATCAGCAATATTGTCCCCGGACGGGACATGAACTGACAAGCAGCACACAGAGTCTCCTTCCAGTGCGATGGCCTTTCGCCCCGTGTGCGAAGACACATGACCGATGATATCCAGCACACCTTGACGAGTGCTAAGAGTCCTCACCGCATCTTACCAGCAGTACCGATACACCGAAATAGCCCGATATCGTTCACATCATGGCGTACTATCATTACTATTCTGGGATCACGGTATGTCCAGCGATTGGTTGAAGAATTGCCCGATGCTCGAAGAAGCAAACTGTCGTGTGGGCGCCAGCTCACTTACTATTCATTGCCGATTGCCCAACTTGTTACACAAAATATCTGGACACCGACCATGAACTTTATCTCTCGGGGTACAGCTGTTGAGCTCCATCTGCACATACCAGCCACGACAGGAGAGGTCGGCAAATTTCCGATTTCTGTGAGGACGAAGATCTGCACAAGACTACGATGTGCTATATGGGCTATCGCTGCCACCATCTGCTAACAGATCTACGTCTGTGCTTGGAAGCGGAGGGCAAATCTTCCTGAACGATTTTCACCGGCCATGCGGAATTACACCGATATGGAGATCTAAATGCATTGAATTTTGAAGCCTGATCTGCTGCGCTCTCTGGTCTAACGACGGCTTGGAATTCCTTCTACATCCTTTGCCCTGTAGAGCTCCTCGACGTACTTCTCCTCCTCGGGTGTGAGCTCTTTGTCCTTGGTCGCGAGCGCTTCAGCTATTCTGTCAATCCTGTCAAAGTCGATGACCGGAGAGCTGACACGCTTGTTGACCCACGACAAGGCGACGTACGACATTCTCCATCCTCTTCTCTCGGCAACCTCCTGCACCCGCTTGATGATCTGTCGATCCGCTTCGGGCACTTTCGCGGTCGCTGGGCGAGTGAGCATTCCACTTGCCAATGGTGCCCACGGAATCAGACCAACGCCAGTCTCGTTACAGAACTTGATCATATCGCGCTCCTCCTCACGGTATAACAGGCTGTAGTGGTTCTGCATGCTTGCGAACTTGGTCCAGCCGTGCTTCTCCGCAACGAACTGCATCTGAGCAAACTGGTACAGATACATGCTGCAAGCACCGATGTATCGCACCTTGCCGCTCTTTACAAGATCATGCAAAGCCTCCATAGTCTCCTCGATAGGTGTGGATGGGTCAAAGCGATGGATTTGAAGCACATCCAGGTACGGTGTGTCCAATCTCTTGAGGCTGGCTTCCACCTGCTCGAAGATGGCCGATCTGGATAGACCTCCCTGGTTCACGTAATCCTTTGATCGGGCGATGGCATCTTCATATCTGTCGCCTTTCACATTGGGTGCCTCTCCAACGTAGCCGCCACATTTGCTCAAGATGATGAGCTTGTTGCGAGGAATATTGTATTGCTTGATCGCCTTGCCAATGATCTCCTCGCTTTTGCCGTTCGAGTAGACGTTGGCAGTGTCCCAGGTGTTCAAACCATGATCGAAAGCGCCTTTGAGAAGTGGAAGAGCCTTGTCTTCTTCGAGCGACCATGGGACCCAATGCTTGTCGCCGAGGCTCATGCAGCCGAGGATCGGCACAGACACTCGCAAGCCAGTCTTTCCCAGGCGCTTGTACGTGACGTGAGTTTCGTGTATGGAACGCACGACAGCATCGGCGTTGTCATCTGATGCGCATCAGTATCAGGTACGAGCAGACTTTGCCTAAAGCTACTTACTGCGATCAAAGGCACCGTGCTCAGGAAGCTCAGCTGGTTCAATTGCCATAGGTGCCATATCGGGATCCTGATCAAAGTTGCACTTGGTCTGATGATGTTTCGATTATGACCGTCCGTCACAGAGTCCAATGCCACGTGGAAACGAGTTCTAATCATATTCATGTCTGCTTCCGATGTTTCGGTCCGATTCAGGAATAGACCACGAAAGTCGGGGTATTGTCACTCAGCTTGGAAGCCAATGTTCCGACACCACGAAAGCTTGACCTCACCTAAGGTACGTGACGTCCCGAGCCCGGACGGCTTGCATAGTATCGAGTGCAATAACCTGGACACTCCTAAAATACCATATAAGACATATGCGACGACCTCTTGGGTGTCCATCATCCAATAACACAATCGCAAGAACAGCAAGTTTAACTAACAACAAGCACCACTCCGCTTCTCACTCAAACAATCCACCTCACCTCAGACAAAATGGTATACAAGCTGATCTCCAACGTTGCCGAGCTCGAGCAGGCCAAGGCTGCCGCCGATAAGTTCGTCTTCTTCAACGTTGTTGAGGGCGCCTTTGAGGGTGTCCACGCCGCCCGTCTTGAGGAGTAAGACAACTACGTTGCTCCTGACAGAACGCAGCGACTGACAGATCAAGGTACTCCGCCAAGCACGCTGCCACCACCGATACCTACGCCGTGGACGCATCTGCGAACCCCGATCTCAAGGTCAGAAAATCCTCCCAAGCAGATTTACACCACACATACTGATATGAATGACAGGAGGTTCTTGGCGTCTCCGCTCTCCCAGCCGCCGTCATCTACAAGAACGGCGCTGATGTGAAGACCATCTCCCCTCTCAACCGTGAGACTTCTCAGGCTGAGATCGAGGCCACCCTCACCTCCTGACTTGCTCGACGAGCAACGAGCAAGCGCAGGAAAGTCATGTCTTTTGGCTTTCTTACAGACTGGCCACACCTTGGCATGCTCAACTTTGTATGAGAGAACGATGTTTGGTGTTAGACTAGCGGGTCTTTGGTAGATACGATGATAGCGTCAATTTGACGACAGTGTTTCACAGCTTGGAATCCTACTCAGTCTCTTACAATGCTTGACCGTGATGAAAACTTTCAGAAGAATGATCTTTCCATCATTTGAAGCTGATACAAGTTCTTAATTATCAAGAGATTCGGTCTTGGAAGTACCCGAAATCGCTCGGTTGCCATTCTTGTGATCAAACCAGCAGAAAATATACTGAAAAAGAATAAGCATAACATCTTATACCAATTGTGCACGCTATTGCTTGTTGATGTTGGAGAGCAGCCCTTTTGGTGTTGAGAGCTTGTAGAAGGTAGAGAATTGAACGAATGAATGGATCGACGGACGAATGAAGACTGCTGATCCGTTCTCGTTGTGCCTTCCTCCAATACACCCACATGGCATTGTTGGTTGAAGAAGCTAAGATGATGCTGGACATTGTCTTACTTGAGAGAGACTAGGCAAATGGGCTTGAGGCAGACTGGTGGCTACACTGTTGCAATTCCAAGAACTTCGATGTTTCGTCAAATCTAAACCACTACGAGTACCGCTAGATGTTTGTATGTGTTTATTGTTTTGATAGTTTTCCCACAGCGCTGAGTTCCGTAATGAAATAAGTGGATCTTTGACTGGCCTGTTCAAAGAATGCCAATGTTGACCAGATACAACCTTTCTTTGCCTATACGCCCTCCGCCCTCTTTCTCGGCTTCTTCCAGCACGGCAGAGAGATCCTGGGCCGCTTCGATGTGCTTTCCAGCCAGAATCTTGCATCTCGGGTCGCAGACAAGGGCAACGCAGGTGTCTGCTGGGACTTGTGCTGACTGCTTTCTCCGGGGCGACTTCATCATTTGCTTGAATTTCTCCAGCATTGGGTGCTTGCTTGCCGTGTTGATAGCATCGCCTGGGGCACCCAGCTCGGACTCCACGAGTCCGGGATTCATTGCAAACGAAAGAACTCCAGTACCCTCTATTTCTGCCGCCAAAGATTCGTGAAACTTGCTGATTGCCGCCTTGGAGGAGGAATAAGCAGTTTGTATAGGCGATGGCCATGTGGCAACAACAGAACTAATCGATATGATGGTACCGGACTTGCGCTCGATCATACCAGGTAGCACAGCTCGAGCGAGAAGCGCGGGTGCATGCACATTGACTTCGTAGACCTTCCACCAGATGTCAAGATCTTCTGGTTCGTCCACGAGGGGTCCAAGCCTGGCAATGCCGGCATTGTTGACAAGTACATCAACCAGGCCGAATTCAGATTCCACTTGAGAGATGATCTTCTTTGCAGCACCGGGCTCGGTTATGTCTGCCACCACTGGTACAGCTTTGCCCCCTGTAGCTTCGATCTCGTCAACGAGTGACTTAAGCTGTGGCTCTCGACGAGCAACACATGCGACTGACGCGCCTGCAGCAGCAAACGCTTTGCATACTGCCCTGCCGATGCCGCTGCTGCCCCCGGTGACGATAGCGACCTTGCCTTCGAGTTGTCCTGCGAATCGTGCCGGGGCGATGGCTGCATACGAGTCGTATAGGAATGGTATGGTGGAGTTCATGTACGCCATTTTCGCTTCCTTCCGCAAACGCGATGCGGAATCAGTAGTGCGAGTGCTGAGTTGAGTAAGTTTCAGATGGTCGCTTATGCTAGAGTGTACAAATCTGTCGCTTCTACCGCTCTCGAATTGGCTTGGACGGTACTTGTTCGCTTCCCGGATCTCAACATTGGGTCCAGAAGGATCCAGGCACAGTGATGTACAAACTCCCGAAGACTGTCCGCCGAGCACGACGTAGGCATTTCACCACCTGTGCACCGCGGACAGTCGGGAGATACAGAGTGTAGACCTATCGGAGTGGAAGTGAATAGGTGTACGTCGCCAGTTCCTTACCTTGTTATCCGCTTATCACTCATGCATGCTTGGTTTCGCGAGGGGGGTCACTTCTACTCCGATGGGCACAAACTCTGTAGCTGTGGAGTCAGACATTCGGGATGACTGTCCTTCGTCGGACCATTCCTGGGGTAGTTCATGTGGGGGTGATGAAGGAAGAAGTGTTGCCAGAGTTGAGAGAGTGGAGCCAGGGTTCAGCTCCGGCGGTTTCGGGAGGATTGAAGTGAACAGCCCGATAGGCGCATCGTCACAGGACGGAGCGTCGAACGCACAGACTATTTGATGAAAGCTTTGTGAATCACTCCACTAATTTCCATTAACAATATCCCTGCGAAATCATTGCCTAGAAGCACAACTCCCTTCATATAATGCAGTCTCTGGCAGGCCGCAGGCTCTTGGACATCCTTATCTTATTGTCTTTGGGACTTTACCATATTCGGTTGCACTAGGCATTGATCGCTTGGACAGATTCTAGTCTATTTTTATCCAATTGATTCACAGCCTGATCTGACGTTCGGCTCTCTGTCATCATGGCAACCATCACTGAGACCGTGACCACCACCAAGATGGAGGTCTCGGATGCTCCTCGAGTGAAGTCAGCATTGAAGGTTGTGCTGGGCACAATGAATTTGGGCAAGCAGGGTAAGTCCTTAGCCACGCATAGTCCCATCCGAGTGCAACTGGAAGGGACGATCGTTTGAAGAATGCTAAACTTTTACGAAAGGTGCACCACTTGTTCGTGTGCATGACCCTGCGATCTCTGGGGCAATGCTGGATACTTTACAGAAACATGGTCACTGTGAAGTTGATACTGCTCGTATCTATGGTTTCGGCTCCACTGAAGAACATCTTGCCCAATTGAAGTGGCAAGATCGCGGAATCGCTGTCGGGACAAAGCTTACTGCGAAGAAGGTCGGACCTAAGGAGTATTCTCACAAGAGGGATGCTCTCAAACCAGGGTTGTTGGAAAGTCTCAAGGCCTTAGGCTCTGAGAAAGTCGACACTTTCTATCTCCACACTCCAGATGTCAGTTTTCGACATCCACTTTGATTGAACCCGGCTGCTGACCCGCAGAGTAGCACAACACTCCGTACGCTGAGACACTGGAGGCAGTAAACGACCTGTACAAGGCGGGCTACTTCGCGCGTTTCGGCATTTGCAACTTTGCTGCTTGGGAGGTCGCACAGATCTGCGAGCTTTGCAATGCCAACGGGTGGAAGAAGCCTGATATCTACCAAGGAGCTTACAGTGCTCTCCAGCGTAACATCGAGGCCGAGCTCTTCCCATGCCTACGCTACTACGGAATTTCATTCTACAGCTTCAGTCCATTGGCAGGAGGCATGCTGACGGATAGATATGGCCGCGACACATCGGAATACGAGGGGGGTAGTCGATTCGATCCCAACAACGCGAGAGGCTTCTATCGTAAGCTGTACTGGAATGAGCCCACGTTCGCGGCCCTGGATATCATTCGACCGCTTGCACAGAAGCACGGTATGACAACAACCGAGGCCGCCCTGAGATGGACGAGCCATCACAGTGCAATGAAAGGCGAAAAGGGTGATGCTGTAGTGATTGGATCCAGCAGCGCCGAGCAGCTCGAGAACAATCTGTTGAATCTGGAGAAGGGACCCTTGCCCGAAGATCTTGTTCAAGCCTTCGAAGATGCGTGGGCACTTGTGAAGGTGAACACCGCTCCATACTTCGCATAGTTGTTAGATATATGATGAATCGTTACGACATCTTGAATTCCTGTTCGCAGTCTACAGCACTCGTGTCACCCAGGACACAGGAGGGAGTGGATCAAAGCAATCGATTCGCACCTCTGTGAGAGAGTGCTCTGTTGGAGTAGGAGAGATAGAATACATCAGTTTCAACAGTGGAAAGGCATTAATTCGTTGTCATACACCGCAACGATCATTTGCGTTAGGGAAGCAAGTCACTTCCCTTCGCCAGCTGAGATCGGTCGGCCTCATTAGCCATAGTCTACAGCAGTCTCGAAAGTTCACCACAGCCGGTATCGATGAGCAGAGACCTCGACAATGGTAAACAATGGTAGAGATTCGTAGACATGACTTAGGACGCACTTGAATATACATTTTCTAATTAAGGATCATTCTCACTTGATCGCCGGGGATAGCATACAGCGTTTTGGCACGTCTTACGACATACAATGGCAGAGCCATGTCTATCGAGTCTCTGGGTTGAATGTTGCATGTGCGGCGACCACGTAGCCTTAAAAACATGCAGAGTTGGCGGCTTCTCGTAGGCAGTCGAGCTCTCTACACATATGGAGAGTGATTCCGGCCGTCTTCCTGGCACCAGAGAAGCTGTGAGCTAGGGATGTCCAAGAAATCGAGATGGGATGGGATGATAATTCGATCGAGACAGTGACAGCACTGCTGACCATGTGTGCGATAAACTCCAAGAAATGCATTCAGTGCTAACATGCTAAGATAGTTTTATACTGGTTGCTCGGCTTGAGTGACATAAAGAAGATGCAAGTCCATAGAGCCCATAGATCTATTCCCCTGTCCGCCCCTTTCCCTGGAAAACCCATAGCGCCTTCTAAAGTATCATCGCTCCACTCTTTTCCCGCCTCAAGCTCGTTCTAAGGCTCTACTTTCTTGGCTCGGCCTTGAGGAAGAGGTTGTGTGGGAGTGCTGGAGCCAGCTCGTTCAGAGCGGTGGTTGGTGGGATGAACTCGTTGTTTGGAGTACCATCCTCGTGGCAGCCAGTCCACTTGTACATGGCAAAGGCGTATGCAAGCATCATGTTTTGCTGGATCTTGGCCCAGCGGATACCGTTGCAAGGGTGGCGACCGGCACCCCAGCCCATGACTGCGGTTTCGTTAGCATCACAAGTGGTGATCGAGCAGATGTGGAAAGTACTTACAGCCGTGAGCCTCCTGCTCCATCTCCTTGCGGCCCTCGCTGAAGCGGTATGGGTCCCACTTGAGCGGCTCTGGGTAGAGTTTCTCGTTGTAGTGGACATCGATAGTGTTGTAAGAGGCGAGGCCGCCAGCTGGAACCACCTCATCGGTGCCAGGAATTGGGATATCGGTAGTGCCTTCGTTCATGCGGCCCATGGGGAAAGCGACCCACATGCGGATGCACTCCTTGTAGCAAAGGTCGATGGTCTGCGACATGTTCTCCCAAGCCTTGACTGGCAGGGAGTCGAGCTGGTCAACAAGTGGCTTGGAGCTGTCCGAGGCGTACTGATTGGCGACAGCCTTGATTTCTTGGTAGATCTTCTCCTGAATCTCCGGGTGGTGGGCAATGCTGTACAGCATAGCACCTGAGATGACACAGCCATTGGCAGCGGAGATGAAGATCATGCTGACGAGGAAGTTGATCATGTAGTCTGCGCTGTCACCATTGTCGACGAAGGTCTGGAGAGGATCCTCGGCGCGGACTGGGTCGTTGATTCTCATCCGGGCCTCGACGATAGGAGTCACAAGTCGTCGCATACCCTCACGTCCGTACTTGCGCTTCCAGTATGGGATACTGAAGTAAGAAGCCCACGGGTAGGAGAGGAGATGGCAGGAGCTGGTCTTTTGGAGGATCGGCAGGTAGTGGAGGAGCTTGGCTCGGTTCTCCGGGACGTCGATGATCTCGTCGGCGCCAAATACACGAGTGGCCGTGTCCCAGGTAAGGACAGCACACATCCGCGCTGGGTTAATGATGTGGCCTTGCTTGGCGACAGACTCAAATGCCTTGCGGACGTCATTGATGACCTTCGGCATACGCTTGGTGAGCTCGGCGGTCTTCTGGCAGTTGAGAACGTTCTTCTGGGCATATGACTTGTTGCCAGCCATGACTGGAAGCCAAATACCGTGCTGCTTAGTCTTGCGGCCGTCGATGTAGTCTGGACCATGTCCGATAAGGATGACACCCTTGATGTGGTCCATAGCGGGATGCTCCAAATACATCTTGCGAGCAGCCTCTCCAGAAACACCAACGACATGGTTCTTGCCGAGCCAGAAGCTGAACATTCCATTCTTGGATGCTGCTTGTGCTGCCTTCCAGAAAGAGCTTCCAGGATGTTAGCTGCTTGCTCGATGTCATAGCTTGCGATTAGACTTACAGCTTGTGAGTGAAGAATCTGTGGGAACCAATGATCGGGTATGTCTCAGGCGTGAAAGGGGGAATCTTGCCCTTAATTCGAGGTGTATAAGAGAGGTACATCAGGAAACCAAGCGCCATCAAGACTGGCAGGTAAGCGCCCCATGGCGATTGAAGATCCATGGGGTTGAGATCGATGCCTGCAACATTTGTAGGAAGGCTGGACAGCACAGAAGCCGTGGTGTTTGCGGTAAGGAAACTCATGCTGACTGCTGGAAGGTGGAAATGATGTGATTGGATGAATGAGGAACGTTGTGCTGCTGTGAATGATACTGTTCGATTCGAGTTCAGAGCCGGTATTATACCCCTTGTACCTACCATTGGAATGCCCTGTGTCCGGCATTCACTTCCTACGGTCGGGCTCGACCAGTGAGTACAACGTCCCAATGAGCCGATGCGCGTGCAAAGAGCATGGCCGTCGCGTGGCAGAATGCCATCCAGCTCGGGGTTGATGCGCGGCTCAGCACGAGATCAGCCACGGACCCTGTGTCGGTCGGGTTAGCAGAAAGTAGCTCGACACGCAAATGGCGCGAACGTCAGCGGCATTCGGCTGGATTCGAGTCGTTTGTCAATAGGATCTTCACGTGCAAATTGGGTCGTGAAGTGAAACGGGCGAGTTCGGGATGAATATGATTGGCCGGATGGATTGACTCCGACCCCACCGTTTGTATGTCGATCAGACTCGCAATACGGCCACAAAGCATGCCGCTTGCTGTCGTGAAGGATCAGGAACGCACTCGTTCCCACGGCACCTTGCAACACTGCGAGTCTGCCGAAACGCGTCGATGGTTGGTGTTCTCGTGGCGGGCCCGCTGCCTCACTGTGGCGGTTGTTGACTGCCATCGGCACTGATGTGGCTTGTGCGATGTGACGAACGGCTCGCTGAAAGCGCGCACGGCGCTGTAGTGATGGATATTGGTTATCGTGGCTGGTGTGGTCACTTGTGAAAAGCACATGAAACGAGTGAGTGAACTGCTCTACGCCTTGGTCTTGGCGCGTAGGAACTAAGAACCCGTAGACAACAGGTATGCCAAATGAAAATGCTATAGTACCAAGAGTGGATGCCCATGCCTCCCAGGTGTTGGTAACAGTAGGGCCCCATGTCTATTCTTACTGACAAGTCGAAGAAATGCGTCGTTGTCGACCTCGTTAGCCAGGCAGAGTTGTCCTCGCCGTCGTTGCTCACCAGATAAGCTTGGCAAAAGCTTGGCCAGCATCCGTTGCATGGTGTCAGCCTATAGGCATGAGTAGGCGCCTTGGAAAAGGTGTGTATACGGCATTGTGTTGAATAAGCCGACTCCATCGTAGTCAAGTGCACAGCGGCCGCGAGTGTCCTTCGATTGGCCTGGGCTGGTTCGGGTCCGCCCACGGCCGGTGACTGATTGGCTACTGTGGAGTGCCTCAGGCCAACATTGACCGTCCGGAGGCGCGGACGGTGCTAGGCCAGGCGCTGTTGAAACAACCGTTGCGCTTCACAGACCTGCCTTTCCACATTCCTCCCCTGTTTCCACCTAAGCCCACTGCACTTGGCCCACAAGCCACAACATGCTTTCCACACTGCGACCCTCCGTGACTATGAATGCCGATTCATTGCCAGTCGCTTCGAAACCCTTCCCTTTATATCATCCAGTCCTACCCAGCTACGCTTCTCTTACTTCCTTTGTCATCAACCAGTCCTCAACTGCGATCTGCAACTACACCTCCAGCGACAGGCAGCCTGCTACTGTCGCCGCAGACCTCCAGACCATCTCTCAAGCTTCACCTTAGGCTCAGCATCCCCGCTGTCGATCGATAGTGAAGAGGGCTTCATTGAAGCTCGTACCTTCGCCATGGGCTATTCCACCAAGGATACTCCTCCATCACATGAGGACCAGACAGATGCTCAGCAGCCGACACTGGAAGAGAAAAAGAACGCCCTCCCGGGAGGAGACGACGATGAATCTCAGTATCCTCATGGACTCAAACTGGCCGTGCTGATGACCTGCGTGTTCATAGGCATGTTCTTGGTTGCCTTGGACAAGCTGATCATCAGCACTGCCACGGCCGCCATCACCGACGAATTTCACGCTGCGAGCGATGTCGGCTGGTACGGAACGGCTTACCTCCTGACCAACTGCGCGACGATTCTGCTCTTCGGGAAACTGTACACCTTCTTGAACATCAAGGCGACTTTCTTGTCAGCCGTTTTGCTCTTTGAAGTTGGATCCGCTATCTGTGGCGCTGCGCCGGACTCGATCTCGTTCATCATCGGTAGAGCAATTGCTGGTCTCGGAGCTGGAGGCATCCAAGAAGGTGTTCTGGTCATCATTGTGTGCGCGGTCCCACTCTCCAGACGACCTGCATTCCAGGGACTCTTTGGTGCAGTCTACGGTATCTCATCCGTTATTGGGCCACTTCTTGGTGGAGCCTTCACCACCCACGTGTCCTGGAGATGGTGCTTCTACATCAATCTTCCGTTTGGTGGCCTTGTAGCGTTCGCCGTGTTCTTTCTGCTCAAGGTTCCCGGCGGTGGTGCTATGAATAGCAGTTGGCGAAGCAAGCTGAAGGAGCTCAATATCGAAGGCTTGCTCGCACTGCTTCCTGGCGTCATCGCACTGTGTCTTGCACTGGAATGGGGTGGATTCTCTTACAGCTGGAGCAACTGGCGAATCATCCTCTGCCTGACACTCGGACTGGTGTTGTTGGTCGCCTTCATCTTCATCCAGTGGTGGCGCCCGAAGACTGCGATAGTCCCACCACACATTTTCTGCCAGCGCAGCATCTTCACCGGCTTCTGGGTTAGCGCTATGCTTGGAGCACACCAGACCATCATCATCTACTTTTTGCCCATTTGGTTTCAGGCCATCAAGGGCGACTCGGCCGTTGCCAGTGGTATCCACCTTTTGCCATTCGTCATTGCACTCGTGATATCATCAATTCTCACAGGCGTGGGCACAACCAAGACGGGATACTACACTCCATTCCTGATCTTCAGCAGTGTGATTGCCGCGGTCGGCGCTGGCCTTTTCCTACTACTGCAACCTCATACTACCACGGGGCAGTGGATTGGATACCAAATTGTCTATGGATTCGGTCTGGGCGGCTGCTTCCAAGCACCGAATGTTGCAGCTCAGACGGTCCTGCCCAAACACGAAGCTGCTGTGGGTACCGCCCTCATTCTGTTTGCCTCGACCCTTTTCGGAGCGATCTTTGTCTCGGTGGGCCAGAATGTTCTCGACCAGGACCTGGCTACAAAGCTTGCGAACATTTCTGGAATCAACCTTTCGGCAGCACAGATCGAATCGGCCGGTGTCACGGGGCTGTTCGAACTCGTTCCAGAGCAATTTTACTCCGCAGTGACGTATGCCTACAACTCTGCATTGCGCCAGACATTCCTCGTTGGTCTCATTCTCGCTTGCCTCACCATTGTTGGCAGTTTAGGTATGGAATGGCGCAATGTCAAGAAGGAGCAGCAGAAACAACAAGAAAAAGCTATGGAGGCCGAGAAGGATGTCGAAGAGACCGAGAAGCAAGCGGAGGATGTAGAGGACGGAGACAGAAGCCATAACACGCTCACTGATGGGGCGAAGGATGTCACGTACGCGAAGTCGCAGGGCAAGGAATCGACAGCTTCGTCGCAGGAAAGGGCTTGGTCGATGCATGAGAATGACAAACGATGCGAATGTGGCAGGCCGAAATAGAGATGACGCAAGAAACAGATCAAAGGGCGGCATGGTGGAGTTTAGCGAAGGCGTTGGACACCGGCATAGGCTGAGTCTTTTGAAGAGACAAAGAGTGGATATAGATGTATAGTATGGTAGACGTCTAATGAAAGATCACACGAACTTCAAATCTGTGGCAAATTTCTTGATTGCCATGTCGCGAATCCAATGTCGGCTAAACAAGCTGAACCACTCGAAAAATTCCATCCCCAATTCGACCTGGTGAGAACAAACCAGCAGTCCACGCGGTGGAGACCATCGTCTTCGACACTCTCGCCTTTCCCTTTTTTCCCTTGATCTAAGCTTGGTTCGTGCACCCAAAAGTCCCGTGGTCCGATACGTTCAACAACTCCACCAAGGTAAATTGTCACCGCAGCAAATGGAAGGAGATGAAGATCAATGTTCGATGGATGAAATCGTAAATTTTCGCAAGTGAGCCACTAAAAGCTATACATAGTCTCCCTCGAACCCCTCCACGAGTTGTCCGTCCCTGATAAACTCCTCGATCCAGCCGATGGTCATCCTATCGAGCATTAGTACCCAAACATACCATCAACACGTCGCGTTTCACTCACGCGCTTCGCTTTGTATCCGCGAAGTTTTCGTGATCACCCATCAGATACTTTTTGTACCAAGGGTCCTGCTTGATTTTCTTGTAGTCCTCAATCGATTCGAAGACGACCTGGCTGAAGCAGTCGTAGGGAGCCAGATTGACCATCTGGCTATCGAACAACTGGTTCATAAGGTTTCGGGTTGGTGTCTGATTGTGGATCTGCAGAATTGGGGTGAGCGGAGGGGACGTAGTCCTTCATTCAACAGTGAACACTTACCATCGTCCACCTCCTGATGCCGTACTTGACCATCAAGTCTTTCGTCATGGGAGCCGAGACATTTACCATGTGGTTTCGATATGCCTCCTCACTCATGCCCTCTTTCTTGTAGCCCAAAATGGTAAGGCATAGGTATTTCCCCTCCGACTTGCCGGTCAGGGGTGGGATCTCTGGGTCAACGGCGGATGGCATAGTGTGGGCAATGTTTCCCGTGGCAAAGCTGTGGAGCAGCTCGAGATAACTACGGTGCATGGGGAGCTCATGAAGTGCGAAACATAGATCGGGCCCGGGGGGACAATGGGAGGCAAGGGTCCGATGAGTGGTTCGCGTCCGATCAAAGGTTCGCATTTCGGTGTCTTGGATGTTCGCAAAAGCCCGAGAGCCAAGAGATGTCATCCCGATGCTGGATTGTCGGAAGACTTTCGTGCCAGAGCGACCGACGTGCAATTTCATGGAATTACCTATAACAACTTATTTTCAGATTTTGCAGGCTACACGAGTGCACTCCCTTTGACAGCACCACGCTCACCATGAAGTCTTACATTCCTGTGAGAGCTGAAACGCCCAAGGTTGGCCTTCAGGCGACCGCGGCCACTCTGGGCGCATTCCTCTCTGGCAAGTCGATATTCTGCACCTCCGCCACCCGCTCCATCATACTGACAATTATCTGATCTCCAGGAGCCATGATGAGCCTTTCAGCAATCATGATTCCTGTTCTGTTGGAGACCAACACGCAGTCTGATCGGCTTCTGACCCAGTGGGCTCGCCTCTACCACTACGGTCACATCATGATGCCGACCCTCGCAATTCTCACCACCTCGCTCTATGCATTCATCGCTTATGGCAAAAAAGCAACGAATCGGCAGGACTGGTCTACTTTTGCCACGGCGGGAGTGAGCACCATCGCCATCGTGCCTTTCACTCTGATCGTGATGGTTTCAACAAACGACGAGCTCTTCCACCTCTTGGAACAATCTGGAGCTGATCTTGATACGGTCCGAAGCCTCATCGTGAGATGGGTGTGGTTGCACGCTTTCCGCTCTGTGTTCCCTTTGGCTGGATCCATTGTTGGCTTCCGTGGTATTCTCAAGGAGTTCGGCGCTTAGCTGTGCGAGGGTATGGCGAGCGGACGACGCGAAATACCGCATGTGGTTCACGCATCTTTGTGGATATCGGGGAGTTTATGAGTCAGATGAGCGTATCGGGGTGTTCTTCAAGGGGGACCACGCTTAGATTAGAATTTGTCGATCAGTTGACGTCAACAGAACCCATGAAACGGAGTGCAGTCCGTCCAGTCCACTTTCTTCACGGGTAGCAGTCAAGTCGGTATAGGTCCATACTGGTAGCGAAGTAAAATGGTAATTGTGGTGTTTGGCGCGAGATGTTCCCTTTTAGAAAATTTCTAGTCGCACAAGTCAAGCTAAAGTTGGGATTGACAGCAACACGTAATATTGCAGTCAAGACGGGCAGATGAATCTGCTTATCCATGGTAACTAACTATTTCTTCTGACATCCAAGACAACCTCAGCATTTTCCTTCAGGAGATGGACGTGGGAACACGCTGTAGAAACTCCAAGCGCTTTCACACCAGCTCGAACACTCACAGCAAAGGTATTCGCAGCACACTGACCACCGCAAGAGGATACAATATGTCTCGTATCAATTTAAGAATCTCAATAAAACTATCCTGTGCCGTCCAATCCAGCCACTATGGTACTCTTATCTAAAACAAATCCCAAAACCCAGTCTATAGCGTAATTCAACATAGCAAAAAACAAATCCATCACACCGCAACGGCCCTCGCTTGAGATGTCTGGGCACACTTCGCCTGGACAGCCTGCTCCATCTCCAGCGAATACCATTTTTTGAGCCCGCCTCGCTTCTGGAAGGCAACCCGGCCATCTCCAGCCAGCTTCCTCAAGACCTCATCAATGAACGGCTCTAGCGCCAGCGTTCTCGTGTCCTCATCGAGAGCTTCGCCATAGATCTCCGTCACAATATCCCTGAGCACAGCGCACCTCTCACCGCGCTTGCGAACTTGCGCAAGGGCGTTCAGAACCTGTTTCTCTCGTCTCAACAGTTTTGTGAGCTCGCCACCAATCTTTACAGGCAAGTTGTCGATCGTGACACCGTGAGCCGGGTATCCTGTCCTGCACTTCTGGTCTTTCATGGTTTGCAAGCTGTTCATGAATGTTCCGAGATCTTCTACGGCGCTGGTACCATGGCCCAGAATGTTGTCGCCAGTGAACATGGCCTGTTCCTCCTCGAGGATGAAGCACATGTGATCGGTCGAATGCCCAGGCACATGGAGCGCACGGACCGTTGCTCCCTCCACTGCGAAGATCTGTCCGTCAAGTATGTCTTGCTGGTCTCTCTCTGGTTCATTCTTGTAGATGTGCTCCTTGAGATGTGGATATAGACGAACAAGATCGGGTGCACCGCCAGTGTGGTCACCATGCCAGTGAGTCAGTAGAACACGCGTGACATTGATTCCCCGCTCAAGAAGCGTTGCTTGAACAAGTTCGATCCATTCCTTCTCGCCACCGGAGGTGTCAACTATGATTCGATCGCGACCTTCGCCGACAATGAATGTATTGGTACCCTGCAGCGTAAACTGTGTAGCATAGTAAGAAGGAGCTCAGAAAATCGAGTGGTAAGGGTATGCGTACCTTTCCTGCGTTCTGGCCAAGTACACGAATGACTCTGGGTGTCAATTGCTCGACGTCCGGCAGTTTTGGTAGATGCGCTCGTTGACCCTTCAGGTAGTCTTCAAATGCGCAGATGTTCAGGGCCTTGTTGATCTGTCGGTAACCACTCTTGTCGCCTTGATCGTCCGCCATATTAAGTGCTTAATCAACGGAAGAGTGAGAGAAATGCAAGTAGTGAAGTATGAGACAGTTTAAAAGCAAGCTTGAAGAGGACCTCCTGATGAGTGCTGTTTGGAGTGAGCGATGTAGTTAGTGCCTTGGGGAATGCCAGCACTATATCAATGAAAGCGTCGATGTGGCAGTGTGGGTGCCATCAAAGAGCTAAGAGATGGTACTACACCATTTGCTGACTTCATCTCTCGATCTAGAGAGCATGGTCTCAGGAAAATGTTCCGATATCATGTGCTATCCATGAGGTTACGTGGACCGTATCGAGCCATGACCACGTATAGTTGCCAAGTAGAGGTGAGCCAGGTGTTGGACAGTGTATGTGAGCATCCGATAGCAGACTGTCCGTCAAGGACAGTCAAGGGTGAGGTCAACGGCCAATAGGACGGCCAAGATGCTCGTGACTATGAGTAGCGAGGTTCCAAGCTAGCCTGTTCGAGGACTCCATAATCCAAGCACTAGCCTCACTATGCGAGCCCAAACTAACAGGCCTGGAGCAGCATCGACAGCAAAATGGAACGGTGGCACAGTACTCAGATGTTCATCCTAGGCAGCGTCCGCATTGTGATGGTACAGAGCCTCTGTCTGATGTGGCAACTGGAGTGAGAAAGTAGACAACCCAAACGCGCGAGAACAGATCTGCCACCACATCGAGGTGGACAACGGGGCCGTCCGTCTTTCGGGACTTGCTCTACCGCGTGGTGGTGTTGATGTGTATCCACAGTGGAACCAGGCCATCGATCGAATCATGAGAAGAAGCATGGTGGCTGTTGGTGCCACATCTGAGGCATAGGTCCGGGCGTTTAAACAGCATACCATTACATGGATAGCACATTTGTGAAAGTGGCTGTGGTGGCACAGGCGCTTCGGGGTGTTTGCAGGCTGTCGACGTTCACTCGGGTTGAATCGAGCTTTGGAGACGCGATCCCGTGCCGATCGCTGATGGTCCCTGCGTCTGCACAGGCCGCACGTGGCATTCCCTCTTCGCAACATACCGCAAACTCCCCAGCACGACGAACTACTCGTGCGTTTGCATGGCCATCGCTTCGTTGATGGCACGTGGTTTTCACGTGAAGCAAGGTACCGAGACATTCGGGAAGCACTGGTGGCAATGGTCCGAACTCATCCAACCACGCTTCAGCTGCGTAGGATTAGCAGAATGTACCGTGGTTCAGTATATCATGCACGGAGTCCAGTACAGAGAGAAAAGCATCTCAGGACGCTCTCATCATCATCCCCATCCTCATCCTCATCCAAGAGCTGTTCGACCATTTCTTTCACCTCGGTGACCACTCATTCTATTGCAATATCACATTTCGTCCGCGTTCTGCTGAGGTATCCCCAATAGAGACATACTGCATCCTCCATCTTGTCACCACCTCATTTACTACTCATTCGCTGGCTGTCTGGATTGATGCCCTTTGTTGTCACCACATCGTCCGGTAGCAACACGGTCTATACTCCGTCCGAGACCTCAGACGCCAGCGAGCATTCCTCTAGAATGGAGTTCGTTTACTTCAGTAACGAGTTTCCAAAGGACGACCTTCAAGACATTTACCGAGGCTTGCACAAACATAGCAAGGATAAGAACTTCCCACTCTTGGCGAGGTTTCTCAATGAGGCCACCGCAGCCGTCAAGGACGAAGTGCGAAAGCTTCCAACAGATCTGAAGCAGATAATTCCGCCATTCGAAACTCTCTTCAGTTGGGTCGAGAACAAAGAGCTGCGCGAGGGCCTGCTCTGCGGCGCCATTGATGGAGTGCTGCTCATTATCGCCCAAGTGGCGTCGTTCATCGGGTAAGTGGCTCCATTGAAATCGTGGATCGAAAGCGCTGACACGGATGTTGCAGCTATGCAGAGAGCCATCCTAACGAGCTCCGCAACATGACCGAGGCCAGTCTCGCTGGTCTTGGGATTGGTCTGTTGGCATCCACCGCCATTGCCCTCTCCTCTGAGCAGGCCGACCTGCCTCTAGCAGGCGCTGATGCCGTCCGAGTTGCCTTCCGCATGGGCGTTCATGTCTTTGGCGTGTCCGAGAATCTGGAGGCTCGAGACCTATCCGAGAAACCAGAGACCTGGGCCTGTGTTGTCCACAACGTGGATCCAGTCGTTGCGCAGAATGAGCTCGATGCCATGCAGCCTGCCGGAGAAGTGCCTGAGACAGGCAAAGTCTTCATAAGCGCAATCAGCCGAACTTCCGTCACAGTGAGCGCTCCACCACAGAAACTGAAGGCCCTCCTGAACAAGTGTGAGTTCTTCCGCAAGGCGAGATATATCGAGCTGCCAGTGTACGGTGGTTTATGCCATGCCCCACACATCTATAGCGCACAAGACACACAAACAATTGTGCGCGGAGCCACTTTGAACGCCAGTCAGAAAGGCTTCTGGCCAGTGGTCCCAGTATACTCCACGAGCACCGGACTACCATACCCAGCAAAGACGGCCACAGAGCTATTCGAGTGTGTCGTTTCGGAGCTTCTGATGCAAGCAATCTGCTGGGACAAAGTTATCGATGGCATCGTGGACACCGCAAAGCGTACTGCAGCAAGCGAAGCCATCCTTCACTGCTTCGGAAACTCGATTCCTCTCAACGATCTTGACAAGGCATTCAAGAGCAGCATGCCGGAGCTCAAAGTCTCCAGCAACAACCTCGTCCCGTGGATCTTTCAGCAGGAGCCCAGAGACACTGCACCACGAGGGAGCGCTCAGTCGAAGCTCGCCATCATTGGTATGTCATGCAGACTACCAGGGGGCGCGACGAACACGGAGAAGTTCTGGGAGATTTTGGAGAAAGGCCTTGATGTATCGCGAGTGATTCCAGCCGACCGCTTCGATGTCGAGACCCACTACGATCCAACTGGCAAATCGCTGAACAAGAGCATGACACAGTACATGTGCGCTATTGACGAGCCTGGCTTGTTCGATGCTCCCTTCTTCAACATGTCTCCTCGCGAGGCGCAGGTGGTGGACCCGCAGATGCGCCTGGCACTCGTCACAGCCTACGAAGCCTTGGAGCGCGCAGGTTATGTCGGCAACCGCACAGCATCCACTAAGTTGGAGCGAATTGGAACATACTATGGCCAAGCTGCCGATGATTACCGCGAAGTCAACCAAGGCCAGGAGGTCAGCACCTACTACATTCCAGGTGGCTGCCGAGCCTTCGGTCCAGGGCGCATCAACTACTTTTTCAAGTTTGCAGGTCCAAGCTACAGCATCGATACTGCATGCTCTTCCGGACTTGCGGCGATCGAGGTAAGTGAACAAATATGGTTGCCGTCAATGCAGTGTGGTGCCGAGAGGTGAAGGGAGATCGCAGCGAGGAAGTTCCAGCTTCCCCTCTCTCCTAAGCACAGACCATTGCGAAAGGACGGCATCGCATCTGAAAAACAAAGAAGGGCGCTAATGATACTCATAGATCGCCTGCCAGGCATTATGGAACGGAGATGTCGACACCGCCGTCACTGGTGGCATGAACATCTTGACCAACCCTGATGGATTCGCCGGCCTCAACCAAGGCCATTTCCTCACCAAGGGTCACAACGCATGCAAGACTTGGGATGCCACAGCTGATGGATACTGTCGAGCAGATGGCATCGGCTCCCTGGTCATTAAGAGGCTTGAAGATGCGGAAGCCGATAATGACAACATCCTGGGTGTCATTCTGGGCGCTGGAACCAACCACTCTGCACAGGCTGTCTCCATTACCCACCCTCACGCGGGCCACCAAGCTTACCTCTCGCGCCAAGTGCTTCGTCAAGCTGGCGTGGACCCACTGGATGTGTCTTATGTCGAGCTTCATGGCACAGGCACTCAAGCTGGAGACTTTGAGGAGATGTCTGGTATCATGGACGTTTACGCGCCGTTGACCAAGCGCCGCAGCAAGGACCAGCCTCTGCACATCGGCGCGGTGAAGTCGAACGTCGGCCACGGAGAATCTGTGGCTGGCACGACTGCACTGATCAAGGTTCTTATGATGCTCCAGAAGAATGCAATCCCGAAGCATGTCGGCATTAAGACGGACATCAACCCAAAGTTCCCTAAGGACTTTAACAAGCGCAACCTCCATATTCCATTCGAGATGACTCAATGGCCGCAAGTGTCCGGAAAGAAGCGTCTCGCCGCCATCAACAACTTCGGTGCTGCTGGAGGTAACACTACCATGGTGCTCGAGGAAGCTCCAATTCGAGAGAGGGAGCAGGCGGATCCACGTCAAAGCCACGTCGTTGCAGTCTCGGCTAAGACGAAGGCATCTTTGGCTGGCAACATCGAGCGACTCATCGCTTACCTGGACGCAAATCCTGACACAAATCTTGCTGACTTGGCATATACTACCACAGCTCGTCGTTACCAACACACTCATCGCGTCGCCATCACCACATCTGATGTCGCCGAGCTCAAGAAGAAGCTCACATCTAGCTTGGACAAGGTCGACAACATCAAACCTGTAGGCAAATCTGGACCGCCACAAGTTGCATTTTGCTTCACTGGACAGGGTGCCTCCCATAAATCGATGAACCTTGAGTTATACCGCGATGTTCCCACGTTCCGCGAACACATCCATCATCTCGATACCATCGCTCAGAACCAAGGCTTCCCATCGTTCATCCCTGCTCTTGATGGCTCTCACCCACAGGATCACGAGCACATTCCAGTCATTACTCAGCTTGCACTCGTCTGCACCGAGATGGCTCTGGCGAAATACTGGGCGTCTCTCGGTGTCAAGCCTGACGTTGTCATCGGCCATAGTCTCGGCGAATATGCTGCCATGCATGTTGCTGGCGTAATCACCGCCAGCGATGCCATTTTCATGGTTGGTCGTCGGGCCCAGATGCTGCAGGAGAAGTGCAAGATCCGAAGCCACACAATGATGGCAGTCCGCGCTTCCGTGGCACAAATTGCAGAGAGCTCTGCTGGCAAGCGTCACACAATTGCTTGTGTCAACGGACCGTCTGACACCGTACTCAGCGGCACCAAGGAGCAAATGGATGAAATTCAGGTCCCATTGGAGGCTGCAGGCTACCGCTGCATCAAATTGGATGTTGCATTCGCCTTCCATTCGGAACAGACTGACCCAATCCTGGATGATCTCGAGGCTGTTCTCAAGAACGGTGTTGTGTTCCAGGAGCCGAAGCTTCCGTACGTGTCGCCGCTGTTGGGCAAGACAATCTTCGACGGCAAGACTCTCAACGCCAACTACGTCCGTCGCGCCACTCGCGAAGCTGTCAACTTCCTCCCTGCTATGCAGAATGCCATTGACATTGCCGCTGTCAGCGAGGAGACCATCTGGATTGAGATTGGCCCACACCCAGTGTGCACAGGCTTCATCAAGTCAATTGTGCCATCTACTCAGCTTGCCATCCCTTCGATTCGTCGTACTGAGGATAACTGGAAGACTCTCTCCGGAAGTATGGCGGCTCTCCATCTTGCGGGAGTTGCGCTCAGCTGGAATGAGTTTCAGCGACCCTTCGAGAGCAGTCTCCGCCTGCTCGACCTGCCTACTTATGCTTTCACCGAGAAGAACCACTGGCTCCAGTACAATGGCGACTGGTGTTTGACCAAGGGCAACAACTTCTACACTCCGGAGAAGGAAGCTGCCCGAGCTGCAGCGCCAAAGCCGTCAGTTGGAAGCGACCTCCAGACTTCCACTGTGCAACAAGTGATCGCACTCGAGGTTGAAGGCAATGCTGGTATTGTGGTCATGCAAAGTGATCTCATGCAGGGTGATCTCCTTGCCGCCGCCCATGGTCATCGCATGAATGATTGTGGTGTGGTCACCTCGGTAAGTCTCCATTCACTCTCACTCGGCCCACGTTTGTGCTAACGACAGTCTCAGTCCATCCACGCAGATATTGCGTATACTCTCGGTGACTACTTGTACCGCAAGATCAACCCGAAGGGCAAGGTTCCTGCAATCAACATGACCGACCTGGTGGTCACCAAGGGTCTTGTTGCGCAGAGCAAAACAAAGTATCCCCAGGAATTCCGCGTCACTGCTGCCACCCCAGACATCACATCAGGACAGATCATGATGTCGTGGCAGAATGTCGACGATAACGAGCCATTTGCAACCTCGACACTGATTCTTGGCGATGCTAAGGAGTGGCTCCATGCCTGGGAACCGATTTCTCATCTCATCCATGGCCGGATCGAGTCTCTTGAGCGCATGGCTGCCGAGGGCAAGGCCAGCCGTTTCACACGCAACATGGCCTATACTCTCTTCGCTAGCAACCTCGTTGACTACGCTGATAAGTACCGGGGCATGCAATCCGTGGTCATGAACGGTCTCGAAGCATTTGCCGATGTCCAACTCACCACAAAGGAGAGTGGCAACTGGACCGTTGCTCCATACTTCATCGACAGCGTGGCGCATCTGGCTGGATTCGTCATGAACTGCTCTGACGCTATGGATGCGGCGAAGAATTATTGCGTGACACCTGGCTGGAAGTCCATGCGCTTCGCGAAGCCACTCACCGCAGGTGCCAAGTACAGGTCTTACGTCAAGATGATACCCACCAAGGACGACCCAACGGTCTATCTTGGTGATGTGTACATCATGCAAGACGATGAGATCGTTGGTATGGTTGGCGGTATCCAGTTCCGCAGCTATCCTCGAATCCTACTCAATCGCTTCTTCTCTGCGCCGGACAAGGCGATTGCTGAGGCAAAGGGTGCTAACGTTGTTGCTCCTCAGTTGGCAGTCCCCAAGCTCCCAGCTGCTGTCAAGGGTACCGCGCCAGAGCCACAAGAAGCTCGTCCTCGAAAGGATTCTGGTGTCGACAGTGGTGCTCAGCAGGACAAGCCACTACCAACTACTCTGCCCGCTGCGCAGCCTGCTCCTGTCACAGAAGTCAAGCAGGCCCCCGCGGCACCTGCTTCTGACAGCATCACGGCCAAGGCGTTGGCTCTTATCGCCAACGAGGGAGGTCTTGAAGTCTCAGACCTCGAAGATGGTGTTGGATTCGCAGACCTGGGAGTCGACAGTTTGCTGTCGCTAGTCATCTCCGAGAAGTTCAGATCGGAGCTTGGCGTGCAGGTCAGCGGTAGTCTGTTCCTGGACTACCCGACTATAGGCGACATGCGCAAGTGGCTCGAGGAGTACTATAGCTAGACTGCATGCTTACGACAGCGATCATTTAGAAGGCGTTCAAATGGGATCTTGGGGCTCGGGGTTCACTGCATGTGATGGCGTTTGGTATAGGATGTTTTATAGGTGGCTTATGATAGACAGCTCATTTCATCACATTATCTTCGATCTTCAGACGCTCCTCCAACAACAAGAAAGATTACAATATATCTTTCACCTGTGCATCGTAATAGTGAATGTGAGCACCATGGACATAAGAAGTTTTTGGCAACTACCTTGTATGAAGACTTCATCTGGAAGTTCAAGTGCTGATCATACTCCAAAGCTAGGTCTGAGACAGAACAGCTCTCGGCAACATATAGTGCTCTCAGATGGCGTAAAGCCGCGATGTTGACCATCGACTCAATATCTGTGAATCTCATCGTGGACCAACGCAAGACATAATTTGCGAGATCGAGGACGAGCTGTTCATCACCACTACGTTATGTTTCGTACATTTCAGGATTCATGGATTGATTGATTGATCACAGCGATATGGCTCAGGAATGGCCCTAGTATAGCACCTGCGACGGCAAAGTAGTGGCGAAAGTCATAGCGACCAAGTCCAGGGTATCTGCACCCCTGTGGTCGGTTTACTCAGGTACCAATTTGCGAGATGTCGGAATTCTGTTGGCTGCCTCGATTAAGCACAATCATGATTTTCCGAAACCCATGGCATTTCTGGAAGAACCATCGTTCTAGCCACGTGGATGCCATGAAGCAAAGACACCAGTCCGTGACATGCCATGTTCTATTGGTCGTGGAATACGCTCAGATCGTTCCAGACATCTCGCTTCGGGGTGTTTAAGCAAGGGTTCTCGGGATCGAACCCTTCATCTCTTTCGCCGTGTACACTGTATGACACTCGGAGGGTACGTGAGTTCGAGCTAACGTACAATCCTATCATTCACACGTGGTGGCTATATCTGACGGTCTTGAAGTCCGCCCCCAACGGCTTGGTGGATGCATGTTGGTCCCTCGTCATGGCGCAAGAGACTCCATAAGCGTTGCAACATGACGCAGGGACTCGCAGCGTCGTAGATTAGCCAGCCATTGCCAGTAGTCTCAGCTTCTCTATCTACGTTTCGGATATCGAGACTCCCGTTCGCTAGGAACACCGCCGTGCAGACTGGAACCGAGCAGCCACCAGCGGCATTTTTGATGATCTCGGGACATTCGTCATGACGTGAGAACATGCTTGGACATGTCTGGACACAGAGCTGGAAGCAATTGTTTTTATCACAAGGGTGGAACCAATCCAAATGATGCTCTTCGTTTAGTGAGAATCATAAGCTGGGTCGCATCCGAACCAGTCAGCTTTGATCAGTGTCTAATAAGTGGGAAGGCAAGCAGCTGCCTTAGGATCTTCGGGCAGATCAGCATCCATCTCGCGTGTAGACCAATATCGACGACCAAAGATCGGCATGCCGAAGATTTGATTGCATTAGGCCACCAGTTGAGCTACCACACAATAGCTTGGGACGAATAAGCACGCACGACAAGCACCTGTTTATCAATGCTTGACCCTAAGGTATCCCGAAATCCCATGAGAGTCCGCGGCAGGCGACACGCATTGCGCACGATTCCTTCCCAACGGCAAAATCACCCAAGAGCTATATTTGAACTGTTTCAGACTTGCAGGAGCATTTGATCGCAGCCACGCTGCATCGTGAAATAGAAGGGCAAGACCCCGCCACGCAAGCAAGGCCCGACGGAAGTGATCGACATCGGTCCGCTGGAGGATTCAAAAGAAAGCTGGCTGATTTCCGCGGCTGGCTGCAGGGTACAGTACACCTCTCCGCAGCTGTGTCCCTCCGAAAACATACCGCGACTATGGATGAAGTAGTGGGTATTGACAGATGTTGTTGCCGTTCAGCTACGGTGGATATACAGAGGCAATCATCAACCTGAAATTCTATGTACAGTAATTCCATGACATCTGCTTCGGAACCAGAACTGGGGGCGGTCCGCGTATTGCCTGTGACCCCCCGCCCTGGTTCCCCGGGCTTGCGCAATCCCGCAAGCAGAACTCAATCATATCAGTTGCGATAGGCAGCCAAATTATTCTACCTAGGTACAGTATGTAGCATGCCCCAGTCCTCCTTTGTTGCTTTCTTCTGGCATGGCCGAGACCTTCCGAGGCTCAGCGGAAGGGGATGAAGTTAGTGTTCGCAAGACTGCTCCACAGTAGCCTTAAAGCTTTCTTGCTGTGTCATCCATCGAGGCTGTAAGGTGGGTAGTATGGACACGATGGCACTCCATTCCCCTGCTTCGTTAGCACTATGCCCGACTGGCAGATGGTTGAAGGATCAGCAAGCCTACATCTAAGCTCCACCAATCCCCCCTCCAGGCGGCTGGAGGACGAGGGAAGCCCCATTGGACACAGCTGAGAAGAGCCGGGCTCCCCAGGGTCGTGACACTCGACACGGAACACCCTCGCATACGCATGGCATTGGTCAGGTTCGAAGTCTGTTATCAAGAAGTATTCTCTGTATATATCAAATTGCTCGAGAAATGTTCCAGGCCCGGTCATATGCTACATGGCTCCAAGCAGACGGTCCACACAATCACTCCGCTCTATCGCAGACCGAACAGGGTTACAACAATGCCGTCCTGCTCGGCACACCGTGCTCGGCACACCGTGCCTGGGGTCTGTAATCCGCGGGTGTCGTTCAGGCGAATTCGCTCTGCATTATTATTGTTCCGAGCTCAGCACAAATAACATCCCGAGCACATCTGCGGGTCAGAATAGAACGGCCCGCGTAGGATGGCAACCGTCGAAGCGGGTGTGCCAAATGCAGAAATCTCAGCGGTTCGAATGGCGTGCCCTGCATACAGAAGTGATTGACACGCCTGCGAAGTTCTAACAGCACGCCGCTTACGCTGAGCAAGCTGCCCGCTTGTCAACTGGACCAGATCACTCAATCTTGCATTAGCCTACACGCGCTGAGCAGTAAAGCACCTTGACGGAACGACTCACAGACTCGCTCACGGGAAACGATCGCACACCACACGCTCGCTAACATTTGCTGCACAGCTTTGCCCTAGGGTTGGATCAGCATAATCAGCACTTCGGCCAAGGGTTATGCTTTGTTCGTCTTTGAACCGTCAGCCATGGGCACGCTCGCATCCGCCCCCAGAGGTCGCCATGACACTCCGTGCGACGACTGCTTCAAGTTCCCTTTGTCAAAGGCTTGCCTTGTTGCCGTCTTTGCCTCAAGCTTTCCAGGCTTTCTTTCCCGCCTTGGAAACCAAGCCAACGGAGCCGGTGCCACGTACTGCGGCTATCTGGCTGAAGCCCGGTAGCTCAACCGGGCGGATCTAATGGTCAGTAGCCTGCATGCACCATCCATAGTTCCGTGTTGGTGGCTGAAAGAAGGATTGTACCCCATTGTTTCAATGGCAAGGTACGTGGGATGCAAGCACGGTTAGCCTACTGCTCTAACGCCTGGAGACGTTGTGAACAAGAACGATCGACTGCCTTCCCACGTGGCCTTGTCGAGAACTCTTAAGTATACCTAGGCCGCCAGACGGCATTGCGTTCAATCCACCATCATCTTCCTGGTCCTCCAACATTGGTCAATACTACGCAGATCCAGGACCAGTCTCTGTCACTCCCGGTATCACCCTTGTTCGGGAAGCACCATGGCCTCTGTATCATCAGCAACTCCTCCAGTAATGGACGTGAAGCCTGCATCACGCAGTCGAAGTAGCACACACGACGAGCCCAAACTACGCAACTCATGTGAGACATGTGCAGCCTCTAAATTGAAATGCTCGCAGGACAAACCTACCTGCGCAAGGTGTGCAAAGCGTGGCTTGCAGTGCAAATATGTCATCGCCAAGAGGGGAGGAAGAAAACCCAAGGGATACTCCAGCATGAACGACAGCAACACATCAAAGCGCAGCGACGACGGCCACTCTCCAGCTGCATCGCAATGGTCTAATCCCGGCCCTCTGGATCGTTCCTATTCATACTGCTCTCCCACCATCAGCGGCTCAGCCTCTCCCTCCATGATGTCTGATTTCTACAACCCGATGGATCAGACCCTAACAGAAGCGCCTACATCAAATATGGAAATCTCCATGGACTTCGATTTCAACGACTGCTTCTCTCTTGGCTTCCCGAGCTCCACTGAGCTTTCCGACTTCTGCAACGTCAGCACTGCAGAAATGTTGCCCCCCAGTCTCGACAGCAGCAGCAGCAGCGCTACTGAAAGCCTGTGCGATGGATTTACACTCACCGACGATGCTGTTTCAGATTTCTTCTCCGGCACATTACCTCCAAGTGCCATGCCGGATCTACAGCAACAGATATATTCGACACCAGCAGACAAAAATCCACACAGCTATCAAGAAGCATGCCTGAATGGTTCTTGTTCCTGCTTAGTGGAGGCATTGAGCCTCATGAAACAACTTGTCTCATCGCCAGGCTTAAGAAATGGCTCAGCATCACCGCCAAACATCCAGTCTATAATCGACCGTAACGAATCCACTATCGAGTCGGTGCGGAGGATGCTGGAATGTGCCTGCTCACAGGACGATGGCTACCTACTTTCAGTCATGTCGCTGATCATCTTCAAGGTGCTGGGGTGGTACGCCACAGTTGCACGTCAGACCGCCTGCATGCAAGACGAACATTCAGCCCGCTCTCGCCAGTCTTCTACATCATCGGTGTCCACTGCTGGGAGCTATTGCCTCGATGGGGCAGACTCAGCACGGATGGCAGCACAACTTGTACTAAGCGAGATTCATCACGTACGGCGAATCGTGCACCAACTCTCCATAAAATTAAAGGTTCAGGTTGAGAAGGAGAGGAGTCGACCAGACACGAGTATGGAAGGCTTGGAGATGATGGACAACGAAATGACTTTACCGCTATCAGCAACGATGTATGAACAGCTCGACGCTGATTTGAAGAGACGACTGCGGGCACTCTCATGGGAGATGATAGACAGGCTAAGACGGTATTGAGGCAACTCAATGCATCCTATTGCCTACACTTCTATTTCACAGCGACGTTTATATACGACCACAACTGTATGATCATCATGACCAGCGAATTGATCACTCCATCGCTACATCTTCGTAAACCTTGACGTCCTCGCAATTCATCGCTTAGTGCCCTACAGTCTAATGGGACTGACTATCACAGCCAGTGAACAAGGGTAAGCGAGCTCCAGCATGCGTGAGCATCGAGCTCACCTTTAGAGCTGTCCTAAAGCCAAGCTAATTCCAAGTTCTGCGCATGGATGGCCAATAAAACACGCGTGCTCGCCATGCGGTCTTTCACGCTTGTTTCACATCATGAAATCGTCGTTTATACATTTCGAAAAATGAAGTCGTATGGAAAAGCGCTTTGCGTGTGTATTGAACAGCTTGCCATCCGCTTTCATGCCCATACTACTGAAGTAAAGAAACGAATTACGATCTCCTGATTCTGTCATGCCTTTTGCCGACTCGAAGTCCGTTACCCGGCCACCTCTGCTTTCCCAAAGGCTTTACAGCAAGTTTGCTCCTCTTCATAATCAACGCGTGGACGTCATTAGCGGCGTGAAATGCTGCAAGCAATGAATCTCGACGTTGCTGAAGCCATCTCGGGTTTGCATTACGAAGTAACGCCAGGATCAAAGCGTGATAGCCTGACTGCAGCGCTTGATTGTTTCTCGAATGCCTTGCCACGATTAGCGCGTGACCATTGAGCTCTTCTTGCATCGTTCGGATCTTGTCGAATGTATCGAAGTCGCCTTGGTCTCCAAGTAAGTCAAGCAGTCTTTGCCTTTCGCTGATCGTGCCTTCGCAGTGGGCTAGTTGCTTGATGTACTCTTCTTTCTGCTTTCGAAGCTCTTCGATTTTCAGCAGCATGTCTTGACACTCCTGGACGCGCTCCATCGGATGGCATACAGCAGCATTATCTGTCCGTACCGAGGCCGGCATGCTGCAGAACAAGGTCCGATCCAGTAAGGCCGGCGTATCGAAGGTACTGGTCAGCCCTAAGGGGTGGCTGCTGACGGTCTATCAGGTGATATTGGCTCAAGACTCATGCTCAACACGAGGCATCCATGCTGAGTCCACGAGAGGACGCTAACATAGAGCGAGCTGGAGTTGATAGCCAGATAAAGGCCCACCGTCCGTGACAGTCCGTGTGCAGGCGTCGATATCGACGGCGCCGGCGCCGGAGTCCTTGCCCGTGCACCTTGGCGCGCTGAGATGGCGTCTCCCACGTGGCAGGGAGGTTACATCAATGTCTAAGAACAGTAAGTGCATGCCTGGTCAAAGCTACGAACACATGGAAAATGACCCGAAGGTACATGTACTTATGTCTGTACGCCTGAGGCAGGAGTTGTGCCCGTTCCAGTGCATGCACTCGTTTAGGCTAGCGCAGCTGGCTCACATCTGATTGGCGCTCGCTGACTCGTTCCGTCCGAAGTGGGGAGATTTGAGATCGGCATGTTTGGACCCGACATTGAAGCAAGAAATATCCCGAATCCTCGGCTTCCTGAAGTATTCCGAATCAAGTTGATCTGCACGACGACTGTATGGCAGACTTTTGCCTGACACGCCTGAAAAGCGGTTCACCAACAAGAGGCAGCAAAAGGTGCTGGTGCCGCCTGCAGCCAGCGTATCAGCTAGACACGTAGACTTTAACGGCGATAGAGTCCGCAGCGTAGATCACAGACTGTGTAATACCAGGACATAGTCATGGAGGGTGCAGGGGACTAGATACCGCTCCGCCCAGGACCACGAGCCAGCACATGGCACGCAGTTGTTCCGGCAGGTTCGTCTTCGCAGGAAGGCCGCTAGAGAGTCGGCTCGTAGACTTCCACGCGACCAGGAGCCACGTTGAGACAGTCAATGAGCCGTAATGCCTGGCATGCCTCGTGGTCTGTTCCGCCGAATGGTAGCGTTCGAATCCCGAAGCGTTTCAGACCCTTGGTGTTCAGATGAGTTTCTAAGAATGGCTCAGAACGGATTCGAGTCGGTCGGGATTGCCAGTTGTCGGTCAGTTTGTACCCTCTGCTTGGCCGCTCTCGGTCAGAGGCAACTGTGTAAATTCAAGCCTGATACCGACATACAAGGCATGGCTTTTCTTAGCTCAGCGGCCTGCATCTGATCAACTTGCTATATTGATTGCAATGGGCCACGCACGCCAGCTGGAGGACTGGAGCAATGACCTGGCTTTCGCTGCCAATACCGCAATCAGTCAATACCAGAGCCAGCGGAAGCAATCATCAGCACCATCTGTGGCAGCCAATGTTGCAGTCAACAGTGGCCTGAGTAATGCCACCACTCCGATCGACTTCATTCAGCGTCTGGCAAGCCAGGTAGTCAGCACACAGTCCCCACTCATCGATTGAGCGAACTGACCTCGAAGCGCAGAATCAACTCCTTGCATGTCTCAAATGGTTGGGCGAGTTCCAAGTCCTTGCCTGCATTCCGCTGAAAGGCAGCATTCATGCCAGAGATGTTGCAGATCTTGCGAGCGTACCAGAAACACAGCTATACCGCGTGGTTCGGTTAATGGCAACAGCGGGATTCCTCCACGAGCCTCTCCCCAGCCACATTGCACACACAGTTCTCTCGGCAGCATTCGTGACAGATCTGTCCCTCCTGGATGCAAGCATGTTCCTGAGCGAGACTGCAGCCCCTGTTGCGCTGCACATGGCCACGGCCACGGAACGTCAAGCTCATCTCCAGTCCACAAACAGCGCTTACTCGGTCGCTTTCAACACATCACAGCCGTTCGAAGCAGCTTGCGTTGAACGATCCAGATTACACCGCCAGTGGTCAGCATATAGCCGATGTGCCGGGGATTTAGAGGAAGACCGGACAATCGAGCTATTTGCACAGCTCAACTGGAAGAGCCTAGGTGGCGCCACGATAGTCGATGTAAGTGCTGCTTCGGCATCCCTTGATCCAGTATACTGACCAATCCTCAGGCCTGCGCACAATCGACAGATGTGGTCACAGCATTAGCAAAGCTCTACCCGTCTCTGCACTTCGTAGTCCAGATGAACAACACAGCTGCAGTACAACAGGCAAGCGCCCAAAGAGCAGGCTCGGAGGACATCAATCGGCGAATCACGCTCCAAGAACGGATGCCATCAGCACCTCAGACCGTAGAAGACGCTGCAGTATACCTATTGCGTCTCCCTGCGACGCTACGGCCTTCCGCTGCTCAGATCCTCACGGAACTTAGAGCGCATCTCGACGCTCTCCGAGCAAATCCTTCAGCTACTCTTATCCTCGCCCCTCCGCTACTTCCAGAACCAGGAACGCTCGATCCCGATAGCGAAGCTAGAGTGCGTGTTCGCGATCTGGCAAGATTACAGCTCACGAACGAGACCGATTTGGAACTCTCCGAACTGATCGAATTGGTGAACAGCGTCCACGATAACAATGGCCGTTTCAGGGTAATGAGTAAGCTGCGGACGCGAGATAGCGCGGCAACTTCGGCGTTGGGAATTCGATATCAAGCTGTTGATGGGCCTTTAGCTGTATAGTAGCCCATGGCATGATACCAAATGGCGTACCGAGGAAACATTTTGATCACCTGTTCGTGCACTCTCCATCCCAGCTTCGTGCGGTCCGGTCGTTGATCCTTGGCCAATTCTGGTCTCCGTCGGTACCTCACAGTTTCCATGTGTATAAACGGTCGTTGCTTCTCAAATTTGCCTCCAGAATCATCGTCACCTGGGCCAGCGAGCTAGATCGCCTCTCCGAACGTTTCTACTCCACCAATTCCACAATTTCGACATTCCACCATGGCAGTCACCCATCCACGGAGCCCTTTCTCCATAACCCCGATCAAATGCCTGTCAAAAACCAGGTTGTTCTGGGGAAGGAAGCAGGGCCGAGCAGTCAAGCGTGAAAGCAAAGTGATGGAGCGCCAGAGAATTCGCCAAGCTTTTGCGGACAGTGACCACCCTCCGTCCCACGGACAGTCGTCACCTGACCTCGCCCAGCGCACCCAGCAACACAATGTCAATCCGTCTGTTGCCTGAAGGCCTGATCAGTGCCTCTTCGACTTTGCCGTGTAATCCTCACGTGACGTATTCCCACCGCGTCTTCTGCTTTTCCGTACGATCTGCTCGGCGGAACCATTGGCTGGGATGCACCAGTCATATCGTAATGACAATTTTCTTTCAAAAGCACAATCGGAGCACAATACCAAGGCATAGCATAGCTTCCTTCAGCTTGTACCTCTCGCTGCTTCCAGAGCGGCAGTTGGAGGGGCCAACAAATCTTGTGAATTATTTTTGAAGTTGGTAACATCTTCCCTGTCCAGAAATCATTGGGAAAGTCCTATGAATGCAATCAGCGAAGAGATGGTATAACGTAGAAAGGGTGACATGACAGCTTTTGAACAGCACAAGAAGTGAACAGTTTCCTCTGCGTGTTTACAAGTCAGCCCATGGTCCTTGGACGCGAGGAAACTTAGACGCACTCGATTGTGGTGGAGCCTACGACTCGGCTTCGAGAGACGAACACATTCTGGTGAAGTGAGTCTTATTGACCCATGGCAAGGGTGGTTCGCACATCGAACAGGCACCACATCGGCACTGCTCCAAAGCAATACGATCGTTTGAAGTTTCACGCAGCAAGGCCGTAGAGTGCATTCAGGAGGCAGCTGCACGAATGAAGAGACCTGCCAGCGATATGCATTGGAAGGAAGAATGAAGAGCAAGCCGGCGGGTAGGAAAGTGAATGTACCCTAATCTTATCGTCAGCAAATGAATGCTGCTTTGGAGAACTCGCCAATAACATTCGCACGGTCATTGTAGGGGCTTGGCTGCCACGCACATTACCCTTAGATCCGGACGCCCAGACGGGATAAATACTATAACCCAAGGCGGAGGCCGGAAAACTTATGAGATGAGCTCTGATCACATGGAGAGTTTGACGGCAAATATACGACCATGCTGCCTGTGGCTTCGACAAGGTCTCCGAAAGGTCTGCCGGCGTATCTAGTCGCCATGCTCCAAACTTCAAGCCATTATTGATCACCTGGTCTGTGACTGTGGTACGGAAATCTAGGCGTTCGCGCGAAAGCTGTGGATGCGTACCAGTCAAAGGAAGTGGCGGCCATAGGGTGCTGAGCGAAGGGCACCATCAAGTGCGGTTGAGAGCGTGGATCAAGGATATCTGCCTGTATGGTTTCAGCCGTTACTGGTCCATATATCTCGACCATATCGCCGTTTCCATGGGACCATATCCGTTCTGAGGAAGGATGCAATACCACAACATCAAGTTCCTGTCACTTGTCACTCCTTGCTCTTCCCCCAATCGTAGCCCCACTCGTTAATCCTCCGTTCTGTCGAAGGCATGTGGTGAAGCGAATTACTATTGCTGGATACAGGTACGCGTCGTACAAGTGAGAACTTGCGTTGCCAGGTTTGTGACATTGTGCCGAGTGATGCCCGAGTCCCGAGAGATCACCTATGTAGTGCCTATCACCTATGTAGTGCCTCTAACGACCTGGCCTTTCACGACCTCAGCCTCAATATCATGACCCCCGTTACCCATGCACCACGCCGATGTAGACCTATATTGTGAGACAAACACTGAGCAGCTATGGAATTTCGCTTGATTGTTCCTGCTCACGCGAACTGGACGGGTGCTGCGGAAACTATAGGCGGTCGTAGGTGGCGAGTCTCACAGCCATTCACCGACAACGAGCTGCATGCGCTGCCTAGCTACCACACTATTTCGTACACATGGGGATCTGAGCGCTCGACTAGTATGTTCGATTCCCCAGGACAGATTTCTTCGCGGACAAGACCTGCCTTGGAGGCAGCTATCGAGGCAAATGCAGACGCGTATGCACAGGCATACTGGATAGATGCTGTCTGTGTGCCTAAGACTGGAGCTTCGCGCATAGCAACCCTGGAAAGCATGGGCTTGATCTATTCCAGCGCGACGTCTTGCATTGTTGTGCTAGAAAAGGAGACGTGGGATGCTGTACATCGTGGTAATCAAGCCGACCAACTCCTGAGTAAAGACGACCTTCAAGCGATCGATCGTGAACCGTGGATGAGAAGCGTATGGACATATCAGGAGATAGTGAATGCGCGAAGGATTGTTTTCACCACCTTTGGCCGCAGCTCTAATACTGCTATGGCGGCCAATGAACTGTTTAGCTTGACAGGTAAAGCGCTCAGAGACGTGGAACTCAAGAGCGGCACACGGGGCTGGGAGCTTTCAAGTATGTATCCTGGCATCAGCACCCTCGAGGACACTCTGGCAGACTGGCAAGTAGGGGAGTACCTAGGTATGTCGGCCCTGACTTGTCTGACTGGTGTAGCGGGACGGCATTGCGATCCTGATCGACCCGCGAACAGACTGTTTGCTGTTTTCGGGGTCTTGACGCGACAAGCTTCGTGGAGAACCGCGGGTGATGAGAACATCGAAGAACTGACCCAAGAGCTGATGAGGATATGTGAAAGGAATGGCGACTTCTCTTTCATCTACTCCAGAAACACGAGGGAGTTAGAGGAGCATCAGAAATGGAGACCTATACCCGACGTCGACCGAGGCTTGATCCCGATGCTCCGTTGGCACTCATGGGGATCTGGACAGCCAGGCTCTCTGAACGATCTTGGCCTCCAGTTGCATGACATGATACCTTTGAATGTGTCCGAGGCACCCTCAAATGAGGCTCTGCGCGTGGTGCACAATTGGATATACTCCTTCTGTGGTGCCCAATTGCACTCGGTCGATGCCACACGAGACTGCTTGGCCCACGAGTTCACGAAATTAGGATTTCGCAAAGGAGCGACATGCTATACGTCTCACTGTGGTTTCGTGCTGTTGCAGGAAGATGTGAAAGATGGTGAAGAGGTCAAAATGTACGCTTCCGCAGCTGTCTCGTGGACATTTGGGAGTCCTGGCATCGCCACGGTCTATTGGTCTGGAACTTACGTCCGATGTATACCACTAGTACATGTCGGCATGCATTTCCACAATATGAATGAGAGGGTGGACGTACAGCTCTAACCTCGTCCCTGCACCACCGTGAAGACTTATATGACGAGATATGTGAACAAGACTATTGTACAGCTTCTCATGTGGCAGGTCTCTCAGGTACGGCGGAACTAGACATCATACCCGGCGCTTTCGTCAGACTGTGGAGTGACATCTGGCAATAGGTGGCCTCATTACGCAGCGTCGCTTGCTCAGCACCTTCAATAGAGCTCCAAGCTTTGAAGGACCGAGGCCCTACATTTATCTCGATTGTACGAAATTTTCGTTGAACATTATTTCGTGCTATCATTGGCCGCTGGTTCCAGCCGTTCACCTATGCGCTCGCTGTAGCATTAACTGTGACATCCATGATCTGGCACCCGGTCTGGTTCCAGGTGCCAGCCAGAATCTGCTGCAAAAACGCGAAAGCCCTCGCGTCACCATTCGACGACTCATCCGTATGTCCGCCAATCGTGTTACGATCGTACTTGATTGTCGCGCCAATAGCACAGTATCTCTCTACAAGTGTGTCTGTGTCGTTGATCGGACTGATCTCGTCTTTGATCGCCTTGTATGCATACAATGGCATTTGAGGAACGCCGTGGTACCCCATGACACCATCTCGATTGATGATCCGTTGCGAGAGTGGGTTGGTGAGGGATTCAACGCCGTTCTTGAAGTATTTCGTGATGTCCTGAAACACGAACGCTCCAATCGATTCTGCGAGCGTCTGATTCCTCGCCATGAAGAAGCCTGTTGCGTTGTATGTGCCATTCGTGTTGAGATTCTCTCGCAAGTACTCCTCGAGTTCAGGGTATTGACTAGCTAAGCCCAGGATTCCTGCCGGGATGAGGCCTGCTGCGATACTGCCCGTGGTGGCTGCGAGCACGCTCGTCACGTTAGGAGTGAGACCGCCGAGAGCAGCACCCGCGAAATTCAGATCTTGGGCATACTGAACTTGCAGTTCGGCGGCCCATTCACTCGCAAGGGCGCCACCAGAATAGCCCCACATCGCGTAGCGAGTGCCGTTAGCAGCGAGACCGAAACCTGAGTTCAGCACCGCGCGGATTGAGTCGAGGGTAGCGTGCCCGGATTGAACTCCTGCCGTGAAACTGGCGTTCGGTCCTTCGTAGTCGGGAACGTTGACAAACCAGCCTTCTCCTAATGCTCTGGTAACGTCGGGAAATGCTGCTCCGTACATTGCATAGGACGGGCTGGCGTCGACATCGGCCGAGTCGTACGGGACTTGGTACGAGAGTAGCATGTCATTACTGCTCGACGTCTGGTTGGCAGTCTTGGGCGTGAATAACGTAGTGACTGCCCATGATGGCCTGTATTGGCTGTTTGTCGTTCGGTAAAGTATTTGATAGGCTTCACTCGAGTTCGTTGTGACACTCGTCAGATTACCTCTTGCGGCACGGAGTCTGAGGATAGCGCCCGGAGCTGCAGCTTCGAAGTTGTGAGGTGCCGTATACCATGGGTCCTCGCTCGGAGGCTCGATGTCGACCGGAGTCTGAAGCAGTGCCAATCGAGAGAGCTCTGTGATGGGGTTTGTAGAATATGCTGCGCTCTCAGCAATCAAGGCCACAGTTGAGAAGAGAGTGACAGTCTTCATGGTGCTCGGAATGCAGAAGCAATAGAGAACGAAGAGCCTGCAGACTGAGGAGAGGGTATACCCACACGACAAACCTTTCCATCACCAAGTACCTTACTTCATCTTTGCTCTAGCTTGCAGCGAACCATCGGTTGCACGGCGAGCCGGCTCCATGAGATGTGGTTGTTGGGCGCAGCAGTGAGGTCATCTTGCTCGTTCACTATACGACAATAATGGTCTACATCATGCCGAGGCGCGGACGATGAGCCTTGTTGGTAGGTTAGCACCAGGAACGGCTCGCATACAAATGCGGGGGCCAGCGGTAGGAACGAGCAGGCCTCTCGTCGCTTGTTGACAGGCGCGGGACCGCCTCGTTGTCAACGTCAGACGGTCCCAGTCGCTGCTGGTGGCTGGGATGTCTCCGTAAATGCTGTAGAAGGGTAAGCAGTTGAGCATTACTGTCGGCGGTGGAAGAGCCTACGGCCTGTTACACGAGCGGCTGTCACATTTTTAGCGTTTGCGCGTCGAAGCCAATGGGGTCGAAGCAGAGTTCGACTACGACTGATTCAGTCTAGTGCACGGAGGTGTCGTTCTCGCCGCATCTGCTCGACCTCGTGGAGCTCTCGAGACATCATTATATGGCACTTGGCTTAATGACTGTGGGCAGAAATGGCAATCAGGCGATCGCTGGTAGCATTGAGCTCTGCTGAGCGACAATGGCTCAGAGTACATCGAATACAGAGCGGCCAGTGTATTCGATGTTTCCATGCTTCTCTGCGGCGAGCAGCACAAGACGGCACCTCTGCGCAGGATGGCGACCAGATTCACGAGCCAGCCCCATACAATGGTAATGCTGGTGGCAGCCACTGCGAATTTGCCTCAAGCTGATGTGACCACCAGCACCGAAGCGCAGCCCCTCTCGCCAAGAGCGTGCTGCGATGATATTAAACGAGATCTCCTTGCTTCAAAGAGGTCCTCCTCCTGGACATCCTACAGAGGGACCAGGCAGCGCGAGGGGCACATTTCAACGTGATGCAGACCCTCCTACGACCAGCGCCGGCTTTATGAAAACCCCACAAAGCATGGGCGGCGAGCGCATGGGGGAGAATGTCTCTGCAGAGCGGGAAGGACCCAACGCGCAGGGTGTTGGACGCATCACTGGCGCCGAAGAAAGCGTGAGGAAAGAGTATCCAAGCGCTGGGCCTGCAAGGAGATCATCGGAAGCAGCACGCGTGACAGAGATGGAAGATGGTGATACACGGCTTGGAGATAGCACTCGCTTTAGCTCAGGCGACGAACGGGCTTTGCGACGTGGCTTGGCCGATGCGAGGCCTGCAGGCGTGCCATTCCAGCCGCGAGTACTTTCTCGAGAAGACCTGCTGCAGACAGGCACGAGCGCCGCGACTCTTGCCAGCCAGAATTATGAGGGTCTTCTGCTAGACCGGTATAAGGTCGCTCGAAGTCCCGTCAAACCATTTGTGGCGAAGGAGGGCGAGGCGACACGATTCTTGCCTAAACAAAAAACTCTCATCTCAAAGCTGGTAGCTGGGCAATATCCTGCCAACTTGCTGTCGACTGAAAATGGACGATATAAACAGAAGACACTTAACGAGGTCATGAAGAAACTGGCCATGAATAGTACTTACTTGGCCCAGGACGTCGAGAAGTTGATCAAAAAGGTGCAGCCATTGATGCCAGCCACGATGCAAGCTTTGCGAACTACGCAGAGTGAAGCATCAGGCTCACAACGAAACGTCAAGGCGCAGGCCGACACGTAGGACGAAAGACCAAAGCTGTGTAGTACGCTGTTAAGACACGGGGCATGTTTGCAGAATGCAAATCAACGCAACAGCCTGGATATATCTCATACCTCTTCTAATTTTGTTCTTGACTTGCCGGACTCACCTCGGCATGCATCCACAGCTGCAGTAAGTTGTGATGGAACCTCAGATCGAGAGATCGTCGTAGCCCGGTTGACAGCGTTGGCTATGGCCGCTAAGACCCCTATGCGATGGAGTCAAGCACTGGTGTCTGGTTTGTTCACCGTCCGGAGAGAGACAAATCTAGGAGCACTTCCGCAGATCGACGCGACGACGGAGACGTCTGGCAACTGCTTGGGCTACAGGAGGCACAAAAGCGCGATGGTAGAGCAGACGGCACAATCGATCGAGCATCGAAAGGTGTGACCATGTAGAAGGGAGGATACAGTAGCACACATACAGGACTAGGAGATCACATGTGTATTTATACATCTTGACTCGCCAAGCCCTGTGCTGTGATGACCAAACTATGATTCAAGGTCCAAGGAGATGGGCGCGACCTGCTTCTGAGAGCATGTCAGACATCTAGCTTGGCAAATCGCTCGACTCTGTTCGCCCTTTCAGCATCAGCATCTTGTCGAGGAGAACACTGTGTGGTTGTGAAACACAATAAATGTGATCCTCCCATATAAGGTCTCTCGGGAGATCTCTTGGACTGCTTCTGATTGTGTCGAGCGTCGTTGTAAGAGTGCATCGGCCCAGATTCGTAGCCAGGAGTACGGACCTTCAGATGTTCATCAAATGTTGACGAGGCTGAAGCCAAGTCTCGGCAAGACTTGCCGTGTTCAAGCCTGTCGCGACGCGCAGCAGCTTCATTCGACAAAGCTGTCCAGAAGCACCGGCAGCAGCTTCGATTCCTTGGATCCGACGACACTCATATATACCGCCAACAGCAAAGTGTGCCAAGGCCCAAGCAGGCGTCCTTCCTTTCGCGACCAATATGGCAGCCATGATGCCCGGTCCTGGCTCCGGCCATAACAACGATGCTTCCAACCCCTACGACTACGATGCGCCAGTCCTCGAAGACGACCTGATAGATCCCGATGACGGTGGGCTCGAATGATCACGTTGCTCCTCTGACCTCCACTGACCTACCTCCAGCAACCCTCGACGATCTCGACGACCCAGTGGGCACCTCGGACCGCGCTCCCTTGACAGGCAACATCTCCTCGCAACAAGCACGTCAAAACAACCGAGCAGCAAACAATGCCACAGGCTACCTGAATTCCACAATAGGAGGGGAGGACCGAAGAGCACCGATGGACACCATCGACGAGAGCGTGTGGGATACGTTGCGAAGGGATCTTCTCGCCGTCTGGGAAAAGATGAGGCAGGTGCTTTATCCTAAGTACTTGCTGGGAGGTATGATGGCCCGCGGTGGCGGCGGTATTGGAGATGCCGAGGCGGGACAGGCGGGCGGGAACAGACTTGAGCAATTGAGAGGCATGGTGGGAAGGTGGCCAGATGCGGATGTGGTGTTGCAGGGTGGAATGAGTGAGGGTTTGAGGGATTGGGATTTGTGGTATGTGCACCGATATTGGAGAGAAATGCGTGACGTTGTCGTTGAAGCTGACCACTTTCCCAGGGGCCCGCTGCTGTTCTGCCTCTTATTATCATTCTTCCTCAGTCTGCGAGCGAGAGACGATCAACGCTCTGCTGTTTTCAGTGGGGTGTTCGCCATGATCTGGATCGGCGAGGCTGTAGTGACCCTGCAAATCAAACTGCTGGGAGGTAACATGTATGCCGCCGGCAAAGAACTTCTCGAACACCAGATCGATACTAATGCGGACTCTAGCTCCTTCTTCCAATCTGTCTGCATCATCGGGTACACGCTCTTCCCTATGGTCATTGCCTCGGTGCTGAGCGCGTTCAATGTCCACTGGATCGTCAGAGTTCCGGTCTACAGCGTTCTTGGATTGTGGTCGCTGGCCGCCGGCGTGAGCATCTTGGGCGGAAGTGGTGTCGTGAAAAACCGAGTCGCTCTGGCCATATTTCCGCTGTTCATCTTCTACATTGGGGTAGATTGTCTCTGCTTCATCTCATAGCGTTCTCGCGAGCATAGCGTATGCGTTGCAATCAACAAGATCACTGGCTCCACCGGCCTGGGAATGGGCGCTTGACTCCCAAAATCGCAAACAGCGGAATGACAATCGCGAAAGAGGAATTGTTCGAACCCAAGGGCTATATCGACTTTCTTCTTCCGATCTCTCTTCTCAAGTGGAGAATTAGCAAGTGAGGAGTGGGGATAGCTTATTGCTCTAAGAGCCGATAGCAGAAACTTTTCCCGGCCGTCGCTCCTCGCTTGGAGAGATGCCTTATTTCTCTACTGGCAGAGGAGCCATAGGGGTCCGGGCTCAAGTACAGGCTCCGTGGTGGCTGCGGAGCAGGTCATGACGAGAACCATGGCATCGCTCAAATATGAAGCATAATGAAGTCTGATATGGTCGGTGTGCAAATGAATAGTCCGGACCACTGTGAAGCATTCATGTTAGCTTCCACATGAATCTTGGCGAAGCCCGGCTGCGTAAGAATGTTGACACGTAGTCGCGCGCGAACTCCTGGCTACTGTCACACATCAATGGATATCACTGAGACAAAAGAGCTAAAGGCTCGGGGCACACAGCTGAGCCGGCTTGTTCATTGCTAAATTGGAAGGTTCCGGACAGCCCCGAGTATTGTGGCCACTCCAGTGACATGTATAGAATCTCATGGCAGAGCCCCTCGCCAGCAGGATTGTATCATATTACAAACAGTCTGCCTCTGCCCGTCTTGGGCACTGAGGTACCGCGATTCCGGCGGATAGTGCCATGAAAATTGCACGCGGAGCATAGAAGAAGACCTACAATGTTTGTTAAATATCCACCCCTTCCTCCCTGACCGAGGGTAGAGCCTGCATATCCAGCCATTCGCAGGTCAGTCATTACCTCGCAAGAAGTTCAGAGACCATCGGTTACTAATGCAAAGCATCGGCAATCTGAACTGAAACCACAGAATCGGCTCCTATCCTGACCTAAGCACTGTCAGAACGCGCGCCGAAAACGATATGCTCTTCATACCTCATCCAATGTGAAGATCAAATGATCCCTTCCAGCAGCATACGAGCTCCCGTCGTACACCACCATGCCTTCGTGGACCAATCTTTGCATGCTCGGAAGGATACCAAGCTCATGCCACACCGCGGTGGCTAGTTCCGCGGTAGTCGTCTCCGGCCCCGCTTTGACAGGCATCGACTTTCCGGACGGAGTAGCTAACCAGAAAGCGAAGTCTTCTGTCGATTCGTCATGCACTATCGCCGGCAGCTCATGGGCCTCGTTCGGAAGGCTAGGCAGCAGATGTTCGAACAAGACGAGAACGCATCCGGGTCCGATGCCATACTGTCGAAGTGTGGCATCTGGTTGATTTAGTCTGTACCCTCTCCAGACAAGTCGTTTCTGGTTGGTGGCTGCAGGACATTGCTGATCAATCTTTGAATGCAGCTCGGCTACTGTCATGTCAGAGCAGGTTTCGATAGGATGCTGATGGCCGCTGGGATCGATGACGGTGATGCAGAAGTCTTCATAGAAGGACACTTTCAGCCGACTGTCGGTAGTAGAACATGTTGATGCAGAAGTCCCAGACTGACGGGTCATGGATGAAGCAGATCTGGACGTGCTTTCTTGTTCTGAGCCGAGGCCACCTTCGAATTCATATCTTTGCTCTGTCTCGACACCGTCGAGTAGGTATTCGTCGGACAATTCTTTAACCGCCTCTATCACCGCTGATGTGATGGTTGCAAGTGTAAATTCGACATCTCCATCAATTCTCTCTAGTTCGTAGTCGATGCCTCGGATGGCGATTGCAGAGTCGATAGGGATAGAGATGTTGACGCTGATAGACATTTCTCGAGAAGGTCAGATAGGACAGTTGCTCGGAGGGTTTGTTGCGCAATCGATGGTTCTTAAAAGTTTGCATCCAGCTTAGGGTCATTCGCTGGTCCGTTGGTATGGCATTGCAACGGCGTTCCAGACATGGGTTGCTGAGCACCGCTGTGAAGGAACATTGCTGTTAGAAGGCTCCACCTCGGGGCAACAGTCAACGTTTTCGAGTGGCACCTTGACTTGGGTTGTATGACTTGACGAATGCTTAGGCAATGTTACACGAGCAGGTGTCGTCTCTTAGTGGCGAGGCAAGCAATCTTGTGCGATTATACGCAATTGACGTAAGCGAGCCTAGATATAGCACCTCGCGATTTATATGTCTGAGAGACATACCTCGAGAGGGTAGAGTGCGAGATATAGAGCAGAATTGCTCTGGAAGGCAAGGTGGAATGTCAAAAGCAGAGGTTGCTGTCGGGGATGATTCGCGGTTCGGGCCGAATTCGGCAGTACTCCAGTAGACTTACGTCCACCCGTATCTCTCGTCAAACCTGGTGAGCCTTGGTTGTCTGGATGCTTCAATCACAACATGATTGCTAAATTCACCTGCGACTGACATTTGATAATATGAAAGTTGATTGCATTCTTTCCTGCAGTTAGTGCGACTTTTATTTGACGGGCATTTTCAGACACCATAATCATGTGAGCCCTCGCACAGCCCATGACAACGTAAGCGATCGATATCCGAATACGCTGTCGAGCCGGATCTACATAGCAAGAGATGCTTTCCCAAATGAGTCGAAGCTAGAACGTCATAGAGCAGGCGGTCGAGCATGGAGATTGTGCGCTTCGCAGATGGAATGGACATGCATAGACCTGAGGGTAATGGCATAACAAAGTTGACATACTCTCTACAATACCAAGCTGCAGAATTGGCATCTGCAACACAAGGTGCACCTCGTTTCACTGCCAAGCGCCGCCATCGCCTCCGTGGCTGGCCACCTGCGAATAGGCTGTCAAGGTACGCAAGGCGCATGCTTTTCGCCCAGTGCTTTGCATCTGAAATCCGCTACGTGCACTTCTGCTGGACGACCACAGACGGCAGTATGGCGCAACAGGCCACATCTCGAAAATCCCTTCGTACTAAGCAAACTGAGGAGATAGCCGAGGGAAGTGGTGCTGCTATGCATTGCCGTGATGGCCATTCCTCGTATGCCAGAAATTAGACATGCGTGTGCCACGAGCTGCCATGTGGACGGACAGGAAGCACATAGCGTGAGCTCAAAGGCGTTCGTCCACCTTGACTCCGTGTTCGTCTCAGGTCTCCGGTACAATTTTAACTAAACCTCTCTTCGTGTGGGAGTCACTTGCTCTAGTATTCCGAAGAGTTGCTCCTCGAGAGGTGCTACAACGTGGACTTCGCTGACTTCCACTTGCCTCGATTGCGCTCATCTCAGCTCCCTGGTGCGGTTCTAAGCTGCCATCCTCGTGCCTACAAAGTCCTGTACCCCCGCCCCTGCAGGATTTTCACAGTAACCGAACAGTAGACGCCATGAAAGTTCACTTGCCTTGACTTCACGATTTCCTCCACACTCGGACGGCATTCTAAGCTCGCACTCCCGCAGATGGAAAACCCTCGTCTCCCAGGTTTTGGGAGGTGAGGCAAAGGAATTATGTCAATGAGATGAGCGGCATCTGGCAACGGCTCCCGTCGTCAGCGCTCAGAATGGCCTTTGAGCGCTTCTGCGAAGACCACAGCATTAGCATCACGTGTCGAATTATGTTGTCATTATGTTTTTAGCCTGACGCTATCTGCTCTCACACCTGTCTCTGCGTCTGCAAAGCCCTCTTCGCTGAGCCCTGCTCGAAGCTGATACTCATGACTCGTGCCTCTTGTGTCTTTGCAATGTGCCATGTTACGCTCGGAATGGCGAGGTCGTTAGGTCTGGACACCTCACGTCCCTCGTTCCTGGTACCTCGTCTTATCCAGGGGACGGTGGGCCTTTCCAGTCCAGTGTCAGGGCTGCATGAACTCTGCGCGGCCTGGCGTTGATCATCAACTAGTGCAGCGCTTTGCCAGTATCCTCCCGGGACACCTGGTTGCCAGCCTTCTCCATGGCTTTCCTGAGTGCGTCTCAAGACTCAAACTGCGCAATCATTTCCCACCAGAGCCGGTGCCAGTCAGCAAGCAGGCTGATATTTGTGGCAGTAACACCGTTGACCTTTCCCTTGAAGTGCCATGCTCCAACGATATTTCTTTAGGTCAAATGTCGTTATGGGGACTCTCAAGGAATCTCTTCATCATCGTCGCCGCCGCCAAAGCCAAACGAGAAGCCCCCATCTCCTGCGTCATCGTCATCTACTTTTATAATCGTCTCCCAGTTCTTTCCGATCTTGCTCAGTCGCTCAAGTTCTTTCAGACCTTCTTCAAGTAACGCCGGATCATGTTGACGCAGCCGCCCCACAAAAAGGCCATAGGGATCCTGCACATCATCCTGGAACCCTGAAATACTCTGCTTCTGGTCCCGTAGGAAGTGGAGGACAGCCCCAAGTCTACTTTTCGGGACCAGATTCTGCGTGATGGCGATACTTGGCTCCAGATTCAGCACCAAATGATACCAGCCTGATGGTACGTAGAGGACTTCGCCCTCGTAGCATATGCCTTCTTTACAGCCTGCCGTTCTTCTCGCCTCGGCGTGGAAGCCAAGTAACCATTCGGCTATGCTGAGCGGACTTGTCACTTCGCTCTGGTCGTCCGAGACATAAACTCCTGGGGGTGGAGGGATAGAAGGAGATGACGGAAACATGATCCAGTATTTCGACCCTTTGATCACTGCATTCCAGGCGCTAGTGGCGTTGGGGTCTTTATGGAAGGTACTGCCGCTCCTGTCTGGGCCTACGATAAGCCAGCGATGGTCGGGACGTTGGTCACCCAGCAGCTTGAAGAGATCCGTCCCGAAGCAGGGCGGTGGCCAGTAGTCTGCTTTCTCACTCGGCTGATCCGCTACGTGTAAATTCATCTTTTCCGCAAAGGCTCGGTCGAAGAGGTACAGTGGTGACTCATCGCAGCTATTATTCATGTATTCGACATATATCTCGAGCGGCCAGTCCACCGCCTCAGCGCGGAAGCTTACATCGGCATATTTCTCCAATAAATGCTCAGTATTCCAGGACTTGTAGACTGGCCAATGCTTGACGGGATTCGTCAGAACGAATGGCTCGCGATACCATTCTGTTGCAAATTCCTCGTAGGAAAGGTCGCCAAATCGTTGGATCTCATTCTGTTTGGGAATGTTCTGTGCATATCTATGGAGCGGCACATGGGCACAGAAAAATGGTCGATGTAGCACATCAGAGAACAAATTGCTGCAATCAACCCGGGGCTCGTTGCTTGCGAGTTGGCGAAGGTATGTCGAACGCCATGTGCCTTGCCATGAGAAGTTTTCAGGAGATGACCTACCACGCAACTCAGCATGATGCCGAGCAAATATGAGCCTTGACCCAATGACCTACTCGACAAACAACGTGCGCCATAGTTCCTCGTTGCGTGTGAAAGCGTGCAAGGCTCGGCAAGTAGCACCAATTTGAAGGAGGGCCTGAGGTTCGAGTCCCTCAAGAAAGTGTGTGATCAGTTCGTCTGGCAGAGAGGCAAACAGACCTGCTGCCTCTTTGAGGTTGATGCTAGCGACCAACGCATTGCCCGAAGGTCTGATGCCTAAGGGATGGCGCCTCACGAAAGTATTGTTCTCGCAGGGTTCCTGTAAATCTTTGTCCGTGTGGCTCGAGCGGGCGATTCCTTTGATGCGCTTAGCGGGTCTGTCTGATGACTCGGCCGGTAAACGTGAAGCAGAGCTGTAGCCACTGTCCAGAGGCAGAGTCATGCTGTAGTCAGCAGTGAGCCAGCGGCGAGTGACAAGTGAGTCAATCAAGTCAAGGGGAAAGTTGCTTGGGGGTTTGCCGCCACGAAAATCTTTCGTGGGGCCTCGAGAGTGGCGTTTCGGGGTCGGCTAAAATGGTCCGTGCGGTGGGAAAAATCCACGACCGAAAAGATCTGTTGTGCCGCCGTTGCACTTGCTCCTACCCACTTCCCTCTAACACAGAACAACAACTCGCACACCACATTTCACAACTAGAACCTGACCGTCCTTACCGACAGTCAGTGATATCTAGTCCCACAGTACACCTCCAGCAACTCCAGGCCGGCATCCACGAGGATCCCCGCCCACTCAACCACACACCGAACTTTCCAGCTCACTGCGCAGCGCCAGTGAGCCTAGTGTCTGACTCGCAATCATGGCGGATAGCAAGGGTCTTGAGGATATCGATGCTGGTAAGTGACAGGATACCTATGCATTTCGTGACATTTCGTGCTTTGTGCGTTGCGGCAGCAGAAGAAAAAGGAGCGAACAAGCAGCGCGGTGGCGGCGGCACGTACAGCAGCAAAATCAAAAATCTGCGGCACCTGAACATCTCTTTAACAAGTGTTGCGTTCTAGGTCAAATCGAGTCCAACTATGACGAGACCACCGACTCCTTCGATGCGATGAACCTGAAGAGCGAGCTCCTGCGTGGAGTCTACGCCTACGGTTTCGAGCGCCCATCTGCTATTCAGCAGCGCGCTATCATGCCAGTCATCAAGGGTAAGCAACGGTACAGTGCCCCTGAATGGCGCTCAAGTCGATCTCACACAATACAGGCAACGATGTCATCGCGCAGGCTCAGTCTGGTACCGGCAAAACCGCTACCTTCTCCATCTCTGTCCTTCAGAAGATCGATCCCAATATCAAGGCCTGCCAGGCGCTTATCCTCGCACCAACTCGTGAGCTTGCGCAGCAGATCCAGAAGGTCGTGGTCGCCATCGGCGACTTCATGCAGATCGAGTGCCACGCTTGCATTGGTGGTACAAGTGTAAGAGATGATATGAAGGCCCTCCAGGACGGCCCACAGGTCGTTGTCGGCACTCCAGGCCGTGTTCACGACATGATCCAGCGTCGCGTGCTCCGCACCGACAGCATGAAGATGTTCGTGCTCGACGAGGCCGACGAGATGTTGTCTCGCGGTTTCACTGAGCAGATCTACGACATCTTTCAGCTTCTCCCACAGTCGACCCAGGTTGTCCTCCTGTCGGCCACTATGCCCCAGGATGTCCTCGAAGTCACCACCAAGTTCATGCGCGACCCTGTCCGTATTCTTGTCAAGAAGGATGAACTTACCCTCGAAGGTATCAAACAGTTCTACATCGCTGTCGAGAAGGAGGATTGGAAGCTCGACACGCTGTCTGACTTGTACGAAACTGTCACCATCACCCAGGCCGTCATCTTCTGCAACACCCGTAGAAAGGTCGACTGGTTGACCGACAAGCTTACTGCGCGCGATTTCACCGTCTCCGCCATGCACGGAGACATGGATCAGGCCCAGCGTGACGTGATCATGAAGGAGTTCCGATCTGGTTCATCACGTGTGCTTATCGCTACGGACCTCCTTGCTCGTGGTATCGATGTCCAGCAAGTCTCCCTCGTCATCAACTACGATCTCCCGGCCAACCGCGAGAACTACATCCACCGTATTGGTCGCGGTGGACGTTTCGGACGTAAGGGTGTCGCCATTAACTTTGTCACTGCCGACGACGTCCGCATGATGCGTGAGATCGAACAGTTCTACAGCACCCAGATTGAAGAGATGCCCATGAACGTTGCTGGTGAGTCGCTCCTCTACTTTTAAGTAGACTTCGTGAACAGCATGCTAACAGCAGTGATAGATCTCATCTAAGCACACCCCACAACACTACCTACCACACGCCTTCCAGCTTGGAGCCAATTCGAAGCTACCAAGTGGGTGAGGCGTTTCATCACTTTTTTGCACGGGCACTTGGGTGCCGCTCATCGCTGCTTCGCGCGGAAGGTGCGCCTTGATTGTGAGCCAGACAGCGCTCATGGCGAATGATTTGCATGATCATCAGGAGGGAGTTCGTAATGCTTTGTGCACATCAAAACTGCTTTACGTTTTTAGAGGGAGCCGGAATGTCATGCTTACGTTGAAAATGCTGTTTCTGCTGAGGCTGAATTGCGATCTCGTCCGTAGGTTGCGTACAGGAATCGAAACAGTAAAGAAAATTCACCTCCCATGCCCTTTTGCACCAGCGCTGTAATGGCATATGGCACTGCATAGTCGACAAGATTGCGTCTTGCCTGTCCGACCTCAGTGTGTTCGCGCCTGCCCTCCCACAAGTTTCCCTGCATGTGAAATCTTGGCACAACGCCACTGGGTCAATGGCTCAACAGCTGACGATTCTCCCATATCTCAGCCTGCGCGACAACACTCTGCCGATCGGCGGGGACAACACCAGAAGCATTCACCATCCATTGCACCCCCGGCCCCCAGCAACAACAGAAGGGTAACAATGGCACCCAAGCCGCAACCGCCGGACTCGCCCACGTCCCTTCTGTGGGCACACCAACTCAAGCGCGAACATGGGTTCTTGCTCAGCCGCATGCAGAAACTCGAAGCTACGATCGACAGAGTCGAGCGATCCGCATCGGCCGCGGCGAGCAAGAACAAGAACGAAATGGACGACCTGTCGAGGCAAGTGCAGTCGATAGCTGAAGATACACACAACGACCAGGCCATCGAGAAAGTGCGAAAAGAGGTCATGGAATTCATGGAGGAGCTCCACGCGCAGATCGAAGCCATCACCGTGAAAGCCGCCCAAGTTGACAAAGATGTCACTGAAGCGGCATCTCAGAGAAAGAGCGCCCTCGAGAAGGAAGTCGCGATTCTCGAACGTGTGAAGGAAATCGAGGTGTCTCTGAACAGCCACCGTGACAGTATGGAGAGCCTAGGAAGGCGAATTGATGGCGGCAGGGTTGAGCAGATTGGACAGCAGCTTGATGGTCTGGCCCAACAGGCACAGAAGGAAGGTGGCAAAATGGCCAGAATCGAGGAAACAATAGCAGTGCTCGAGCAAGCGGGCAACGAGATCAGAGGCAGCCACGAGAAGCTGCAAGAAGAGTTGCGATCCATCAAGCATAGTATTGAGAGCAGGACAGCTGTTCCAGACCAATCTGGCGCTCGCCATCAGATTCCAACGGCCGAGGAAGCAGAGGCTCCAGCCAAACCAGCTATTGACAGGACTACTGCTGCTTCCAAGGCGGCCAGAGTTGCGCAACGGAAGAAACCATCTCAACTGGGAGCTGCTAGGATCTCAGGTTCGAGGCCTGCGAGAGCAGCAAAGCGAGACTGCTTTTCACAGTCAAAATCGAAGCAAATGGATAATCCCGTGGTAGCACGCGCTGTGCGAGCCGGAAATAACAGCCTGAAAGAACAAGAAGCACGAGAGTCGCCCGCCCTTCAAGTGGATGTGGAGACCCACAAGCCTGTCGTACGATCTGGTCGGGGATGGATAGAGGTTGAGCGTACTCCAAGCGCCAAGGAGGACACACCACCCGTGGAAAAGCCCAGTGATGGCCGCGGTAAATCAAGAAGAGCAGAGAAGCCCAGCAAAAGCCTTCTTGACCTTGTCGGTAGTCCGGGGCCTCAGCATCCTCCGGGGAAGACTAGCTCTCGCAAAGTAGCCATTCATCGCTCAATCGAGCAAGAAGACGTCGCGCCGACCAAACCGGAGCGTCGAATCATCGTACAGAACGACAACAGTCAAGCCCAAGAGGTCTTCGTCGGCAAAGGCAAGAAACGCAAGGCTAATGTCCTCGCGGATGAGAGCATCGACGTTGATGTTCCGAGGCAGATGCGTCGCCGACCAGAGAAAGTTACGGCCATTAAGCGGGAAGTCATGGAGCCGAAGCCGAAGGTGAAGAAGGGTGGCCGCAGAGGTCTGACGAATGTGTTTAGCTCACCGATTTCTTCCCCGCCGAGAAGCGATGAGTTGAAGAAAGAGGAGCACACCGTCCAAGAGACTGGTCACCTACCATTGCCACCACCGAGCAGGAAGCGCAGGACAATTCCCCAGGCTGTTGGTAGTGAGGCCTTGGGGAAGTACAGTGAGGGAATTCTCAAGTCTTGATGATGTGAGAAGCGGTGATGGAAGATGTTCGGGAATGAATCGCCGTCAGAAAGTCGTCGCTATCGCTTGATGTGATGGGCGGACCGCCAAGCCTTTGCTGGAATACAATATATCACCGCCGTATGTCCTAAAGAAGTATCATGATCAGTCGTATCGCCCTCGCACTATTCTTATTATTGTTCCAGCAGCACTTCAAATGTGCGATCAATACTATACGAGTGCACCAACCAATTCCTCCTCCTCCTGCTCCTGCTCCTCCAGGCAAACATCCCGAGTCACACCAGATCCTAGCACGCTTGGCCCCTCTCGTTCCAAGCTACTACTACAGTACAGTACACCCCCCTGTCAACCGGGATTCTAGAACCTTCATGGACGCGTGCCCTTGTCCAGTATCGAAGTTTCTACAGAGGCTTTCCGGTTCCCAGCTTCTGGTCTAGATTTGAGGACATTCACTAGCTTGTGCGGCGATATGGCCAGTGACCAGAGCTCTGGTACAGATGGTGGGTGGAGTGTGATGTGAGAGGTGTGGCTGTGCACGTGCATGGTATGGCGTGGAATTATCGGTTTTTTTTTTGTTCTGCTTCTTCTTCTTTGCAACAACGGGGGCGGGCATATAAAACATTATTATCAACTGCCCTCCACCACTGACGACTTCGTCACGTCTTCGTGCTTTCCCGCATTCCTTTCCTCATGCCTTGGCAGCGACAGCGGCGGCGGCGGCCTCGGCCTGGCTTTTCTCCATATCCCGCACGAAACGTTCCCAGATCTCGATGTTACTGTGGAAGAATTGAATGTTCGCGTCCGCCAGTCCGCCCAGGGTGTCTCTGAATTCCACGGCTTTGATCCGTTCGAAGTCGGCCACTTCTTTCACAACTTCTTCGTCAAAGGCTTCGGATGTCTTCTTCGCGGCTTCGACTTCAGTCGTCAACCGGGAGATCTGGACTTCGAGTTTCCGTTGCCGTTCTCGTCTCGCTTGTTCGTGGTCAACGCCGCGTACATCTTCGATTTTCTGGCGGAGAAAGCCGGAGGCGCCTATGGAGCCATGTGATGCTAGTGTGTCTCGCTCTTGGGCGGCTTTGTTCAGATATTCGGTCAAGCCTTCGAAGTCGAGTTGTTTCTGCTCTCGTGTCTTTAGGAGGGCTTTGACGGCTGTGATGTATGCTTCCATATCTTTCAGTGAGCCGAGATAGTCTTGGTCTGTGAAGTCCTTCAGGTCCTTCCATCCTTCGCTTGTGGCGTGTACGGAGGCCGCAAACTTGGTGAGCTCGTCGTTGACACCTGGCTCGAGGGCTGCAAGCTTCTGAAACTGCGTTGCGAGGTCGCTGTAGTCGGATTCGAGATCACCTTCTCGCTTCGCAACACGAGCGACGGTCTTGCTGACGGTTCCAAGATCATCGTCCAGCTTCGACGCTCGGTCATTGACATCCTGGAACCGTTTGTCCGTCTTGTGCAATTTTGTGAATGCGTTGAGGAAGCTGTCGGTCCAACTCTCCAGCACAGAACCACTCCCGCTTTCGCTCCCACTCATGCCTCTGTTCGGCCTGCTCTTCATGGTCGCATTCCAATCGCTGGACTCCAAGAACAGCGCCAATAGCGTCGCTCTTCGCAGGACAGGGTGCAAAGTTAGACGCTTCAGGAAACGATTCAACGAGTATGCTCTGCGATTGGTGAAATCGGGTCCGAAGCGGTCGCCTCGCACGTACGACATGTTATGCTTGTCCGGGAGAGGTGGCACGGCGCACTGGGGATATTCTTTACTGAGGGTCCGATACAGGAAGACAAAGTCGGTATATCGCCGTCGCACTTGGATGTGTGATTGCATGAAGGACTTGAAATCGGTATGGGTGGTGACCAGGTATGAGACATATGGGTTCTGCGTACCCTCGCCTTCTTTCTGCGGACTACTGACTTTGCACTCCAGTCTGCCATGCGCACCTGGGCCCGCCAGGTCCTGAGCGTCGGCATGTTCGCCCGCCTGCTGCCACTCTGGGCTGTTGTAGTCGTTGCTGCTCCGGGCCTCCATCTTCGCACCGGGCAACCTGTGACCTTTCAGAAGCTTAGCGCTCAGGCCGTTGAAGATGCCCTCGTTGCTGCTTGCTATTCCGTCGTACGAGGCGTCCGGAATGGGCTGACCGGCGTCGATGATGTCAAAGTCGGAATCGTGGTCGGACGGCGCGTCGATGGCCGAGGAGGGAGGAGACAAGTCGACGATGAAGCTGGGCGATGGCGAGTGATCAGATGTAATGGGTCCTTCCGCAGTGGTTGAGGTCGTGAATGGGTGTACGTTATGCCTATTCCACACGCGGTGCAGCTCGTCTTCGCCGATCAGGTGCGAAGCTAGAGGTACGGTTACGGTCCCGCCAAGCTCGTCCTGCTCGGTCATCTTCGCATCTGCTCGCGACCACACCCCATTTCGGTATAGAGGGTGTAGTTCAGCGTAGGGAAGGGACGGAGGAATAAAACCTCACCGACGGGGCCACTGCCTCCAACTGTTGTCAACAATTCAAGCGCCCGTCTGCTTGCCGCACATATACACACACAAGCCAACGGCCAAGGCAATCATGAACCTACGTCACTCCTACTCGAGCCAGGCCCTCACATCGATCGAGTACAGCGCCGCAGTACAAGCACTAGACGTCGACCAGTACTTCCGCGTACGGACTACCGGTATATGATTTGTCCTCTGCCATCTCCACCATCAATCGAAATGCCCAGCATGAGTGCTGTTTCCACCTTGTCCGTCGCCGCATGCCACCAAATAGTTACGCATTCGCAGAGGCCTGGCGACCCCCGCTCGACATGCCTGCTTCTCGCAAACTTCGCTTCCATTGGTTTCGAATCTCGTACCAATCCGATGTTCGCCAGGCCAGCCCAAGCACGCACGGCTCTTTCATGAGTTGTCGTATATTCCATACCCTCGTCACTATTCAGTTACTGTGGGTCCTGTGATCACGACTCAACATGCAGCTTCAAAACATCTCGACCTCGCATGTGCTCTGGGCTGTTGGGCTGATCATCTCCACCTATATCGTGCGACTCCTAAGGAAATTCCACTTCCAGCGGACTCTTGTGAAAGGTCTTCCGGGACCGCCTCATCACTATGTCTTCGGCTCTCTTGTCTCCATGCGCAAAGTCATTGCCCAGCAGCCTCGAGATGCCGCGGCGCAGACGTTTGTGCATTGCGTCAAGCTCGCCTACGACCTACCAGATGTCTTCTACCTCGACTCGTGGCCCTTCGGTCCTCCGCTCATGGCCATCTTCAACGTCGACATGCTGAATGAACTGATCGTCAAGCACTCGCCCCCCAAGCACCCGCTTGTGCACGAATTCATGGTCAACTTTGGAGGTCCGTATAATCTGGTGTCGGAACACGGACCAGTCTGGAAGAAATGGAGGTCAGCTTTCAACCCTGGCTTCGCCACAGGACACCTCATGACCCAAGTCCCAATGATTGTAGACGAGTGTGAAGTCTTCGTTGACATCATGGAGGAACGGGCGAGAAATAACGAACTGTTCCGCATGGAGTCTGCAGCGACGAAGCTGACAGTGAATGTTATTGGAAAGGTGGTGCTTGACCTCGACCTCAATGCCCAGCACGGGAACAATGTTCTCGTGGATGCCTTTATGTCGCAAGTAAAATGGCAGAAGATCGGTGTGCAGTTGCGACCCAGTGAGCTCTGGGACATCCGACGTCCCATCGTACAAGCCTATAACAACTGGAAGATGCATCGCTGGCTGTCTCAACGCCTCGACGAGCGCTTCTTGGGCCATGAGACACGAGGCAAGTCCAAGCATGTCATCGATCTAGCTTTGGAGGCGTTCTTGAAAGAGGTCAAAGGTCAAGATGGTGACACGAGCAAAATTAAAAGGCTTGATCCTGAGTTCAGAGAAGCTGCCATCAGCAACATGAAGACATTCGTGTTTGCTGGCCATGACACCACCTCGTCGGCCATCTGCTATGCTTTCTACTACCTCAGCAAATACCCTGAAACTCTGGCGAAACTTCGCAAAGAGCACGATGAAGTCTTTGGTCCCAACCCAGACACCGTGGCCGATCAGCTCAGACGCGACCCGCATCTGCTCAGCAAAATGGACTATACGCTGGCTGTAATCAAGGAGGTCCTCAGGCTGCAGCCTCCGGCATCAACGGTCCGCGTGGGATCTCCCAATCTCACGCTGTACAACCCTGACACGGGCGAACACATGCGCACCGACGGCTTCATGCTCGCGCCAGTCAACGTCGGCGTCCATCGCAACGCTCGATACTGGCCTCGACCAGACGTATTCGATCCGGAGCGCTTCATCCCGGGTTCCGCGGTCTACGCCGAGAACAACAAGGAGGCGTGGATCCCCTTCAGCAAAGGTGCGAGGAACTGCATTGGACAAGAACTGGCGATCATTGAGACCAAGGTGACCCTGGCTATGTTGATGAGGAGATTCGAATTCGCGACGGCGTACGATGAATTGGACAAACTGGCGGGTGACGGCAGCGCGTATCCGAATCGGATGGAGGGTATTTTGGAGCAATTTGGGGAGAGGGCGTATCAGATACAACGTGGGACTGCGAAGCCGGCTGAAGGCATGCCGTGTCGCCTGAAGCTGATCGAGAGATGATATAGCCCTGCGAGAAGTAGCGAATGTGATTGTTCCGAGTGATGCAAGCAGAGACACAACGCCTCCTCATACTGATATAGATGCTTGATTCTGCTCATCATTTCTCAACCCAGCCACCTTGCACTGAGCCACGGAAAGCAAAGGCGAACTCGAATCCACAATACTGAAAGTGAAAAATTATTATCCGGGGTAGTTGGTTCCACTCTTGTCGCGCTAGAACAGCCCTTGGCAATGCTACGTCTTGCACGTTGCCACAAAGTCGCGTTGCATAGTCGCATGTGCCTTCACAGATATGCCATAATTGTACCGGTGTGCTTGTGGCAGCAAAAGATGATTATTGACGTCAAAAGAACTCCCCCAGATAGGCTCGAACTATCAACCTCCCGATACCGTTCTCCAATTATGTGAATAACAGTCGAACGCGCTAGCCAATTGCGCCATGGGGGATATCACTGCTGTGATTGGCTGATCGCGCATGTAGCACATATTTATAGACTGATACTGCACCCCCGGTCTGCTCTTTTGGGTTTGCGTCGGAGAAGAAGAGTAACGGACTAGATGTAGAAGAGATTACAATTTAACTGAAAAGCCATGGGTGTATTTCGAAAATGAAGCTGAGAACGCATCCCGAGGCAACTGTACTCTTCGAGGTTGGTCTTGAGCCAAGCTTTCTAGCAGAAACGCAGCTCGAATGCTTCGCTTCAAGGACATTGCAGGGTCATTCTGCATCCACAGTTCGCTTGCCAGAATTTCCGATGACCAGGGTGATGCAATTCACGGGAAAGAACTAGTAGCAGTGGGAGGAATTAGTGATAAGCCTCGGCTGTGGAAGGCTGTCGCGGGAAGCGCGTCCCCGCAAAGCTCTCCAGCGACATGCGATATAGAAGCGATTCTGTCAGGCTCTTACGGCACTACGAAACTCGTTCTGTTGAGAAACACGTGCGACCATGGCTCCCATAAGTTGGAAACCCCAACTTGAGAACGATGTCCCTCCCACCAAATACACTGTGATTTCATACCCAGCCGAAGGCGCTCTCCTCGTGCGAATAAACAGACCGAAAGATCTCAACTGTCTCAACACCGAGGCCAATGAGGAGCTAGAGAGGATATGGAGATGGTTGGATTTAGAGCCGGCATTTGTCGTGGGCATAATCACGGGTACTGGTCGAGCTTTCTGCGCTGGTGCAGATCTGAAAGGTAGGGACACGGGTACAGATGTGCGAGGAGAGATTAGCTGGACACTGATCCATCACCACAGAGTGGAACTCGCTGAACAAAAGCAATCAGCCGAAGTCGCTATCGGGCAACGGCTTCGGTGCCATATCAAGGCGCAGTGGCCGCAAACCCATCATCGCAGCTGTGAACGGGATCTGTTTCGGCGGAGGCTGCGAGATGATTGTGAACTGCGATCTCGTCGTGGCCTCCAAAAAGGCCACCTTCGCGCTTCCGGAAGTCAAAGTTGGCGTGGTCGCTGCAGCAGGAGCATTACCACGCATCATCCGAACGGTCGGCCGACCAAGAGCCATGGAGATGGCTTTGACCGGACGGCCAGTATCTGCGGACGAGGCATTAGATTGGGGTCTGATCAACAAGGTAGTGGGCGACAAGGAAGGTGAAGTCGTGGACGCTGCTGTGGAGTATGCGAAGATGATCGCGGCGAATAGTCCTGATGCTGTGATTGTAAGCCGGGAAGGGATCAAGTTGGGATGGGAAGGTATGGGTGCTGAGGACGCGACGAGGATGGCGTTGGATGTTTGGCAGCCGAGACTACAGGCGGGAGAGAACATGAAGGAGGGCGTGAGGGCTTTTGTCGAAAAGAGAAAACCCAAGTGGAAGGGGAGTAAGTTGTAGGTGCTGCACCAGAACTTTGCCAAGGTCAAATCAGGCAGTCTAAGCAATACTTAATTGAATATTGACCGTGGTCGTGAAAGCTCATCCTTGCACTCTTGACTTCACCTTTCACATTGTCTCTTGCTCCACTTCATCCTCCATTTCGCCGACGCTCGTCACACAAACGTCCAACTGGATGCACAAGATAAGCTCAGGTCCCATAACAAGCCGGTGGAGAGCAACACACAAGGCCATTTCGACCACTCCCCATCGCCTCAAGATGTCCCTCTACACTATCTCAGACCTCACATACATCTCCCGGCAGCAACTCGCGCCTTTGGTCCGCGAGCAGAACGCAGGCCTAGCGATAATCGACGTCCGAGACAGTGACTACATCGGTGGGCATATCCGAGGTTGTCAGAATGTTCCCACCGCCACCCATGACTACCGCATCCCGGAGTTGGTCCGAACGTTGAAGGACAAGGACACGGTCGTCTTTCATTGCGCTCTTTCGCAGCAACGAGGACCTTCTAGCGCGCTCAAGTACTTGCGCGAGCGAGAGAGGCTGCAGGGGAAGCAGGCGGAGGAGAAGCAGAAGGTTTATGTGCTTGACGGTGGCTTCTCGAAGTGGCAGGAGGAGTAAGTGGTTTTCATTCTTATTCCCTCCTTTATCAGATCTCCATGTTTATGATCTGAAAGGCTCAAAGAGACGAGAAGTTTGTTACTGACTTGTTCACATAGTTATGGCGGTGATAAAGATCTCACGGAGGGTTATGTGAAGGACCTTTGGGACAACTATTGAGAATCAACATTCGCGAAACCGCGTCATGTCGACTACCCCATCGGACTCGACCTATCTGCTTGGACTCCAGCGTAGCCACCAGTCTATTGCACCAGTCTTGCAATAGCTATGCTCATTTCACCAGCCATTGGCATTCACAAGCTTTCTTTGAGTCGACTTGTCCAAGCTCTGAACCCGCAGGTCTGGAGAATAGTGTCAGACAATAGGACACCCTTCCATAATTAGTGGCTTCGACAATACTTACTGAGGGACTCGGGCTCAACGAACGATGAACAGTAGCGGCACCTACTCCCAACAATAGACTTACAAGTATCTCGTGTCTATTGTCCTTGACACTACCTCGCTCGCGCGAATACTCCCAAGTGTTTATATTCAATGCTTTTCGGCCGACCACATCATCCTTCTATACACACAATCTTTTATTCGAAGCACGACCCACGGCAAGACTTTCACAATTCACCTCGACATTCTCACCCCTTCACAGCGATCATTCCACCATGGCCGCAACCCAAGCCCACCCTGCACAACAGCCTCGCACTATTGACTTCCCAGGAGTCGGTAGCGTTCGCGTTGCGCTCTCTTTTGTACCTGGGAAGCCAAACTACGTCCTCACAATCCTCACTCATCCACACGTCATCATCACCCCGTACCACAGCCCGGTAAATTCCGCTAGGGATGGGAATTGGGATATCTATGTGAGCAGTTTCGATCACGTGCGTAATTACCATTGCTAACCTTCTTGGTAGCCTGCACCGATTCCTGGCAACCCCAATATGGTTGGACTGAACGTCTGCCTGGGATGGGACGTTCGCGTCCGGATTCTCTATATTCAGCCACCCATGCTAGTGAACATGTCGGACAACCTTCACGCGCAAGGTCCAGCTCCTCCTTTTGCGCACGTCAACGCAGGGTCGCAGGCGCAGGCTGGTTTCCCGACTCTAGGGATGCAGCATACACCAATGCAACATCCTCAAGCGCCAACAACACATCCTCATCATCGAATCCCGTCCCCTGCCAGACCTAATGACATACAACCAGAGATATTCACAACAGCAGTATCTTTTCAAGGTCAGAGGCAATATGATGGGACGGCTCCTTACACCGCTGCACCACAGACGAGCAACACTGGACCAGCACCTCCCATGCCACCAAGAGCGCCAGCGACTTCGCAGTTTTCCGACATGTCCTCTCAATACGCTCCTAAGCCACCAGCACGAAGCTCGACTCCATTACACCCAACTTCTGCCGCGACGTACAGAGTCAGCAAGTCAGCACAACGGCAGAAGCCAGTGAACAGCTTGTCGTCGTCCGCTATGCGCATGCTCTCGAACGGCCTTCCCATCCCACGCAGCGAGGCTGAGCGACCTATCTCGATCTCGCTATCTCCTTCTGCCGCCCAGGCTCGCCCGTTGCCCGACGTACCCTTCGTGTTCGACACAGCACCTGCTCTCATCGAGCCAATGCTCTCACAGCCCTCGGTGCCAACTTCACAAGACGCCACGAGCGCTCCTCCGGCAGAGGTCACGCCACAGCCTGATGAAGTCGGTGAACAGATCTTTGGCGAAGCGCTCAACGCTCGCTTCGCAGAGCATACTGCTGATGTGGAGGGTGGTAACGTGGGAAACCATGAAGACTTTGATTCACTCTTCACCGAGGCTCTGGCTGGTCATGAGAGTCAAGAAGCCAACCAGCAGCCTGGAAGCTTAAGTGAGTGGCAACAAGTCTTGGACTTTGACGAAACTTGGGCACGTGAATGGGAATCTCCACAAGAGGCATGGCCCTGATAGCAGGTGGGCGTGGTTGGGAAGGATGAACGCTGCTAGCATGAGTTTTTGAGCGCTTCTGTTCTGATTTATGAGTGAACGTAATATGCATAGTATGAAAGAAATCATGAGGGATACAGTTGAATTTAAGGCTCTCTTTCACAATTCTTCTCGTCTGCACTCTCTGATACAGATATTCCCAAAGTGGTCAGGTTGAAACTCGACAATGACCGGTGCGCTGTAGTCCTTGAGTTGAAAAAGTCGAGTGATCTTTTCAGGGCTCACTTTCACAGGGTTAACGTTCACGCCTCTAGACCAGAGATGTATGGCTTGAAGTGAGGCCGTAAGAACTCACGTGAAAAGCTGGGAAGGAGATGCTCAAAGCTCAGAGACAGGTCGAGCGATTGGAATTGAAGGACAAGTATATGTGATCAAGCTTGGGTATCGAGTCGTATGACCCGAGTGACGCTTCGCAATGCTCACTTCCATTTCCGCTTTTGCTCGGCTTGCGATACGCTGCTATTCATGTCCGAATGGGCGATGGTCGATACAAAGCTTTCTAAATCAGCTGAGCATGCTATGTAAGGCCTCAGGATGCTCACTTTTCTTTGTTACTCTGCGCGTGCCTTCGGCCTGCTGACAGACTCCAATGTAGTCAGAGGTGGTACTTAGCCTTCCGTGGAGTTGAGCATGCTATGTGGAAATCCTCCCATCCCTCTCTTGCCCTTTTAGTCCCGGACGTGGTTGTAGGTCTTACTGCAAGCATTCGGCTTGGTCAAGCTGGTACATGGCTTCCTGCCGTGTTCACTTTGCCCCCTTGTGCGTGTGGTCGTGGACTCTGCTAATATTATCCCATACCCCGAGATAATTGGTGGAAAGTGGCCTGCCTGGAGAGAGCATGGAATAAGTGATCTTGCGTGACCTCACTCGATTATTCGCAACTCTCCCTACATGGGACGGCTCCTGCTGCCAAAGTGCAATACGCTACTCGATAGAGGCGCTTGCTGATGGGACGAGACAGGTAGGTGGGCTTATGCAACATCATTCTCCTAATCGATTGCCTGTGTGATCCGACACGACCTGATGTACAGCTTTTGCTTGTCGTGCGAGTGTTCCGGTGCCTCCATCATGGATTACATATTCATGAGCTTGTCATGCGCGCCTGTTTGGATGCCCTGAAGCTGACAATAGACACTACAACTTCGTCGCCAAGGCAAAGGTGTCTAGATGTTCAGACAAGGCTATTTGTGCGCGTATCTCACAGAGACCTCCTCTGCTTATTCTGAGGCTGATGACATAGGCGAAGACCTCGCCACCGCAACAGAGATCGATGGCAGTCCAGTCGGAATTCCCTCGCAGCATTTCCAATCAAGATCGAGGGTCTTGTTGAGCAGAGATTGCCATGTGAACGTGTGCGGGATCATTTCTTCGTCCTCGGCTCACCAGGGCTGCAATCCGCTATTCTGACCAAATTCTGTGTGCTACCAGTAAGCATCCGGGTCGCACAGCGAGTGGAGAAAGCCGAGTGCGAATACACCTGGGCAGGAAATCACCTTGCTCTTCGAATCTCCAGGTAGTCCGATCAACTTCCCTAACGTGTCTCAGGACGACCTCAACTGCGTGTCATCTCGCCAATGCAATAGCGGAGCGGACCATTAGAGCTTGCGCAACATCAACCCACGTCATTTCCGACTCTGCACGGAACAGCACGCTTCGTTAAGCACGTCTCAAATGCTTGTGCTGAGAAGTAGGCATCTTCGACAGCAACAACGGCATTGTGAGCTAGCACGCTTCTCACCTACTGCTTCCCGATTCTGGTTGCTGGGCTAGTCTCTGACCGCCGGTTTCCAGCTACCAACGGTTAGGCATCTCGAACACTTGCCAATAATGAACATGCCCACAATCCTCCAGTAGAACCTTTCTGCGTTCACAAGCTGTCAAACACTCCTTTGACTCGGAAGCTGAATGTTCCCAGAACGACAGTACTCTCACTCATGGTCATCACGATGCCCAGAATACCTGGTGCTGCTTTCTCGGAGTGAGCAAGACTGTCTCAACTGTGCCTCGAGCGAGGTGTGATTGTCAACCATCCGGCCCACTCTGATGCCATCCACGACCAGAAAAAGAATAGCTATGCATGAAACTCAGCCTTGTGCGGAATGAAGATGGGGAGGTGGGCAAATATAGTATTGGTGGAGAAGGCCCATAGCGTTTGGCAGGGTGAAAGGTGAGCTTGGTGATCTACTCGATCCCGGAGGTGGCGTTTCTCCTGCATGATGGCCGGGAATTGTTTGTTGTGGCCGGGCGTGCAAGTAGCCTATCACAATGGAACACCCTCGAGCTGGTCCACGTCGTATGTGAGAGTGAATATTAACGACTGGAGGCTGGATTATCACCAACGCGCGTGCAATAAGATCTGCTGCTTGCTCCGCACTTTTCGGCCGGCTGGCTATTCCCGCTGCCGGATGTCCTGCAAGCGTAAGGAGATAAGCGGTCAGCGTTGACGGAAAATGTAGCGAAAGTACGTTAGATTACTGTATGTCGCATACTTCTAAGAATAACGTGACTGCCGGCTCCCGAGCCACAATTCACATCCAATCCCTATCTGACAGCACCCACTCCACTCCCAATAGCGACGGTGTAGGCCCGCATAAAGGCCTCACCCGCGCTCACGCTGCACACACTGCTACCATTCGGACGAGTCTGCGGGCAGGCGTGACCGCGATAATCCGACATGGCGCTGCGGACTCCACGTCAGGCCAGTGGCCTACAACGACCGTCCTTCGGCAAGACCAACACCGCCTCTTCGCCCTCTTTGCGCACCTCGACGACCGACGTGGCCCGGAAAGCCTCCTACCGCGCCCTGACTGGCGTGCCCTCGGCGAATACGACACCGGTCAAGATGGACGGCAGTGACCTGGCCTTGGGAGACGTCGTCAACGTGCCCGGCGATATGTACGGCACGGTCAAGTTCCTGGGCAGCGTCAAGGGCAAGAATGGAACATTCGTCGGCGTAGAACTGGACAGAGAATTCGCAGCCAGAGGAAAGAATGACGGCGATGTAGACGGGTAAGAAAAGAGCATAAGGAACTCTGCCTAGTTCCCTGGGCTGACACACTGTCTAGCACTCATTATTTCAACACTTCCATACCGGGTGCGGGGATTTTTTTGCCAGTCCACCGCGCCGAGAAGCGCAACCATTCACCGGCTGTATCATTGGACTCCTTCCCCGCGACACCTAACACTCCTACCTACAGCACGAATCTCAATGGACATACACCGGGCGGCCAGCTCAAGTTCTCACAGTCAGTGGGTCCTGGCGCTGGACGTCCCTCGAGCCCAGCCTTTAAGCCTAGGAGGCCATCTCTGCCCCGACCCGAATCGCCGCTGCGAAGGCAGACGCCCAACTTAGCACCCACGCCGGCACGCAACCCACTGGGAGCCAGCCAAAGAGGCACGCGCCCCAGCGCAACCCCGAGCAAATCCAACCTAAAAGCTTCTACATCCTCGAGGCCGTCTACAGCGAACAGCCAGCCCCCGCGACCTTACTCGCGAACTGGTTCGCGTTTGGGCCATCGAGCCGAGGCCGACATACCAGAAGAGAGGACACCAGTAGGAACAGCCAAAACAACGGGCGTCCGCAATGGCAGCCAGGGCTCCGTGAAATCATTTTCCCAACCACTACGCTCAAACTCGAGGATGGGTAGCCATGGAGGCCAGGACGAGGAAGTGCTGCGCTTGAAAGCTGAACTAACAGAGCGAGACAAGCGGCTAGCTGAACAAGCAGCGAACCTTGCAGATATGGAGGCCAGCGTGAAGGAGCTCTCCGGGCTGCTTCCCACAGATGGCGAGCTGGCACGAACCATTGCCTTTAACGACGAGGGCGCCGACGCCACTGTGTCTCAGCTACGACAAATGCTGCGAGAAAAGAACGAGAAGATTACTATTCTGACATCCGAATTCGATTCGCATCGAGCCGACTTCCGAAGCACACTGGACTCTCTGGAAATGGCCAGCTCGGAGACGGAGCGTGTCTACGAGGAGCAGAAGCGAGATCTCATCGCCCAGGTGGAAGAGCTGAGCGCGAGATGCCAAGAGCTAGAAGAACTGAATCAGAGCAAGAAAGAGTTTGACGATGTCGCAAATCAGCTTAAGCAGCTTGAGGATTTTGTGCAAGAGCTCGAAGAGGGTCTTGAGGATGCTCGACGCGGCGAAGCCGAGGCCAGAGGAGAAGTTGAGTTCTTGCGCGGTGAGGTCGAAAGAGGACGGTCGGAGCTCAAGCGCGAACGGGAGAAGGCTGCGGCTGCCGCTAACGGGGGCACGTCGTCGAAAGAACTTGAACAGAAGGACGATGAAATTAGGGGTCTGAAGGCTATCATCCACTCGTTGTCTACCAACCCGGAAGCATCGCCCGGGGGAGCAGCGAAGGACCTGGTCGAGGTCCACAAGCTGAAGACGGCGTTGCACGAGTCGCAACAAGAGAAAGAGGCGCTGGAGCTGGAGCTCGAACAACTGCGCCGTGATTCAGCGGTGCCGAACGGGCACCATCGCAACGAGAGCGAAATGACAGCCACACAACTGAACACAACCTCCCGTCCGAGAGGGGACACCATCAAAGCGACCTTTGCCGAACATGCACGGCGAGCAGGGGGCAATACCAACGGAAATGGCGCCGACAAGACCAATCCGGCCAAGGCAGGGGATAGCAGCCTGTATTGCGACATGTGTCACGGTGCCGACCACGATACTTTGGATTGCGACCAATTTCACAACCACACTTCAACGGAAGAGTCCGAAGGAGAATCCAAGAGTGTCGCTTCTGGTCATCAGCGACATCTCTCCGCAATGCCCGCGCCACTGAGTCCCGGTAAAAGTAGCAAGCTAATGGCCAAAGAGAACGAGGACCCGACCGCAACGGCCATCCCTGAGCATTCGCTTGACACGACTGTCGAGGAGAAGTGGTGTGCGCTGTGCGAGAAGGATGGACATCTTGCATATGAATGTCCCGATGAGCAGTACTAGACGTGCTGCTCTGTCCCCACCCCATTGGCTTATGGGAAAGGAGGCACGGAATGGAAATGATCGTGTCGATCAACGTACATACTCACTGGTGAGATTTGCCTGTCGTCTATCATAGCCAGGAGTTTTTGCGGTCGAGAGGGTTGCGACTGCTTGGAGTGCGCGTATACCCTATCGTTGTGCTTGGGTCTGAACTTGGGAAGGTGAGCGGACCTGTTGAGTGGTCGGCTCGTGATGCGCAGACGGAAAGTAGATATAGTAGTAATCATAATCCCGACTCGGCGCTTCGAGAGCGAAGTCGGCCTTCACATGCCCACGCGCACCAAGCCCTCCGTCGCTCCCGCTTTCACATGCGACATATGCCATTTTTCCCGGATCGAACGCACATCGATGCTGGAGAAAGGAACGATGCCGTCGCTCCATCGACACATGCGCGTTGACGCTGTTGAGAACGTTCGCTGGCATCCGAAACCCGACCGGCGGCACGCAATGCATGTCCACCTGCCGTGCAACTGCCGGTGGTCGTCGACCGGCGTCGCATTGGTGGAAGTTCCATACAGGTCATTAGCGAAGACCTCATCTCATCAAAGTTGCGCAGACGCGCTGCCGCCACCGGCCTGCACCGACAGGCATTGCGCGTTCTTCACCTTCACATGCCGCGCCGACAACCGTGATGCCGGTAGCTCTCGCATGCGCTCTTGGGCGCACAAGCACCACCACCTACCACACGTTGGAGAGACCTTCTTTCCACCTCACCTCCTGATTACACAGCCTTCTCTCGTCTCCACTCGCTCGTAAGATAGATTGCCGGCGCGCCTCAGCAATTCCCACTGGCCGCCTCAGCAGTTCCCGCCCTACATGCAGTAGTCCCCCGCCACGCTCTGTGAGCTGCGATGTCTTGGCCGCCGTATGGCTTCGTGGTGGACAGGATGGCAGCTCCCGTCGACGATCATCGTCAGCTGCGGTGCGCGGTTCGCGTTGCGCTCGGGCTGGCCGGTGCCAGGGAGACGCAGCTATGGCAAGCTGTCGGTGAGTTCAACCGCACACCATCGAAGCTGTACACCGCTCTCTCGCAGCAGCAGGATGCCTGGATGCGTTGTCGCCGGAACCGCGGTACTCTCCGCCCGAACATGGCCTCCCTTCCGCAAACGCCCCCTTCGGCCGGCGTGCAGTGGTGACGAGGGGAGCAGGAGGAATGGCTCATCCATGAGAACCCCCTTTCACACGTACAGTACACGTACAGGTCGGGTCCCGTCGCTCGTTCTGCGGAGCCCGTGGCCCCACGATGCACACGCCGGGGTGAGGGTACATACGACTGTAGGGAGCGTACTGCAGGCGCAAATGTGAACGAAGGGTCGTGCCGGCATATGGACAGGGCTGGCGCGCGCCACGACCTTGTCGCTCGTGTGCTGGTTCCTGCTTCTGGTACGGAGGAACAACATGGTGCGGTTGATAAGCGCCCGCGAGCCGATAGCAGCCGAGCCTACACGCTTTCTATTACTCGAGCCCGTTCGTCAACTCGCGGCCTGCCTTGGACGCCCTATCATCGCACGACTCGAAGGCAGCACCGAAGTCTGCGTGCCAGCTGTTCTCACCGCAACGTTGCACGCAGAATCGCATCACCATCCCCCATCCCCCATCCGCTATCGGGCGCGCTGGCATTTTTATCAGATCCCCAGGAGTCGTACACACACTACTACTTCTCCGTCCCGACATCCCACTCCCCAACCCTCTTCTTCTCCAGTGCTGCGCCCACGTCCACCCTCTCATCGCCCAAAACGTGGGGAACCTGTTCAACGCCCGCCCCAAGCCATCAAGGTGATTGGCCGAAGACCAGCGGTCCACACCCCGACCTTCCTCCTTGAGACTCTGCCCACCCACTCTGCCGCTGTTTTCGTACTTTTCGTGTGTAACTGCTTCCCACACCAGGCCGCGAGGGCGTTGCCGGCCCCCCCACGAAACAGATCTCGCGCACGCCCACACCACTCCATCAATGCCATCCATCGCCATCGATACACACAGCGGGCGGAACGGCGCGCTCACCTCCACGATGGCTCCCGCGGCCCTGAGGGACGTGGAAGTCCCTGAAGCCCTGCCGGAGACCGACACCAGCACCTTCACCATCCCCTCTCGTCTGACCATTCAAGGCGTCGCGAAGAGACGGGCTGCATCGGGCAAACTTATCGCCGGCGTCGCTGCACCCGCCGACTTGGAGCTGTTCAAGGTACGCATCTGCCAAGCATTCGAGAGTGGCTGTTCTCATCAGTGCCTGTGTGTCTAGAAACTGGCGTGGGACGACGAGCTAACCAGGACGTTGAAGGGGAGGACATGTCACAAGCACAAGCCTGTGGCTCGGCGGTGGGATCGTGAGTTCCTTCCCTTCACTCCCGTCTCAAGCTGTTCCAGTCAGCTGTTGCAAACCACCGGCTGACAATCAAAGACCGGCTGAGCCATGAAACACTCAGCAGAGGTGGCAGTTCGCTGAAGAATGCCGCTCAGTACCTCAAGACTCCCGGCATCATCTCCTTGGGTGGCGGCCTGCCCTCCCCAGAATACTTCCCATTTCACGAGATCGATGTCAAGGCACCCAGACCTGCCAGACTTGGTCTGGAAGAAGATGGCATCGCGGAGCACGATATGCTCTCGATGGGCATGCACGACATGGCCGCGGGAACGTCCGCGTTCGACCTGGCCACTGCTCTAAACTACGGCCAAGGTCACGGCAGTGCGCAGCTTCTTCGATGGATCGTGGAGCACACCGAGGTCGTCCACGATCCGCCATACGCCGACTGGAGTTGCACCATGACCATCGGATCCACCGCCGCCTGGGATATGACTTTGAGGATGATGTGCAAACCGGGCGACTACATCTTGACCGAGCAGTATTCCTTCCCAGCAGCGATTGAGACCGCAGCACCGATGGGCGTCAGATGCGCGGCCGTCCAGATGGATGCGCAGGGTATGCTTCCCTGCGCTCTCGACAATGTCCTGACCCACTGGGATGCTGTGCAGCGCGGTGGCCCTAAACCATTCCTCATCTACACCGTACCAACTGGCCAGAATCCCACTGGCGCCACACAAACTCTGGAACGCAGGAAGGAGATCTACAAAGTGGCAAGGAAGCACGACTTGTTCATCTTCGAAGATGAGCCGTACTACTTCCTCCAGATGCAACCATACACTGGGCCGAACGCGCCCGAAGTTCCACCGCCGGCGTCATATGAGGAGTTTCTCAACTCGATCGTTCCATCCTTTTTGGCTTTGGACACCGATGGACGTGTCATGCGCGCCGACTCGTTCTCGAAAGTCCTCTCTCCTGGCTCACGATGTGGTTGGATTACCGCCTCGGAACAGATCTGCAGTCGCTTCCGCACGCACGCCGATGTCTGCACTCAAGGACCTTCTGGTTTCAGTCAGATCATCCTCTTCAAGCTCCTCGATGAGACTTGGGGTCACACGGGGTACCTGGACTGGCTGATGCACATTCGTATGCAATACACCAAGCGTCGAAATGTCATGATGGAGGCCTGCGAACGATTCCTGCCGAAGGACATCGTCAGCTGGGTGCCGCCCATGGCTGGCATGTTCCATTGGTTGCAGATCGATTACAAGAAGCACCCCGCCTATGGCGTGAAATCTATCGATGAGATCGAGGAGGATATTTTCCAGGCTAATGTCGCCCATGGTACATTGCTCATGAAGGGCTCTTGGTTTATGGCGGAGAAGAACGGTAAACGAGTACTGTCTATCGTACCCACTGGATTAATGCTAACACGTCCTCTTCCAGGAAAACGAGATACCATGTTCTTTCGCGCCACCTACGCTGCTGCCCAATTCGATAAGATCGAGGAGGCCATCAAGCGTTTTGGTGATGCTGTCCGAGACGAGTTTGGCTTGGCACCACGAGCTAACGGATATCTCACCAACGGCCACACTAATGGCCATTAGGAACAGGGCGTGAGATCCGAGTAATCGTGTGCGAGATGAACGCCGGCGACGGCTGCTGAATGGATAACGCAGGCAAAGGCAATTCGACCCAGAATGCTGGTGTTCAGATTGGCTTCTAGACGAAGTTACGATATGTTCTGCTGGAGGTCTTCGTCTTCAGCTGCTGCTTTGCACTTCGCTGCTAGGTTATCTTGCGGGGAGAGGGAGGAATGCGATGACTGCCGCTATTCCAGCGCCACACCGGAGAGGTCTGATAACCCCCACCCCATCTTTGCATGGCTGTTTTCTGCAAGCGTTGATTAAAACTTCCCTCCTGTCAGGAGGAGACTTATTATTGAGACTTCTTCGGCTGCTATCGCCGCGAGTAAAATTTTGGGAAATCATGCCTGGAGATCCCTGGTACCATGACTTGTTACCCGTCCCCGTCACGATCTCAAGCATGTCATCGAAGCGTCCATCGGGAAATGTCGTGTTTACTGCACCTTTCCCTCTCGCATGGCTGAAATTTCACTAACGGGTCGGCTATACCACATAGACCCAAAGATAATTCGTTCGCAAACCACGACCACTGATCGCTGCCTCGATTCATTGTCATATCTCTCATGCCTCGTACACGGGTGCTGCCGGATAGCTGTAAATATATATGGTCTTTGGAAGAAAACAATGTGGCAGGAGGCCTTACTTTTTTGTTCTGGCCAATGTTCTCATAAAACTGTCCTACAGGACGCGGCCCCCCAGTGCCTCAACTCTGCCCCATCTGACGCCAGGCGGTCCCTTTCTTCGCCCCTCTCCCTCGCGTTCGATGGAGTGTTCCATTCGGTCATACCGCGGCTTTTCCTGTCTCGTTCCGCGTTTGCATGAGGTGTGACTTGACGCCCAAAATTTTCCCTTTATCGTGTGGGTGGAAAAAACCAAAACCAGCCACCACCACCCTGCTGCTCGGTCTGCCGCCGGGGCCCTGCTCCTCCTTTTTTTTGAAAAAAATCTTTGTTTTATCTTCCCCCACCGCGGTGATCGCTATCGATCCGATCCAGCGCCTCCATCATGACCACCGAATTCCCGCGGATCACACACATGCCCAATCGCACTTTTTCGTTGTTGGGTTTGCTCTCGGTCGCTTCGTCGAGGACGATATTGAGGAAGACCTGTGCGCGCGGGTTAGCGGTTGCCGTCGCTCGCCCTTTTTGGCAACGCGAAAGGGTTTTTTGGGATTGTACGTCGTAGCCTCGCAGTGTGCCCATCACTTTCCGCGATCCGTTCAGTTGCACTTCGACGCGCTTGTCGAGGTACTGTGTGGAAGGTTAGCGCTTCGCTTTTCGTGGTGGTGGAGAGTCGACAGGCGCTGTCACCAGTCGTCTTCCGGGAGTTGGCAACGCACCTTCTTGAGTTCTGGTTGCGCTTGAGGCATCTTGTCGGTCTTGTCAAAGCGGTGAGGTGAGGATGCCTCCTGTCGCGAAATGTTCGACGTCTTTCCTGATGCTGGAGATGCTGGGCACGGATCAGCGGCTATTGCCGCGGCTAGTAACGCTTACTCTCCGCCGACGTCCACCTCAGTCTGTTGTCTGCATTGCTTTGCATTCTTCACCGACTGCGATGTCAGAGATCGTCGTTGATGAGCTTCAAGATCAGGGACTGCACTCGTAAAATGTAATGTTGCCAACGTCGATGCCATCCCTCAGCTGGACCACATAGCTATGTTTGTACCTGTTGTGGGCCTGAATCTCTACTCGAAGAGTATGGCATCGACGGACGAGATGCTGATGGCTGGTGGTGGTTCTGGCGTCTCTACTCCTATCTAATATCCCTTGGATCATTGCATGTGGCATTGCTGCTTCTCTGGGCATCGGCTTTTCAGTCTGACACTATCTGGCACACGGCATGCATCTGAGCAATATGACCGATTCTGGAGCTGCTGTCGGAGGCATGATCGATCAGTATTTCCCATCATCATTCAACAGTATGGCTGCTGAAGGCGACGCTGGCGATCCGACTTCCTAAGTTCTGTCTTGAGAAGGGAGTCGTGGCCTGCCCCAAACCGCGATTGTAGTAGTGCCGGCTAAGAACGCACAGTGAATTGTATCACGCCGACTCTGACATAGTGGACGATTTGCACTTCCGCACTCATATAACCGGTCCACTGCACCGCATGGCCCAGTCATGCGGTAAATTTGACGACTTGTTAACAATCGTACGGCAACGTCGAAATGGAGATACACTGAGGAAACTAGGCGAGTAGCGTTTAATTTATGGTACTGCAATCAAAATCACAGCGAAGGTGAACCGAAGGCCCTCAATTGGCATTGGATTCATTTCTCATCTTCTTCGGTGCAGAGTGTGGAATCCTGATGAGGACGGAGACAAGGGCGGAGGTAGAAAGATTGCGATACCAATGACGTAATCATCGCGCCTTTCTACTGTGAACGCTCATCGATGTTCTTTCATCCCTGCCTTCATCACACAGACATAAAGCGATAGCAGTCATGGCAAAGATCATCGTAACTGGCTCGGCAGAGGGCTTGGGCTCGTTGGCTGCCAAGGAGCTTGCCAATCGAGGACATCAGGTTTACCTACACGCACGGTCATCATCTCGCGCGGAAGATGCAATGAAGAACTGCCCAAGTGCCCAGAAATGCTTCGTGGCGGATCTCTCATCCCTTTCGGACGTTCGGAAACTCGCCAACGACATCAAGGATTTAGGGACGGTGGATTGTATCGTTCACAATGCCGGAGTCATGCGGGGAGTGGAAGGCAAGGAAGCCGCAGAAGGCGACTATGGCCTGGTCTTCGCCACAAACACACTGGCGCCTTATGCCCTCACTTCACTGATCGGTGGAGGCTCCAAAAGACACATTTTCCTAGGCTCCCAGATGTCCGATAGCGGTGACGGTTCCCTGCGAAACCTGAAGCAATGTGGCTATGGAGATTCCAAACTCCACAATATTATGCTCGCTTTGGGCTTTGCCCGTCACTTGAAAGGTCAAGGCGTTGAGGAGAGCAACGCTTTGGACCCTGGTTGGGTTCCAACGAAAATGGGCGGTGCTGGTGCGCCAGGCGACATCAATGCTTCGGTGAAGACTTACGTTGCGCTGGCGGAAGGTGTTGGCAGCAGCGGAGAGTACTGGGGACCAGGGGCGCAGAGGGGACGAAAGTATCAGACCGCAGCCGGCGATGTTGGTACGCAAGAGAAGCTTATGAAGGAGTTGGCGCAGATCAGCGGTATTCAGCTGCCAACCGAGAAGCTGTGAAGTATTTTTTTTTCAAAGGCGATTTCACCGAAGCTGTTGTGTACGAGGTACCATTTACCGTGGCCGGCGCCAATATCATGGGCATATCGTAACGGCAAGCTTGTCTTGAGCCTGGACCTCAAATGCGGGAAAAGTTACGTCCTGCATCTCCAGGAGAGTTCCTGTCAAAACTACTCTTTCCATCCGTGATTGGGGTGCCCGTCGACGTTTCCTGACCGTGGCGGTTGCACTTGCAACCGCAGGTTTAGCAAGGTGGCGTGTGAATTGCCACCAATGACCAAGTTTAGCAGGTATTGCACAGGCGAGGCAAGGAGATTTTAAGTGGAATCACTTGACCACCAACTTTCGTGATATCATCGGTACGTTCGTGGCCCCTTGAGGTAATTGTGCCCAGCGAATTGTTTTCCTCGGCCACGGCCGACGTGCATGAGACAGCAAACGATTGATGCACACGCACAAGTCCCTCATCACAACAAAGCGAAGGGCACACAAAGGTGCAAGATGTATGAGAATGCTTCAGCTTATCCACCTGCAAGTTTCGAGTAAACCTGTTCGCGTTCGCACAAATTCGGAAACAGCCAACTTGACCATCAGCAAAAACTCTACGACATGGAAGGTCACGGCTCGCATTCAAGCTACCAAGAGCCGACGGCTTTGATAGTGTTGTCTTCCATCTCCATCGGACTCGCTGCGATCGCAGCACTCTGGATCGCCATCGACATTGTAATCAGACAAGGCTGGCGAAGTATGATGCTCATAATGTACGTACGGGAGGCTACACTGCTGTTCCCACACACATGTCAACGATGACCAATGCAGGATTCCCGTGTACATCGTGAACGCACTTTATCTGTGGCCTATAACCCTTTGGACATACTTAAACTACGGGCGACCCCCGAAGCTTCAGAAGCAGAAGCTAGCAGCTGTCCAAGCCAACGGGGAAGCTCCTACAGAACCGGTCCCAGGAAGTTGCTGCCGTACTGCGGAAAAAGTTGAACCTGCGACCAGCAGCCATGCCTGCCATGGCCAAGAGCGGCCAATGTTTGCTACCATTACTGTAGCTGTCTGCCACTGTGGCGCAGGATGCGTGTTGGGCGACATCATCGGAGAATGGATCGTATACGGCGCCGACATCACAATCAATGGCAGAATGCTCTGGCCTGCTTACTTGATTGGTAGATTTCCCACCCTCTAGGGCAAGTACTAAGCTGATCAGAGACAGATTTCGCTTTTGCCATTGCGTTTGGCATCGTCTTTCAGTACTACTCGATTGCGCCGATGAGTGGTGATTACGGCCTGAAGACGTTATGGAGAGCGGCAAAAGCGGATTTCTTGTCCTTACTGTTCTTCGAACTCGGGCTTTTCGCGTGGATGGCGATCTTCCAGATTGCGATTTTCGATTGGAAGCTGGAGATGAACACGATAACTTACTGGTGGATGATGCAGGTATGCTTCTGCATTTCCACGTATGGATCTCGTGGTGCTGACTGCTTTTTAGATTGGAATGTTCATGGGTCATTGGACTGGCGTTCCGATTAATTGGTGGCTGATCAAGACGAAGGTGAAGGAGCCTTGCGCTTGAATCAGCATACTACCATCCGCAAACCTGGATTCGTATTCCAAGTTCCCCTCAGGGGTTCGAAGCAGCCCGCCAGGTTTTACTGAAGAGCTGTAGAACTATTTCTTCTCCTCAAGATTATGGTAGTGCATCGTTGATATCTTGACGACAACTTGCAGTCGCAGCTGCACGCTTTCCAGCCATCGGAGACGAGGCCGGTGTCCAGTTCGGTTCAAGCTCATTTTGCTCGTCCGCATCGAAGTCGTCCTCGGGATACAGCTGGCAAACCCGCGCTACATCTCCCATCGATACAGCGCCCATAAAGCCGCCCATCTCAAGGTCCGGTGTCGATGGCTTGTTCCTTTGCCTCCTGAGAGTTACCGGCAAATCATCCCGGCCGCCGTCATATGATCCGTACAGCATGATACTGTCGTCGTCAAATTGCCTCGACCACTGTGCGGAGCCTAGCACACCTGTTATGGCGGGTAGGTAAGACCAGGCTGAGAACCCGTATTTGGCAGCGATGTATCGACTTTTGCAGCTTCGAGAGGTCAGAGAGCGAGCCAGGAAGGAAGCAATAAAGTAGCTTACGCGTCTTCTATGGTATGTCCCTCATTCGCCTCTTCGATTCTCTTCTGGGCCTGCATCTTGGTGAGTCTCCTTGATGTCAGCCTGATCTAGTTACCAAGCTTACATCTTCGTAGTCTATGAGATTCTGGCACAGAAACTCAATCCATCTTCCAGCGTCTGGTCGGGAGTGCTCGTGATCAAAGCCGATAGCATGGCCTAAACGATTGGTACACGGAGCTTATCCATTTAGTCAGCTTCCGACACATACCCAGTCCGTGTGCCATGAGTTTCTGCGGATTGGTTAGCGGCTGGAAACATGCTAAACCATGAAACGACCTACCACATCTATGTGGGAGCCTCTTCGAAACTTCAAGATATGCTGTCCTGGCTGGATGTCTCTATACTCGTATCCCATGGTAGTGACACCCGAAGAGCCTGGGTCTTCGGTACTATCTGTGATGTCTGAGATGTACAGAGCATCTGGCCGTACACCGGGCTGACCACATATACACTTCTTATGAGGCTCGTCTTGGGTACCTGTATCGGAGCGTATTGCGAGAGCAGACTGCTGGAAGGCGACATCCCACCAGTCAATGGCTTGTTCCAGGAGCTCATGAAGGTTCTCGTGGTCTGCGTCGCTGACCCAGCAGTACCGCACTGGCTGAGACCGGGTGCTGCTGTCAGGACCTTGGATCATGGGCCAAGCGTTGTTCTATTTGGATCTCCTGTGAGCGAAGTCCGCGTTGAGGACTGGTTTGGTGACCTTACTGTTTTGGGCTCGTCAGTGGAGGGATTCCCGACGCTATACCAACGCTTCAGGATTGGATTGTGCGGTGGCGAAGGGCAGGCGAGTGAGGTCCAGATACTGGAAATCGTTAAGAGACTCAGTGCCCTTTCGAGAGGCTTCATGTTTAGATTGTGGCATCAGGAAGCTTCGATGTGGAGCTTTGGATCCGACGTGGCTTGCAGGTCGCACGATATCTCAGAGAGTGCTCGTGAGCTTTGCCTTTAAGGGGCTCATGTGACACTGAGTGCTTCGCATGTGACATTTCGACGATATTCCACCACTACCAGGGTCGACGGGTCTTGTATCAGCCTAGCCTTAGGGAAGGGTCGATTACAAGTCGGCCCGGAAGGATTTGGATTGTATAAACAGAAGGCTGCTAGGTCTCATGGTCCTTCATCACACCATCACACTTGGCTGATGTTGACGAAGGCACAAGACGTCGGCCAAAGCGTGGACGAATATTCGTGGCATGTCGAGAGGCGCCGGTCCTTGGTTCAGACAGCGACACGAGACCTTCAACAGGCTCGAGGACATGGAAACTCTCTCACCGAGAAGAAGTCTCCGACCAGGTGGTTGTGCATAGGGTGGTGACTGGTTAGAAGTTCAAGTGCTTTGATCTATCGTGGTAGATATTGCCCTCTCAGAGAGAGACAGCCACATAGCTAAGCAAACGAGGGCTGCTCAAGGCAATACACCTATCGTGACAGGCCTATGATCCATCAGATCAGTTGTTCAGTGATGTAGCACATGATACTGCTCTATCAGTGACAACAAACATTCCTCTTGACCCGAGGTCAAATGTTAGACCACTGCCTGGCGCAATACAAAGTGCTAACAGATGGATCAAATCGATTATCGGAGATACACAAGACAGGCTACGGTCTGACACGAGCAAGCTTCGGAGTGTACAAGGTTAGTTCGGAGGCACAGCTTGGGAGCAATGCCGACCGATGAGGGACCTTGGCATCGAAGCGGAAGTTGGTCGGAAGTATCGACTCTGAATCCTCATTTTGGTTGGTGATTTCCACCTACGACGGCCGTTGGACAGATGCTTGATTTCCAGGTCGCTCACTTCCAACGTATTCGAAAGGATCAGGCAGAACGGCGAGTGCCTGCACATGATGTGACACGAGCTTGAGCCCCCTTGTCTTGGCAGGCTGTTGAAACTTCCAATTACAGTCTAGAAGCTCCTTTCTTTCCATCATTCCAACATCTACGACAAACAGCATCATTTCGCATATACCTCAGACATTGGCTCGAGTTCAATTTGGACTACTGCGTGCGCCGAGGAGAATCTAAGCATCCCTGTCGGCCGGCGAAACCCAACGAGGAATACAACAAGGGCACGACATCCATCAGTATTACTCCGCCACTTTGTGAGTTCGAGACATGATCAAGATCACCTTTCATGATTATGGATCTGTTCTGACACACGTAGCGTACTCTGAACGGCCTGATTGCACTTGACGCGTATCTTCGCTTACCCATGGACCGGAAACAAAGGATCCGCCGTGCGATCGACGGCGTAACATCTATACGCGTCAGATATGCAAGTCCTCCTGCTCGCTTGGACGCGGACGCCACCCGCTACCTTGTGGAAGTCAGACATCCAGGTGATTGGAAGCCTCGTCACACTCATCCAGACGCGACTGCTGCGCAAGACCGTGCACTCGACAAAGATTCCGTCCTTGCTGAGAGCTCAAAAATCGCTCAAGTGACGCGTAGGGACAGTGCCGTCGTCAAGATCAAGACTCAGGATGATGATTCATCTCTCACCGACTTCGATTCGGGGCCCGAAGATACAGGTGGCGTAGTCAAGCCAAGGTGAGTAAGCTCATGCGGCTGTGCCACCGTCTACGCGGTGTGGACATAATACCACGCAACTGGGTTGAATTTCGAGGAGTAGTTACTGAACCTTGGCAGCACAACAAAACTGACAATTCGATCGCCCGTGGCCCAAAAATCGGAGAAGGTCGATCCGTCAGATGGTCAAAACCTCTTGACCCCGACCAGTGTTCGATTGTGCTTCTCGCATTTCCCAGTGGATTCTCAAGAAGAAGCTTTGAAGAGAACGATCGGACCTTCTGATAGCTCTTCTACATCGCGCGGGCGCTCACCAACAAAGCGCTCGTTGGAAGACGGTGATGCGCAGGATGATCTGAAGCCCCCACCCAAAGCGACTAAGAGCATACCTAGAGCGGGCTCGGCGGCAAGAAGAAAATCCCCAACGAGAGGCATGAAAAGCAGGCTAGCGTCTCCCGTAGCAGCTCCTGCGATCCTGAGCACGGAACCTGCTTCACCACCGAAGAGAAGCAGGAATAACGCCAAGGGAATCATCAACAAAGAGGATTTGACTATTGCTGGTACCTCAAAGCTAGACCCTACTGCTCCCGTGGAATACGTCAAAGAGTACAAGTTCAAGGGCAAGTGGTACGAGGTTATTGGCGAAGACCAGCCGCCATGGGCGGAAGACGAGCGAGTTGTGCCCAGGACTGCCCAGGTGTCCACGTCAAGAAGATCAACGGGTGCCTGGCGACGGTCAAGTGATAGGTGAGAGAGAATTGGGCCACAGCAGATTGTCTCCCCGCGCAAAAACACATTCGTCCTAACAGAGTTAAAACCTCCTCCCCGTGCCCAACGCGCACGCAGCCCTGTCCGTGGCCCGGCAGGTGGTTGTGTTGTGCCTTTCACGAGCGCAAGCAGCCAGCCTTGGTGAGAAAATCAAGAGCAATGGTAAATATAAAACTGCCAGCTCCTTTCACGCTGGTACCACGACAGGTCATTTGTTTCCACAACCTGATAGTTCAGAAGTTGCAAGCAACGAGGGATATATATATTATCGTCTCTGCTAGGCGTCGATGGCCCGCCAGCGGGAAACATGACCACACACGCAAGGAAGAGCTATCTAGCAGCGGACATTAAAGGCAGGTGGCGCCACCTCAACGCATCGTGGCCAGCGAAGGATGGTCGTGATGCCCCTGAAAATGGAAGTTGGCTGTACTGTTATGCCGACCCCATAGCAAATCAAGATTCCAAGGCTCTATTGCTGTACTGTGACTACTTATCGTGATGAAGGGATGGCATCGCTATAGTCACGGGCGAACACTTATGAATTATTGCAACATTAACGGTAGACGGCTTCTCGAAAAGGTTAGCGTTTGTCTAGAGCGAAATCGGCCAAGAGCACGAGCACTTCCGTCGCTAACCAATGCCCCGACCATCTCCTACTCACGAGCATCATCTCTCACAATGTCTGAGCGAAGAAGTACAGCTGGTCGACCGCTGCATCTGAGAGCGCAGAACAACACTCCGGAACATTCTAGCTTCGCAACCCAGCTGAAGATTGCGGTCAGTGTGCCTTGAGCATCAATATGGCGACTTTCGCGTGAGTGCATTTCAGACAGTCGACAGGCATGCAATCGCTGAAGGAGCCTACCGCATCAGCAAGTCATCTTTCGGCCATGCCTCGTACGCTGCGTTCCGCCCATCTTACCCAACATCCCTCTACAGTGCTGTTCTAGCATACCACAAAGGACCGAAACGGCTCTGCTTGGACTTAGGGTGCGGTACGGGTATCGCTACGCGCGAAATGGGCAAGCAATTTGAAAGAGTTATAGGTACGGATCCCTCCGCAGGCATGATCAAACAGGCGGAGGAGCGTGCCGCAAAAGAGCATATATCGAACGCTCAGTACCGGCAAGCTTCGGCGGAGAGCGCTAGCTTCATTGACAATGGTGATGTGGACTGTGCTATTGCCGCGCAATCAGCACACTGGTTCGACTACAGTCGCTTCTGGCCGGAGATCACTCGTCTAGTGAGACCTGGAGGCACTGTGGCATTCTTTGGGTACAAGGATCACGTCTTCGTGGATTTTCCCAAAGCTAGCGAGATCATGATGTCCTACGCTTATGACAAGCATCCGGATAGGCTTGGTTCCTACTGGCCTCAGCCTGGTAGATCATATGTACAGGACAAGCTGCGTGTCATCCAGCCACCTCCCGAGCAGTGGGAAGACGTCGAGCGTGTCGAGTATGAGCCCGGTACGAGCGGCAGGCATACTGGAGAAGGCACCCTGTTCATGGAGAAAACGGTCACCGTTGGCGACTGCAAAGAGTATGTGCGGACCTGGTCCTCCTACCATGGCTGGAAGGAGGCACATCCTGGTCAAGAAGCTCGGTCCAAAGGCGGCGAAGGCGACATCATGGATCACATGTTTGACGAGCTGGCTGGGAATGACCCCCACTTCCGCGATGATTCCAATACCGTAGACATCGAATGGGGCTCTGCTCTGGTTATGGCAAGGCGAAAGTAAATAACGGATGTGATTGTCTGCAACAGGAAATAATGTGAAGGCTCTCGGTTGCGAACGTGCTATGCGAGCATGCCTACCGCGTGCACTCTTGTCAGTATCGAAGGTAAGATTGCTCAAATCAGCGCCTTTCTATGCCCGTGTACGGAAAGAAAGAGTATACTCTTTGACTCAGTGGCAGCCACTTGAGGTTTGGATTTCTAGTACAACGTGTCTAGAAGCGGAGGCAAGAGGTATTCCGGGTTTTATGGAAAAGTGACCGCGGCGTGCAAACGGATGAATACATGAGCTGTCGAAGATTCTCTCGTCTACTTGTGTTGCGGCAGTGTCCGAGGCTTTTAAGGTCCTCGTGAAGTAATAAGGTCAGATTCATGATTTCTGATTGTTTGTGACGAAAGCGAGACCGCGTGCGCACCGCAGGTTTCTCAATGATTCAATCATGATCTGACCGTGACACTGCTTGTAGGACGATAATGAGAGTACCAGTCAGGAGAGCAAAGGAGGCCTCTAAGCGCTCGAAAGACAGCAGGTTAAGCGCTCGAAGAAACCTGTTCAGAAGGTGGGAATCAGATGTATCAGACTGATTCTAGTCATGGCATGCGTCTCAGTCAGAGGTGTTTGTCAATAGCACATTGTGAGATAGGTAACGTCAACAGGATTTTGGACTCAAACATAGTCGAGGATTGACAGATATGGCCACGTTCTCATGTCCCAAACCATGAAATGAAGAAGGAATGCATGTTTTGTCCTACACGTGCCTTTCTTGTGCACTCTATCAATCATAGATGTTATCCGCCTACCTCACCTTCATAGAGCTTGTTGACTGTCGCATAGCCTACTTGAGAAGACCTTCAATGCTCGCTTTGATCTGCAGAGCAAGGTGACGAGAGTAGATTCGGCACAGGGCAAGGCTTCCTCCCATAAACCATAGTTTGGGGTGTCCAGAAGGCCGCCACATCTGATCACACCATTAGTTTGTGCATTACAAGAACAACAGGGTGCTGGCGGAACACTTACGGCATTGACTTCGCCCTCGGGATCCAAATTCCACACGTCCTTGCATCGATCAGCAACTTCATCCCCCAAGGTCTTTCGAACGGTTGTCCTCATGTTGTCATATCCAGTAGCAAGCACAACCACATCAGCTTCCAATTCTCTGCCATCTGCCAGCACTAGAGCGTGCTCAGAGAAGCCTTTAATGCCATCTGGGCTATGCTCCACCTTGATCTTCCCATCGATGATCAATTGCGAGCACCCAACGTCAATGTAGTAGCCTCCTCCCCTTTCAATGTACTTGCGATAGATACCAGAGCCATCATGGCCAAAATCGAGCTTGAAGCCTGCTTTCGTCAAACCATCGATGTTGGGTTTCTCGGCCGCCTTAATTCTCTCCGTCAAACCAACATTCAGAGCAAATTGCACAGGGATTGGCAGACTCTGGCCAGCAACGTCTGCATCCTCAGTCGGTGGGCCATGCTCATCGTACATTCCTTCGTGCAACATGAATAAGCCTTCTTTGGCAGATATCACGTACGTCCCTTTCCTCTGGAGCATAGTGACCGAAGCCCCATTTTCGAAATAGTTTTGAGCAATATCATGCCCGGAGTTACCCGTTCCCACGACCACGACTTTCTTCCCAGCAACGTTATCTTGGAAAGTTGCATCTTTGTGCTGGCTGCCATGGTAAACTGTACCTTTGAAGCTATCTTGGCCAGGGAATTTAGGAATATAGGGCTCTCCAGCATGACCCGTGCACATGACAATGTGTTTTGGCTTTATCGATCGAACACTTCCATCGGGTCGAAGTACATCAGCTGTCCACGACTGGCTCTCTTCATGAAACTCTACAGACTTCATGGTAGACTTCAGCCAGATGTTGAGCTCCATGGCACTTGCGTACAGCTCGAACCAGTCTGCTAGCTTGTCCTTTGGAGTAAAAAGCGGCCAATTTTCCGGAAACTTCATGTAGGCCATATGGGTGTACTGTACTGGATCATGTGTGACGAGGGTGCGATATCGATGTCTCCAGTTGTCCCCAACCCTCTCATTCTTGTCCAGGATCAGCACAGAGAGGCCTAGGGCCTGTAGACGAGCACCCAAGTTGAGACCAGATTGCCCAGCGCCGATAATGAGGACTGCTGGTTCCCCATCAAGGAACTCCTTCTGACGTTGTCGTCTCTCGTACCAGTTTCCTTCAGCAACACCACCCTTCAGAGTATTGGTTCCGCCATGCGGACGTAGATTGCCTTTGGCTTCTGGATAGTCTCGGAGTTCTTGTAGGGAAGTGTGAATCATGTGTGCTTTCCATACACCACTCGGCAGACTGGCTAGACGTATCATGCCCTTTCCAGAGCCTACATGAGTGTCGAAGGAGAACATGAATTCTATCCATTCAAGTTCTGGGATGGGCCTGTCTTTATGAGGTGAGAACTTTCCAGTCTCCTGGAGGCGAAGGTTGTGCAGTCCAGCATTTTTGAGAAGAGGGTCAACGAATTCAAGTATCTTAGCACTGCCTCGAATAGTGTGAAAGTCCCAACTGAGGGCCAGATGATCTCTCCACCAGCTATCTTCATGAACAAGTGGGCCAAGTCTGCTCGCATCGTTGGTAGCAAGGGCTTGTTCGAAGGATGTAAGCCATTTTTGTGCGGTTTCGTAAGGTGTCTCAATTTCCTTTTGCACGACTGTTGTTTCACTCTTGCCAAAGTGAGGCAGCGTGATATCGTGTGGGCTCTTTGGAGTGATAACAGCAGTCATGATCAAACAAGAGTGTCGATGAGATCAGAAAGGCGTGTGATAGGATGGAACGGGTTGTTATAGCTTACTGCATCTTCTCAACCTTCTCAATGACTTCTCTTATACATTGGCCCCGACCTACACCACTTCAAATAAGCGCCTGGGGAATTGGATCCACATGATAGCTGTGCGACGTGTCCTGCGAGTGGGAACGCGTGCTGCGGTGTCAGGACAAGGACGCCTAGCAAGCTCGGATTAGAGGTACTCGCTCCGCTTGAGAACCCACACTGCCCCTCGGGCCATGTCGACTCCGACGCTTGCAGGAGGGACAAGAACGAAGACACACTTAATTGAGTTGGACCTATTAGCGATCAATGCTCCTGCCAGAAGAGAGCGTCGGAGCTTCGGGCCCTTTCTCTTGCACTTGATGGTCGTTCTCCTGTATGGGGTGGCGTTTACTAGCGAACTCCGTCCCAACCGCAATTAGTGATGTGCGCTTCTATGGAAGACTTCTACAGCGCGTGGAAGAGTGCTAGACCTACTTGGAATTCTTCCAACCTATCTGGAGAGGTCGATACGAACTGTACTTAGGCAAGCTATGGCGTGGTGACTCTTTCAATAGAATACATCTTCCGAAATACGTTTTGGGTATCGGCTCATCGATCTAAGCCTGAAACTCGTTTTTGTTGTCGTATCTTGACAAAATTCAGGCATTCGAGGACCTTAGCACGAGCTTAGAAGGCCTGGCTCGGACTGTCATGCGGCATGGTAGAGAACCAGACATGAACCAACTCAACTACGTGTATATCACTTGTAGGTAAATCTCTTCTCGTTCATCTGTAGTCATCTACCGCCTGTGGAGGAGGAAATCTTCTTCCCGTGGTGATAGAGATCTGGAAGCACATCGCTATTGGCATCGACTGGCATCCATAATCGGGGCAAGTGATATGTATCGAGACGCAGAACGGGAGCTCTTGCCGAGACGGCCTCGACTATTCTGCCGTTGCATATGTTGGAAATAGGGACGGAAAGAGCTTGCATCTTGAGATGTATTGTGATTGTTCTACGGGGTGGTATATCGTTTTTGCCATGATACAACTTCAGCACTGTTTGCATTCCTCCACTCATTGTACGGCACTCTTGAACCCTCATCTTATTTCCACACAACACAAAGCTATTTCGAAACGGCGGAAACTGCGACGTTCTCAATATAAGCGGTGTCAACCTTGCCCTTATGGTCGAAATGCTTAGACTCTGTAGCAAGCGCAATCCGCTTCTGTTCGGCTTCAACAGCTTCAGCTGGACGCTGATGTTGTTTTGCGACCTTGTCACTAATCGGAATCGGGATCTTATGGTAAGACTGCTTGTCGAAGTAGTCGTCCAAATCCTCAAGCGTCCTGTTGGCCGTCTCGGGGTACAAGAAGTATACGACCGGCAGGAATGCCACGTTGAACACAGCAAACATGACGTAGAATTTGTAACCAAGATTCCGGATCCCGACTGAAGTGAATTGGGTGCACACGAACCCGAAGAGCCAGTTCATCGATGTTGCCGCCGCTGCACCTTTGACCCTCATCGCAAGTGAGTTGACCTCAGCTTGGTAAATCCAGGGCACCATTCCCCAAGTGCATCCAAACGCGGCGTAGTAGAAAAAGAGGAAGGTGATTGCGACGGCTCCCCATTGCTGAGGCGCAGAGGAAAGAAGGCCGACTGCTATCGCAACCATGATGTAGGCGAAGCCTTGCAAACCGAGTCCCCAGAGCATCAGAAATCTCCGACCTGCTCGTTCGATAATCCAGAATGCCAATGCCGTGGAGATGCAATAAGTGGTAGCATTGACGCCGGTCAAGACGCGCGCCATCAGTTCGCTCATTCCAAGGTTTTGTTCGAGAATGATACTGAAGTAGTAATTGAGTGCATTGATCCCCCCCATTTGCTGCATGAATTGCGTCCCCATGCCCAGTAGCATTCGCGCCAGGTGATTCGAACGATCTCTGCAGAGGATGATCTCTTTGAACGAGATCTTGCAGCTTCGCTCAATGTCTAGAGCACCTCTGATCGACTTGTATTCATTCTGAACGACGTCATCATCGGCTGACAAGCCTTTGCCTAGATACCGGCGTAGAGACTCGATTGCATCTTCATGCCGGTCCCGGAGCAGAAGCCACCGTGGCGATTCTGGAAGTAGGAAAAGGAAGGAGACCAGAACCGCAGCCGGGAAGAGCTGAAGAGCGAACGGAATCCGCCATTGGCCATCGTTTTGCAGATACGATGTTCCAAGAGTGAGCCAGCTGCCAAGCATGTAGAACACAACATTATGCGTAACGACGATGACAGATAGCTTGCCTCGACGAGAGCCGCGACTGCTTTCAGCTTGATAGACACCGCATGTAGAAGAGGTCATGCCGTTACCGATGCCGTTGACCGTCCTCCCGAACATGAGCTGACTGAACGTAGTGGATGAGCATTGCAGGATGGCACCAACGGCACTGATGGCAGCCCCGATTCTAAGTGTGTTTTTGCGGCCGAGCTTGTCACCGAAGAGGGCTGAAATTATGCATCCAAGTAGATTGCCCAGCTGCAATCGTCAGCGACCGACTCTGATTTGAATTCGTCTTGAGGAATACGAACCGAGAAGATGCTGGTGAAGGTGCCCTCTAGCACAGGCGTTTTGACTTGTGGAAATCGGTTTACGAAATGATCGCTGACCAAGATTCCTGCAATGATTCCCTATGAAGATGTGAGCCACTATGAGGCAAAAATGTGTCGCCATGTTTATATTTCTGACCTGGTCGAATCCATACCACGCTTGCGCCGCCGAGTTTGCGGTAGTCAGGGCAACTTCCAATGCATAACCTTCCAACATGATGCTGCCGCTCAGGATCGAGGTGCTAAGTCAATGATTGCGCCGACTCGTCTAGGCATGACAGTTCGCGAACACGAGGCATTGGTTTGGCCCTTATAGTCGTCCGAAAGATCCTGGTTCAGCCACGTTCAGTTACATGCGGAGTCCCCATGGAGAACCTGGCACGATCGGCAGTGAGTCCCACAGCGAATTTCCCGCAACTCGGTCCACATGTACCACGCGACACTATTGCTTAGCCAAGTCTCTCCAGGGTGATTGTATGCCTGGTAGCCGTATGCAAGCGAGATGGCCCGAGGGAGCTGGCTTCTCCGCACAACCTCAAAGCTTCATCCCGCATTCGGAGCAGACACGGCACGCTCAACAACCACATGGAAATCGATATGCGGAATCGGTCGACGTGATCATGTCATCCAGCAGGTCTGGTGATAGGAAGATTGCGTGTGTGCCCGGTGCGACTTCACTCCGAGCCGATATGAGCTGATACTCTCACAGCTGCAACGCCTGCCGGCAAAGGAAGACGGCCTGCGATCGTGTGCACCCAAGATGCGGACTTTGCGTGCGCAACAACTTCACCTGCGAATATGATCATCGAATCAAGACGCCAGGCTTGCGTGCTGGTTACGTTTCTCGGTTGGAGCACCGGATAGGTAGGCAATTCGTAGTTCACACCAGGACGACATACTGCTGACATAAGGACAGAACAGCTTGAAGGTCGTCTCTTGCAGGTCGAAGCTCGCCTCACAGATCAGCATCTCGATGCTGTGATTGAAAATGGGCATTCGGTGCAAATGCCCGACTTGGTCAACGCCAGTGGCATGCCAACGACCATCAGCGCAAGTGGCAACTCTGACGACGTGAGCTATCGGGAGCAGCGTCTAACGCCATCTGTGATTATCGAAGCGGAAGACAATCCAACCCATAAGTATAATATTGCGCGGCCAGTAGTCACCGAGCTGTGCAGAGTATGGTTCGAGAGATACCACCGCTGGTTCCCGATACTGCACCAGCCAACGATCATGGACAGCATCGGCCAGACCGACGATGAAATGTCACCTAATCGATCTTTAGTGCTTCGAGCCATCGTAATTGCGACCGTAGAGCACTCAGAGCTTCTGACAATTGACTCGGCCAAAAGGCGACAATGGCAGGACGATCTAGCTGCTTCGATACTGACCAAAGCTGTTGCAACAGCTACGCTAGATTCGATCCAGGCATTGCTCATCCTGTCTGCGCTCTCGTACGGCGAAGGAAGATTGGTAGAGGCCTGGAACTTGCTCGCCATCTGCCGTCGTATAGGCTCGCACCTCAGTCTGGATATCATGACTGACCAGAGTGCTCCCATGGCCACGACTCCCACAGCATTGCGAAGGCTGCCGACGCATACGAATCTTGTGGTCGCGGATGAAGAGAAGATTCGCGCGTTTTGGATGACTCGAATGCTGGATAATATATCCGTCATTGGCGCCAGATACGAAGCAGGTTCGACGACTCTTCCTGGGGATCCATTACTGCCATGCAGCGATTCTTTCTGGGCATCCCCGGGCACGATCTTACATGAGGGTCACATCAGACCGTTCGGATACTGTTCTGCGTTCAGTCTATGCATTATCCTAGCAGCGAGCGAGCTGTCGTACGTCCATCAGTTCCTGAGAAAGCCTGTTGACATGGCCAACTTTGGAGAGCGTGACGCATGGCAAAGCGAAGCTCAGCAGATCGATGAGAGGCTGACTGCTTGGCGAGATGAGTTTGTTGCAGCATTCTTTCGGCTGGCAAACGCAGAATACTCGCACCATGAACGCCCTGAGATGGACGCATATGTCGTGCTCACCAACTGTGTCTTGAACACCGCAGTGATAACGCTGCTCCATCGGAGATCCCCATGCCCGCCAGGGATAGACCAAGTAGTGGAGCCGTGGGCATTCGCGAGCAACCGGTGCGTGTACGCGAGCGAGAATACAGCATTCAAAATTCGTCAGATGCACGAAGATGAGCTGGTGAATTGCCACTCTCATCTGCCGTTTTCGATCTTCGTCGCTGCCAGATTCTACATTGTGCACTCGAAGGCGCTCGACGCGAACGTGCCAACCAACCTGCACTCGCTTGCTTTCGCGCTACATACTTGTGGGAAGCGTTGGACTCTTGCACGACTCTTCGAGCACATCCTCCGTGTTGCGGTGGCCGAGTATCGAACACCGATCGCGATATCGACAGTGCCGAAAGAGTTCTACGATCTGCGGCTGACAACATTTGAGATCGCAGAGTCATTGATTGAATGGGCACGCGGTCCAGGGGCCCAGGCAGCGGCAAATCTGGAGTCCGCGCAATCACACGCCACCTCCTCGTTCATGCCGATGACAGTCGATGTTTTGGCCTGAGACTATCGACCATTGTGAGATGCTTTCGAGCTCCGGCATGCTACAGCTTGAGCTTTGCCCCAACCGGAGGAGACACGGCCCGGAGCATGATCACCCGATCAAGACACCGGGTTCGCGACATCCACTTCGTTGTTCTCAAGGTGCGGAACTCACACGCCGTTGGAGGACGTAAACGATATTGAAAAGGGTCTTGTTGATGCCAAATTTGTGTTCCGCCGCATCAAGCCGCGCATTATGGCAGTCCAACCAACTCTTCCACTGGAGAAAGCTATCAACGGTCTGCCCAATGGCGTGAGAATTGGCATCCCAGATGGTGCGCCAAAGACGTTGCCAAAGCACGCGCCACAAGATCTTTTCCGGCTGGACCAGCGCACCATAATTGGTACTTTCAACTAGCTTTGTCCTGGACGTGCCTCACTGACTTCTTAGTGACGGGCGGACTTGGTAGCGTTGGCATTGCGTTGGCCAGAACGTTGCCCCATTATGGCGCGGATGTCATTTTGATAGATCTGCCACGCTCACCAACAGAGGGGATCTGGAGTAGGTAGCATGTTCACACGTCGGATGTAGGCTGACAATTTTGTAGAGGAGCTCAATGTTGCGCTCGGTAGCTCCGACAGCAAGATATCCTACGTCTCCTGTGACGTGACGCAAGAGGAAAGCGTCTCAGAGGCGTTCAGAGCTGCTGAGTCGCTGGCTCGATCTCCCATTAGAGGCCTTGTCACATGCGTCGGATTGTCAGGACGTTGCCCGGCTGTTTGCTATCCGGTCGATAAGTTCCGCCAGATCATGGAGATCAACGTCGTTGGCACCTTCTTGTGTGCTCGAGCAGCAGCACAAATCATGCATCGCCAGCAGGTGGCTGGAAGCATTGTCATGTTTGCCAGTATGTCCGGTACGAACGTAAACAAGGTGAGTAACGGCTGAATGACTACGTGCAAACATCTGAAGCTGATCCGAAGGATAGGGTGTTGATACGAGTGCGTACAACACCTCCAAGTCTGCAGTTTTACAGCTAGCTCGCAACCTAGCTGCAGAATGGGGTAACGATGGGGAGCACCCTCCCATCCGTGTCAATACAGTCAGCCCGGGGTATATTCTCACGCCCATGACCGTGCCGACATTTGAGGAGTTCCCCGAGCTCCAAAAACTCTGGCCAGAGGGGAACATGCTAGGACGAATGTCAAGCGTAGAAGAGCACCAATCGAGCGTGGTGTTCTTGTTATCCGATGGAGCTTCATACATAACAGCCAGCGATCTGCGAGCTGATGCCGGGCACTGTTCCTGGTAAGTGATAAAATCCAGAACTAGAAAATTATGCTGCAGTATTATTGTCCGTTCACTGTTCAAATCAATTGCCCGCAGGACAAGTGAACCCAGGGCCGTTGCTTGTAGTACAGTGTCTAGGTACCAGGCAATGCTTGCATTGATCCCTGCTTTGTGAAGCCAAATTACCCAGTTCGGACGACTTCGGGACCGAAGGGGTCATTGTTCCGTTCGACACCGACCATGGAGGCTTCAATGCGCTCAAAGCAATAAATTTGACCTTGAATGTATGTAAGTGGCTGGCCGTGATTTAAACAGGCTCGGACGCAGAGTCATCATAAGAGAACGATCGTAGGCCATTCAACGAGTAGGCAACTTTCAAGATGCTGCTGATCTCTGTTATCAACAGCGTGAAGCACGAAGCCTCTCTGAAAATCACCAGCGCCAGAGGCTTGATACAGAGAAAGAAAGCCAGGATCCCAAGCATTACAGTCACAAAGGACGGAAGCGAGAGCGAAATGGAACACAACAGCGAGAGTGGTTCCACGACAGGTGTTCCAATTGCACTTTGTGGCAAGCAGCCCCAGATGGCCGAGGCCTTTGTCAAATTGATGGCTCCTGAATACGATGGTCAGTTCCAGGAAATGGACTCATCCAATTGCATTATTGCTAACATCCAGCAGTCGTCCATGTCTGTCATAGCGCACCTATGGCTCTATCGGAGCTACCAGCATTATTCCAAGGAGAGTTTCCTTGTCCAGCATCAGGCAAAGGCAGCAACTTCAACAACGCGCATCCGAAAGTGCCGAAGGCCATTTTTGTTGGCGGTGGTTTTACGCAGTACGAGCTGAACCAAATTCGGGCGAACGAAGCCATTTGCTCAGTGCCGATGGTGTTTCCAGATGGGCAGAGAAGGCCAACCGGGAATGTTCCGCCGTCTATGGATCGAATCGTTGCTGGACTCAAAGCGAGATTGGCAGAGTTGGGTGTCGTGGAGAACGGGCCTGAGGTCGAGGCGAAACTTTACGATCTATAGAAGCCACATTGGCATGTTGTCCTCACGCTGCGCACCATCGCCTTCCCAAGACCAATGGTGGCTGTACTGGTAAAACATTGCTCTTTAGCTCCTCCCTGACGGCACTTTCAAACAGCAGCGGCTGGTGGCGGCTTTGAATTGTATTGCACAGCTTTGTGGCCTCGTTCTTGTCCTGGACCATCACCGTGACCATCGCGCCAGCAGTTACGGCAGTAAATGTCCTCTTCGCAGCCCAGACAGCGTAATTCGCCATCTTCGTTGCATATGCAGCACCAAGATTCAATGTCCTCGTCTGTATAAGTGGGCAGATTTGCTTCAGAATTTGGCATTAGTGATGCCTGAACCGTAGGCTTCGTAATAGAAGGCCTGTTAGTCGGCGTAGATGGAAGACTCAACCCACTCAAACCAAGTTTCGAAAAGCGTGCTTCCAGCTCGCTGTCTTCGTATGAAGGAGGATTGTTGTCTGATGCAGCTGGCAAATCTTTGAGCTGTGACGGTGTTGATGGCAAGTCTAGAGCGCTACTTGCAGATTTTTCCAAATCCTGGGCACCAGAGACATCTCCGTCGTCGTACTTTCGCTCTAGACCCAGATCTGCGAGGACTTTCTTGATATATTCGTTCGCATCAGCTTCATCCCGTAGACTTTCAGACTTGTAGTCGGAATTGTGCCCACTAGACTCATAACCCTGCTCCTCTGGTTCATGCTCCGGGCTAGGCCGCGTATCTAAATTTGCCGGAAGTGCTTCCTTCGCCTCTCTGAGGAGAGAATCAATGTGCTTAGGATCTTCGGGATCGAGCCAGGCTAGCTTTCCCCCTTCGGTCGGACCTAGTTCAGCAAGGAGTTCATCCAATGTCTGAGCATCCTCGGGCTGTTGCTGCCAGTGGCGGATAGGATCACTCTCTGAGGAGACTTCATCCCGTGTCTTGGTGGTAAGTGCTGTCACTGGATCCAAAGCGATCATCGACGGACAGCTTCCTTTTTGGGGTTTGGACCTGTCCTGGCTGGATGGTGTGCTGGTGACACTGCCATCACGGAGCTGTTTTAAACGTGCTGCCAACTTATCCTCCCGCGTGTGCGGGCTTTTGGTTTCAATATCGATCGTGCTAGATTCCTGCTCCAGCTTGACCGAGGACGGCTTTAGCGCATTCAATCGCGCCAAGAGGTCATCATCTTTCCCAGGCATACTGGGTAGGTTCTTTCAAGAGTCCGCTGTGATGTATCGATACGTACAACGAGCGTAGAGATGCTAGGAAAGGAGGGATGATGACGTTTTTCTTGGCAACGAAGGCGCTCGAGCCAACCGTCCTCTTCTATACCGTAGTCAACCTTCATTCCCCCTTTCTTCTGAACCCGCGCCCACTTTCCATCTGCCGTATCTCGACCTCGATGTGAACGCCGCTTACACTTGTAGCCCAGAGCCAGCCATGAAGTGCGACAATAACACGCTCAGGGTCGCTGATGACATCCTGCGGTATCACGGGCTCAAAGCCCATTCCTGCAAAACACTGCAAAGCTTGTGGGCAGGCTACGGCTCTATTTGTGAGATCATTGCGATTCCCATCAATGACGAAGCCTTCAGATCGTCTCAGTCGTTCATACTAAAATATGTTGACCCGCCGAGCGAGCCACGCAACTCCCAGGACGAGGGCCATCTTCGTAAGGTCATCAGTTATCAGGTGGAGCAGTACTTTTATACGCATCTTGCGCCGGATATGCCTCTCACAGCTGCAATTGCAAAGCGCCTCCAGCAACCCCCGGGGCCATCGGCAAAGAACGCTTCCATCGCCATGATACTCACAGACCTCAGAACCCAATACCCTGTTGCTGGGGAGAAGCGCGGCGTGCTCTATCGTGAACAAGTCTACTCTGCCTTGGCATGGCTTGGAACCTTCCATGGCCATTGGTGGAAGCGACGACACGAGCTTAGGAAGAACAGACTTCGAATGTCGCCTTTGAAAGAAGCTCAGCTGCCTAACGTTGCCCTGGCCGGCTCGTGTGATGGAGTATGGCTAAATGGAGGTTATACGTAAGTTGCAATAGTATTTGTTCTCCACCTCTTTTCCACCACACCTTCGCAGTGCCAACACACACATTTGTAACCGAATAGGTGCCTTGTGGCTCTCATCTCTGGTTTCGAAAAGCGTCTGCTTCTACACTATCCTCGCTTCGGGTGTGCCGTCTGACAGCCATCAGATACCTCGCCACGCGCCTAAAGGAGTATGAAAACCTTAAGATGGACACTGAATCTGAGTGGAGCGAAGCACTTTGTGCACCAGTCTCGGATGACGGCAAGAGCATCGCTGAACTGGCAGCGGAAGTACTGGCACCTTCGCCTCATGCAGGGGCCTCTCACCCAGAGGACTTCTTCGTGACACTTGTTCACGGCGATGTAAAGTCCGAGAATCTTTTCAGCTCCACCGATGGCCAGAGCGTGGCTTTCTACGACTTCCAATACGTGGGTCTTGGGCTCGGTGTGAGTGACTTGGCAAAACTCTTCACAGTATCGGTGGCGGTGGATATGCTCACGGACGCTGATCTCTCGGTCGAAGAACGCTGCCCGATGGGTGAAGGGGAGAAGGTATTATTACGACGATACCAAGAAATACTAGAACAAGAGTCAGGTAAGGAATATCCTCCGCTCGTCTTGGAGATGCATTGGAATACAGCGCTTATCGATTGGCTACGGTTCCAAGCAAGCTGGGTAAGATTAGCTGAAAATTCTCACTGAGGAGGATACTGACATTGCAAAGGGCTTCTGGGGCAATACTGAATGGCTCGAAGCTCGTGTGAGGTATATTCTGAACGATTCGGATTACATGACGTGGCTGGTCGAGGCGGCCAAGAAGGAGCCGCGGTCGTGAAAAGTCTCGAGGCAAATTCAATGAGCCCCGATCGTGTTCGCTGGGCTCCTGGCTTTTACGACTTCTCAGCACATCACATCACAACGGGACATCGACTTCTCCGTCAATACCTGCCGAGCATAACAACATGGTCCCCACGCCCAGTCAGCCTCGGCATCCCAGTGATCTAAGAAAAGCGACATTACAGTACAGCTCTGATCGCATTCTATCCTTCCAGACGCTCACAAGTCTTCTTGTCATGCCACGGAAGGTAGGGATTCCTATGCTCGGCATCCGAAAAGTCCCCATCGCCAATAAGGTTCATCATCGCGTTCTCTCACCTTGAGCAAAGTGTGTCCAGGGTTGTGTTTCAATCCTCCTTGCAAAGTCAAATTTCGGATTAAATGGGAAGACCTGCCTACTGCATTCGCACCCCTGCCTTGTCAGGCCAAGGCAGCTCTCAGAAGGACAGGCAAGGGTCTGCAAGTTCACTGCCTCATCACAGTACTACGACCTTGTTGCTCCGAACCACGTGTATGCGCACTCATCATGGTTGCGATCTCCACATCGCCTCTCTCCTCTCTTCCTTCTACACCTCCACCAACAGTTTGCCATCCGAAATCATGGTTTCATTCCTCCTTGCCTTTCTAGCACTCAGCTCCTTGGCGTCCGCCGATTTCTGGATCGGCAACTGCGCTTCCACTGGCAACACAGACGATGGCGAAATCGCTCTCCCAGGTTCCGAGCTGGATTGCAATTACAAAGCATACCCGGGTAACGGCGACATTTGCAACGCGACTCAACTCATCGACACCGAGAACAACGGAGGAGTATGTCCAGGAAACGACGGCAATCGGAGTTTGTCCTTTTGTGGAATCGAATTGGTGGGCAGTGGATGTCCGAAATCGTTCGAGATAAGTACGTGAAGCAAGCTCGCGAGCTGCGACCAATACCAAGGCATCGTGAACGCAGGCTGATGTGATATTTTCCAGACTCAAGGGATGATTGCGGTGATGCAGCCCTCAAAAGAGGCGCGATCCCCGAAGATGGCTTCTTTTATGGAGACTTGATCGATACTGCGAAGAATAATATTGCGGTCGGGAGGTGTGTGTACGAGTCTCCGGCCGCTGGTAATAAGACTTGTCCTACGACCGATGATGGGGAGGAAACGAAGTGCGCCACATTCCTCAGATGTTATACCGGGATGTATGGGACTACGTCGTGTTGAGATTGTAGATCCCTCCGGTATGCGCTTCTTGTGGCGAGTTGGCCTGCTGGTGCCTTAAGGTCTTACCTGAACGAGCTGCAGTTAGGAGCATAAATGAATGACCTGAGGCAACCGCAGCGGTTGTCCCGCCTCTCTCGCATCCCTGGTGGTCTCTTTGTGCAATTACGATCTTTCGCCATTTATTGCGAACTCGTATGTATGGCTCGAGAAAGTCCCGCTATCCTCACCTGGCGGATCTCAAGACAAGAGACTAGCCGGCCAACAAGCACAACTCTTCTGTGAAGAGACTGGTGATGGGCTGTCTCGGTCTTGGTTCGATTTGCGGCGACTTTGCTACAATAGAGGATGGATCGAAGATGTTGTCAAGTTGGACATCTTGGCATTTTGCTGGTAGAACTGAGCTTGCGCCTTCCGCTTTGGGGCGGGAGGTAAACAAACATTGAACACATCACAACCGCTCCCCCCGCACGCACACGCACACGCGCATGCACGCGTCCAAGCATTGGTCACCTCTCACCTCTTGGCTTGCATGATAATCAATATTGTTTGTGAACGGTTGCAATGGCCCCGCGCGCAAGAACAGCTGCGGCAGGCGCGGACGATAGCGAAGACGACCTCGCGACTACCACAATTCGGGGCTCTGGTGCGAACAAATGCGCGACCAGCACCAACATGCCTAAGGCGAAGACGGCCGCGCGCCGTGTGAGCGCGTCGAAACCTGCCGCAAAGCGCAAAGCTGCGACGAAGCCAACGCGACAGGCGCTGAAGGATCGCACGAATATTCCCGACGGAAACGAAACGGAAGAGGTCGACGCGTTCGACGACGACGACGACGACATGGCTGCTGCAAAGCCCAAGGCAAAGAAGGCGAAGACCGCCACGACGCGCAGGGCGGCGGCAGCAAAGGCGGCAGAACAAGAAGTTGAGCCCGACAAGGCGGTAGAGAAAGCGCCAGCAAGGCGAGGCCGGAAGCCAAAGCGCGCGCCTTCACCAGAGCCGCTGTTGACCATACCCGAGACCCAGCCAGATCCGCAGCAGATGGAGGATGTCGAGCAGTCGATTGAGGTAGACCCAGAGAACATGGATATCGAGAAGGAGCCAACGCCCAAGCAGCTGTCCATATATGTGCAGCGAGCACCATCTATACCGGTCCAACCACTGCTGCCTCGACCAAGTGCGCGCACAGCACATCGGGCCCCTTCAGTCCAGCACGTGTTCCAGTCTGTTCGCGAACGTAGCGGAAGTGCAAGCGGAACGGAGAGAAGGGGCGGAGATCCCGAGCTGCGGCGTCAGCTGAACGACCTTATGAGCAAATACGAGAATCTCAATCTCAAGTACCAGAGCTTGCAGGATATCGAGAAGAGTGGCGAGACGAACTTCGAGAAGCTCAAGCGGGCCAGCGACCAGAAAGCGAAGGATGCCAGTGACCTGATCGCATCGCTCAAGAAGGAAATTGCCGAACTTCGCAAGACATCTACATCCAATTCGAATGCAACTACTGCCCTTCAGCAGCATGTCGCTTCTCTGACCACCTCTAACGAGAAGCTAACGTCCGAAGGCAACGATCTGAAGGAGAAGCTCCAGCTCTCACTGAACGAGGTCAAGTCGTTGGAAGCTAAGCTGATGGCCGCGAGGCAGCAGGTGGCGCAGGAAGCCAAGGCAAACGAAGTCGCCAAGAAGCAGAACAGCTCCGTCTCGGTCAATGTAGCGGAGGCTCAGAAGGAAGCCAAGATGAAGGAGAACTTGTACGCAGATTTGACCGGCTTGATCATCGCCAATGTCAAGCGAAATGGGGGCGAGGACATCTACGACTGCATTCAGACCGGGCGAAACGGAAGTAAGTCGCTTTCCTCAATGCTCCCTACCTGCATATGCTAACACTGTTCAGCATTACACTTCTACTTGAACCTTGGAAACGATGCAACCACGCCACATCCGAAGACCCCGTCTGGTGTCAGCTATGAGGATGCCGAGTTTTCCTATGAACCACGCCTCGACGAAAGCAGAGATCGAGAGTTGTTGGAGATCCTGCCAGATTACCTTGCAGAAGAGATCTGCTTTCCACGCAACCATGCTCAAAGATTCTACAGCAAAGTTGTTGAGAGCATGACGAAGAGATTTGTCGTCGAGGAGGACTGAACGAGCACTATTGATGCCTAGTGATGTTTAATGACCGTTACATTGAAGGAAGATGATCGTTGAACACAGGATTCCGCATTCTGTATGGTGTTTGGGCGGACGCGCTTGCTTGGGCTGGCCTTCGGGATGCCCCAATCCGACTGGTCTGATGAAAGCACTGTGCTCCTCTCCCCTTGCTACTCGTGTTTTCTCCATCGAAGGTCAGGGAATAGTCTTATTAGCTGTCAGGTCACGAGGTGACGTCAGCCCAATCATTAAGGATAGCAAAGCGAAAATAGACACGCCCGGCACGCCGTATGCAGGGATCCAAATGCCAGAAGAGCGAGAAACCCAGCAGACCACATGGTTAGTGATTGCAGTTCCAATCTCTATAGCGTCTTTATAAATCGAGTGCAAGCGCTAAGTTCTGCGGTCCTGGTATCGCAGGGGTACAGTGAAGGACTCAAATCAGGGGTGAAGGCTTGGCGGACCTCACTCCGACGCGACAACCATACCGCTTGCGTTTCAGTGATTTTCCAATCCATACAGCTCCGAGGATCTCGCGCGTGACTAGACATAGATAATCCCTCTTGGCCAAGCACTCGGCCCGGTTCTTGACATCGACAGCAAGCCAGCCACAGAAACGACGGCGGCAAGCTTGAATACGATTATGCTTGCGGGATACAATGTCTGTCAGCAGTGAGGGATTTTCCAGGTCGTCGATATAACAATGAGACGACAGGACGGACGGAGGTAGGACCGGCATCACAGATACATCAGCCAGACATATCAAGTTCCCTTGCCAAAATCCATACTCTACCAGATCAACTCATCATGCATTCATCAACCATCCTCACACAGCTCCTCACTTTCTCCACCCTCGCCCTCGCAGGCAATCTCTTCTCACGTCAACAATCAGGAACAGCCGTAAGTGCATTCGTCAGATACCTCAACCTACAATTCGATTACTGATCGCTCCCGTGTCTCCATAGTGCGACTCAGACGACTCCTGCAAAACCCCCTGCTCCACACCCCAAATTACAGCATACGGCGTCAATGTGACGCTTAGCGATGCCATCAAAGCCGAAGCCCTAAGGAGATTTGGTGATGCCCACTGTGTGGACAGTAAATGTTCTTGTGCGGTAAGTCAAAATCCTGGCGGGAAACAGGGGAGAGGAGTTGCCTCGCTGCGCGTGGAGGGCGACTGGGTACGTAGTGAGTGAGGTGGCTCGCTAACGATCGCCCAGATCACGAGTGACGACCAAGCCCAAGACTTCTGCAAATACTGGATCGAGAATGCTAAAGAGGAGTTTCACGGGGCGCGGTATGTGAATGGAGGAGTCGATGCCGACAAGGGGTCGATTTACTGCGTTTATGTGACGAGTGGGTAAAGGGCGGATGGAAAGAGTTGCTGAGCGTTTCTGTCTTGCTTTCCCTGGGTATCGTTCCCAGCCGACGTGGATCGAAGCTTCGATAATCTCACCGGCATTCTCTTCACCCTTTTCCATACTGGGACCTCTCAACTTGCAATTCAGCTTTGTCCCACCCAGCCTTCCACTGTGTACAGCTCCTCTCCATCCCCGCCGCAAAAGTGATCATGACCGTATCGAATCGAGCCCAATATGCAGACACACCCTTGTCAGGCAAAATCAGCTCATGAAGCAAGAGCTTCGGATAATCAGGTCTGGTCATTTATCAAAATCTTCGATGCGTACTCATCACTCCAGCCGTGCAGCATGTGAAGCATGAAGTACACACTCGCGCCGAGCTTCTCCGTTCCGCAGCATCGAAATCTTAGGGGGTTGGAGGGAGATGCAAGCGAATACGTCCTCGGAAACTGTAGCGAAGACACCCGGAAGATCCCGAAGGACCGGCTTGCCCTTCACATCCGGAAAATGAATGCAAATGCTGGCAAGTCGTGACCTTTGCCTGCTCCAGCGTCGACGGGGGGGGGGGGGGGGGGGTTGTCGTACCTCGCGAGAATTTCGGATTTGACAGGGAGCCAATCAACGCAGTCATTTCTCCCTCCCATCGTGTTATCCATGAGAGAATGGAATTGGCTAGGCGATC
>JALRML010000044.1:0-109480 GCA_026120125.1 Pseudocercospora vitis
ATATAATAGAACTTATATAAAGTATTATACTAATAAATATTCGAATAATATACTAATAGATAGTGTTATAGAACTTAATAAAACAATATAAAGCAACTATAATAAGATTCTAATATAGATATTTACTTAATATTTTAGAATTATAGAAGTTTATTTTCTTTCTTATAATTATTTTTAATAAGAGTCTTAGAATATTAAGCGTTTATGACTAATGATTAGTTAAGTAGAGGTACTAAGATACTAGTTCTTTAAAAAGGTTAACCGATATCGGTTTAGGGGCATAGAGGTATTTGTAGAAGGTTTACTAGCCACACGTAGGTATATCAATCTAATGGCCCATAATCTTCAGCACGACACCACCAGGGGTTACAGGCCTGTTTGCGACGGACTGAACCAATCCAGCCCTGGTATGCAATCTAGCACGACATAACTGCACCTCTTACGAATGTAGTAAGTATCCACAATACGCGGGATTCTTCTCGTAACACTTCCAACAGCAGCTGGCGGATAGGAAGTTCATCCAGCTTTTCACCACAAGCCGCGGGTATCGAAGATGGCTCACCAAATATCCTCAAGAGCGACGCCTGATGGCGTCCCGTCCCAGGATGATTGGAAGAACATGAATCGCCTCATGGAGAAGAAGAGAGCACAGAACCGCGTGGCGCAGCAGAATTACCGTGCGTGCCATATACTAAAAGCGCGGCTCGCGTTGGGCTAATCAGGTTATAGGTCGAAATGTCAAGCGGAAGATCGAGGAGTTGGAGCAACAGGTGGCAACACAGGCCAGACTGTTGGCATCGGCACACGAAGCGACAAGAAGTTGCACTCCGGGAGTCTCACCCCTAGCGACTCGTGATGTTTCTTCCAGCATGGACGGGCGTTTTGGTCCATCGACGCCAGAAAGGCAAAAGGTATTCCGCTCCTGCATGTATCGCTCGCTCCCTCTCTAGTTACTGACTTGGGCTGCTTAGGATTCAAGCGTAACTTCGCCTACTCCCGCCAGCCTGCTGTCCGGTACTCCCGAGGACTCTTCTACATCCGATAATCTTCTGGATGCACTTTGGTGCTGTCATGTACAAGGTAATGCGAATCAACACGGAGAAAGCTTCTGTCTCAATCAGGACACGCAAAGGCACCCCCCGAGCCCACAATCCCCGGCCCAGTTCCACGACCTGGACATTGAGATGCTCGATAATGCACCCCTTCGCTCGCCAATAGACCACTTTCCGCCCTTCGATGATCCTGGCCAGAGTCGAAAGCCTGCAAGGCAATGGCGTGAGTGTAACTCAGCCGGCTCGACGAGTCAGAAGGCGCTGTTGCCCGACCCCGACGCAACCACGTTTGAGCAAACGATCGAAGGGCGGCTCGAATACGTGATCAAGTCCGCCCATCGAGCTGGCTTTCAGGACCTCGACTCGGCGGTAACCACTCTTTACACCGCCGAATTCGACGCCGACTCGGAATGCTCAATCGCGCAGTGTTTCAGCCGAAAGCGATGTCTGCCAAGCCTGCTGAGGGAGCTTCGCAGCAAAACGATTTCGTGGAAGACACGAGAAGTCCAGCCCTACCAGGATGAGGTCCTCAGGTCAGCAGAGAGTCTGTTGATTGGCGAGATGCGGCGACAGCGGCCTGCTGGGGTGCGCGGGTGGAGCGCCAGCTCTCATCAGCTTCAGGATGAAGTCAGTACATGTGCCCGTCGACACCACTCCACACCAGACGAATGCTAACCGGGGACATACATGTAGTTCCCTCATTTATGGTCTCTGTTGACCGCTTTGGTGATGCGGGGGGACCCGCGACCGCAGTTCCGGCAGCAGCCACGCTTGGTGACTGCCATCCTGTCGCTGCTTTTTGTGTCCAATGGCCAATCGCCAGACCAATTAAGCCAACGAGTGCATGAGATTTTGGCAAATTGAGACTCTCAAGAGCGAATGGGTATATGCTCATAACGATAATAAATGACGACGATTGCTTTAACAGCGATTGGAGTAGCTAAGGATTGCGACACTTTTAGCTAGAGATAGCCACAATTTTACGTTCTTGTCGTATATTTTACTAAGCTAATTTTTGTAGTATTATGTTATAGATATCCAAAGAAGAGCTTTAGTATGCTATAGTCCTAGTAATATATAATCTACTTACTATAGTTACTAGTACGCTTATAACTAGCTCTTCTACTTTTTCTATCTACTCTACTATAAAATATACTCTTATAGTAATCTTACCTAAGTTTATAGGTCTATTATTAATATTACGCTATAGAGAGATATTAGTATAATAGAGACTACTATAAAAAGCTAGACTATAGTAAGAGATAAGTAGTAGTAGTAAATACGTTTGTTTAGCTATATTAGTTTAGTTATTATATAATAGAGATATCTAGATTCTACGTTCTATAAAACTCTACTAAGAGTAGAATCTAGCTATCTTCTAGCTATACTAAGCCAACTAAGATTAGAATAGCTACTTACGAATTTAGCGCCGCTAGAATGTACTAGAACTAGCTATTCCAGCTATCAATCTAGTAGCAATCCGGCGCAAACCGAACGAGGCCTGAAACCCCCACGTCTGGCCCTGTCATAGCATCAGAAAACCCTGTAGAAGAATGATCATTCCCTTTACTTCAACCATGGCCGTTCGCACTCCTCTTTGGTGCCAACTACACCATATGAGTGGCCTGAGTACCAGGAAGCAACACTTACGTTGCATCGACAACATCTCGTTGAACAATGCTGCTCGATTAATCGATACATGCTGTACGTCGGCCAAGGACTTTCGAAAAGTCTTCCTTATGTCGCCGTCACCAAGCGTTCCTTGAGGAAGTTTCAGCATCGCCGTAGCAGGATTTCGATGTAGCACGCGAGCTCAAAAACACCCGAGAACATGGCCCACCAATCCTCCGACGACATGTTCAACAAGGCAGGTACCAAGCTTGAGCCCATACAGACTGACTACAACGCCTGGCTCAACAACGACGATGCAGAGATCGCTAGCCAGATCAGCCTCGCCGATCCAATAGAAGAACACAAGCAAGAAGAAGACCACCAGCCAACTCAGATACAGCCAACCGAGAAGTCACGCAGCATCCTCTCTCGGACCATCAGCCGCCGTTCTAACACTACCTCCTGGCAAGACCCTGGCCCACCTCCCGACGGCGGCGTCGCTGCATGGACGCAATGCTTGTGTACGCATTTGACCATCGCTTCAACATTCGGGTACATAACGTCTTTCGGCGTGTTCCAGACGTACTATCAGGCGGCATTGGACGTCGAGAGTTCGACGATTAGTTGGATCGGATCGGTGCAGCTGTTCCTGCTGTTCTGTCAGTCGTCGATGATGTCTTATGTGAAAGCGAAAGCTTACTGATATTGGATACAGTTATTGGCGCGATCAGCGGACGAGCCACCGACGCCGGCCTGTTCAGATATGTCTACTGTATAGGTTCCGTATTCCAGCTAACCGGCATTTTCTGCACGGCGCAAGCGACCACCTTCTGGCAGCTCTTCCTCGCTCAAGTACGTCCACCCAGACATAACGCCAACCCACCTTGCTGACAATATCATCCAGGCCGTCTGCTCCGGTATTGCCAATGGCCTCCAATTCTGCCCCGCCGTATCCCTCCTAACCACCTACTTCGTAAAGAAACGCGCCTTCGCAAACGGTTTTGCCGCTCTAGGCTCCTGCACGGGCGGCATTGCCATCCCTATCATAGTCCAACAACTCTTGCCTCGAATCGGCTTCCCCTGGACGGTCCGCATAATTGGCTTCCTCATGGTCGCCACCAACGCCATCACCATCGCCCTCTATCGCACCCGCCTCCCACCCCGCAAATCCGGTCCGATGATCGACTGGCCATCCCTGCAAGAAGCGCCATATGTGCTCTATGTCATCGCCACATTCTTCAATTTCTGGGGAATGTACTTTGCTTTTTTCTACGTTGGCGCTTACGGGAGGGATGTGCTCGGTATTACCTACCAGCAATCTGTCAACTTGCTCCTAACCACCGTCGCCGTCGGTCTCATTTTCCGGCTTGTGCCAAACTATTTCGCCGATCGGCTCGGGGCATTGAACACACTCATACCCTTTGCCTTTCTCTGCGGAAGCATGATGTTCGCATGGATCGGCATCCACTCCCTAGCGGGAATGTATGTCTTCGCGGCGATATACGGGAGTGGTGCGGCGGTGATACAAGCGCTGTTTCCGGTGTTGTTTGGGAATTTGAGTAAGGTGCCGGATGTGAAGATGGCGGGAGTGAGGATGGGTATGGCGTTTGGCTGTATTAGTTTTGCGTGTTTGTCTGGACCGCCGCTTGGAGGGGCGCTGATCCAGAGGCGGAGAGGCGACTATTTGTACGCGCAGGTGTGAGTGGCTAGCCAACTGTCCTTCGATTGGTGTTTCAGGGTTTCAAAAGCTGACTTTGCGTAAGTAGATGGGCGGGCACGTCGTTCTTTTTGGCAGTAAGTGATACCCTCCGTGGTCAACTTGTTCCATTTCGTTCGCCTCCAAAACTAACTCATCTCGCAGGGCTCGTTACTAATAGCTACTCGCTTCGCAAAAGTCGGGCGGGATTGGAAAGCCGTAGTATAAGCTGATGACATATATTATCGAGCGTTTTAATCACACGATATCCAACAGCGCCTCTACTTCGCGATCCGTCGCCAATTCGAGACGACATTGGATATTGCTCTTCTTCAAACCTTCGACAAGCTTATTCGAGACCGGCCAGAATCCTTTCCACCAATCGTGAACACAGTTGAGACGTCAGCACATCTCACTGCATTGCTGGAAGCCTGCAGTGGGATTGGTGCTCGCCGCATAGTCATGCAGTACCCGCTTTGGTTTCCCTGTAATTGCTGCATCATTTCCCGGCCGGACCCAGAAGGAGTTCCGCAGTCAAAGATACGCGGAAGCTTCTTTACTCCTAATCACTTGCCGTGTCTCAGTAATAAAGACGAGCGACCGTGGAGTCAGCAGCTCCTGCAGAGTCCAGGCCCGTTTAAACCACTCGCTCCATGCAAATGCGCTGATGTCTGCAGCATCCGTAACGTACTGCCAGGTACGCAACGCACAGTACCGGATTGCGATACCAATCCGGACATCAAGTTCAGCGATTCGGACAGTTCTGCAGCAATGGTCTTCTCGATGCAGCAAATGACCACCCACAGCTACTCCACCCCGCGAATATGTTCCTGAACATACTTTGCGAAGTCTGCAATCTTCTCGTATCCGCTCTTGTCTGTGTTTTGCCTTCCACGAACATCTCGCAGCGTTACTTCGCGACCTTCGATCCGTCGGTGCGACGCGATCACGTATTTGGGTCGGTCGTCGTTGCGGAATTCTGTGAGCCCCAGGCTATTAACATTCAAAAGGCCCATGTTGTTCTAGCTGTGAACATAGTGGGCGCGCCGCATCTGCTAGAGTGCTCACATGCAGGCTTGCGGAGAGGCCAAAGTGAGAGCCATCCTGGCGGCCTCTTTCGCGCCGGCGGCTGAGAGCTGTTGCAGCTGCACCGCGTCGTTCAGTTCCCGTCGCGGCGTAATTGCAGCTGCGGTTCGCTACTTAACTCACTTGCTAGCCACTGGGAAGATTGGCTTTCCCTCGCGACACTTGGGGCCACAGGATGAGTGCAGATAGAAAGTGCAATCTATATGCGTGAACGATCATCCAAGGCACTATTTTGCAACACTTCTCCGAGGCGCACACGAAACTCCTCGGAGTCGCTACAGTCGGCGTACAGTCATGTTTCGCGCCCCCTTTGCTGAACCGATCCGAGACATTCTGCAACGCCATTGTGCCCACGGGAGCTCTATGTGACCTAGCTATTGATCTTAATATCACGCTACTATTATATTCTTACAGTACATATTTGGAGCGTTGTCTAGCTAGTTCCAAGATAGCGTCGATATAATTGGAAATCAAATGACACCTTCCATCCAATCAGAGATTCAAGCTGCCCTGGTGTAGTTGGTTATCACGTCAGTCTAACAACGTATACAATTCAGATTTGCATACAGGTCACTGAAGGTCGCCGGTTCAAGTCCGGCGGGCAGTATCATCTGAGCGCGCTCAGGATGATGTGAGAAATGTCCGCATATGTCCTTTCGTTTTTGCTTTTTGCTGAACAGCATCCTCAAATCGAGGTCGCTGGAAGCACACCTTGACCTTTCGGGCGGGTATCATCTCTTTTTTCGCAATGGCATGTTTCAAGGAGCCTGGGATCAAATGGAGTGCTGCAGAGATTTCGCAAAAGTCTGACAGTAACATTTTGGAGATTCTCGCGAATGAGCTGGTTCTAATCAAACAGAAGTCATACCCAATGCGATCCAGCACAGCAATTGTAGACATGAACCTTTGATACCTCCAAGGTCCGACATCACACCAAAATTACCACTCCTTCGTCCCTCGTTCTCCTTGGTCAAATCTCCCATCCAACTTCCATTGCACTCAAAACCGGCCCCCTCCGACTGCTTGGAGTCCTTCCAAACAAAGCTCTCACTATTGCCTCCACAAACTCCTTGCGGTTCTCTTCCACCTTTTCCCAAGCACTCCACAGCGTTTGCGCAGCAAGAGCCATAAACTTCTGGTCGCTGTTCATCCCTAGCATACCTACCTGATTCTTTCGGTATTGTACGGTGTCTGCCCGGCTAATGTGCCCGGGAAATGAACCGATCTCTGCTTGGATATCAGCAATGCAGCGATCTTTGGAGTGTACGCAAATCGACTCACAAATCCACAGCCATCCGAGAAGAACCATCCTGCACTAAGTATGATTGTACACCCTATAGGTGCAGGATAGAAATTTGCAACGTACCACATGCCAGCTGTCAGATCAACGAAGACTCCCACTTGGAAGTTCATATCGGTTGCCTAATGGACAAGAAATAACCTTCCGCTTCTTTGGCATGCGCTTTGATGAAGCGCGGATCATAGTCTCCGGGTTATCTGAATCTACAAGACTTGCTGTCGGTGTTATATAGTTTCGGCCACCGATACGACATGTTCTCAACGTACTCATTAGCAGCCTCGGTCAATCGATACCAGCATTGAGAGTCATTGGTGGAAAATTGGAAGAGGCAATCGGAGCCCTCCTTGATGACTTAAGTCGCATGTGAGATAATGTTGTCATTGCCATTGCCAGCGTCGAGATGGGTTTCCAAGTCTTCCGCTTCGCAATCAGGCCACGAAGGGTCCTCAAGCAAGTAGGGTGGGCCGTCGAACACATCTTGGTAACAGCCATGGCCACTCTGGCAACCTCCAGCTGTATTCTCTCGAGCCTGATCTGTGCGAGCTTCATATGCTTGACTTGTCTCGATAGTTCTATGAAACCCTAACGGCGTTTCTGAGTCTTAGTGTCCCAGCCATCTCCACGGTAATGGGTCTTTTCCGCTTTCTTGAGCAGTCGGGCTCCGACGGGCAGCCCTTATACAACCACATGTATGCACCACGACCAGCTCAGAAAACAACAATCAATGACAGCTGTCATATGCCGCCAGCTACCCGGCCAGTGAATCATAACACCATATACATTCAACCGGACCAGCTCACGCAAGCACAACCCTCCACAGCGCTTGAGTGCACCAAGTCGTTCGGCCCATGTCGAGCTATACAGCTCCAGATCACACACACCGGCCCCGGGAGACACAAAAAATGCTTCCCCGGTATAGGGTCAGCCAGGAAAGCCTAGATTTCTTTTTTGTTTCTTGGAGAAACCGAATGCGTTACCTCCGACCATTTTGCTGGGGTGGTCTGCGCTTCGATGACAGAGATAGCCGGGCTTTCCCGAGCCTGCATTGACCCGAAATGGCCAGGACCACTCCAATACATCGTTGAGTTGAAGGGGTTTGGACCAGCAAAGCGTGGATTGAAAGCAGTGATGCGGGTTCGAGGGTTCCGAAGTGAAGGGAGGTGCAATTGTGAGATCATCCCCTTCATTATAATAGACTGTGCCTCCTTTAGCTGTGACTCCGATCAATTTCGAACGGTGGCGAAGGTCAATCATTGGAGGCCGAAAAGGTACGCTGCGGTGTGTGGCATAGCCAACACGGCTGTGGATTCGTAGAATATCTCCAAATACAGTGTAATTCGTTCCGTGTGCGAGCGTCGAGGCCTGAATTGGCAAGCAGAGGATAGCCGAGATACATTTCTGCTCCTTGTGATCTGAACGGGCTCGCCATTCCCGTCTTCTTTTGCGGAATGCTGATTCTGTCTTTGCCAGATGTCACTGGAGCATGATAGAATGTGTCGGCCTGGTGAGCCTCATGCGATCCAGGTTTCGAGTAGATGACAACGATCACGTTGCGTAGGACCAGTAATATGGCACAAATAATCCGCGACGCTTACTTGCGCTTCCTCTTGCCTCTGCAGGTCTTCTGCTGTGGCCTAGATTCGGGGTTTCCTCATCTGAAGCCAGGGTATGGTGATTAGACTCACTCGTCTATGCCCGCATTTGGCGGAGTGAATGCATATATCAGGACTTGGACACAGAAGGCGGCCATAGTAGGGAAATCTCGAGTCACCATACTTCGCGTCAATGGCAGGCATGTAGTCTTAGAACAGCACGCCGGCGCCACAGTTGGCGGTCTGTGTCTCGACAATGCGGAGCTATGGGAAATAGTGCTTCGCCATAACAGAGATGCAAACCCTGATGAATCAAGTGTAGGTGGTGAGAAGCTAGTGCAGAGATTGTACAGACTGCGAACATACAGTCATCATAGCAACCCCTACTAGTGTAGAATCCTTCTGCTAACCATGTATGGATAGAACCCTTCCATCTATCATAACACATTGAACGCGTCAAACACACGACGCTTCATCTCTACAATTACAACGCGTCCAGCACACGCTTTGTCTCTTGAATTACCATGGCTCGTGGCCAGTTGTTCACTCAGTTTGATCAGGGACAGATCTGGGCCCTCTATAAGTACGCTCACTGGCCTCTTCAGCGAATAGCAGACACCATGCATACAACGAAGGGCGTTATTTCCAGCATTATCTCACGGATGGAACGCAATCTATCTACTCTGCCGCGTAGAGCTAGGCCAGCTGCAGTAAGTACCCCCAAACGATGTTGCCTGGTAGATATTCTATCTACTAATGCCTTCAACAGACGGCTTAAGCTGGACCACCTAGCACAACTGGAAAGGCTCTCATGCCACCACAAAACAGTCCGCAACGCTATTGCAGAGGAAGGCTAATGAAGAGATTCGGCTGAAGAGAATCGGGCCGAGCTCTCACGGAGCACACTTCTGCCGGACACCACATACACCCGTCACAATGCGCATCGCGACGCACCATATCCTGCTTAGAGCATACCTCAGGTCGTAGCCTCAATCGGGCCTACAAGATCGTCTCGACTCAGAACCGCCGACTCGAAGTGTCCTCCGTCAGTCTGCATCATCACACGCCGCGCCGCGCCGCTTGTGCGCTCGAACAGCAAAGCCACCTGTACGGTAGATGTGCTGCAGCTTGCGGAATGCATCTGGATACTCCGACAATACTTGGCTGAGCTTCATCAGACCTACCACAAGAGGGCAAAGGATGATGGAGATTCTCTAGGGCGCTCCACTTGTGGAGAACTTGAAGTTGGAATGTGAAGAGCTATACAATGGTGTTGCCGGCTATGAAGGAGCGACCGAGTCTATGTACTGCAAGACCAAGTGCGGGCCTTGGAATTTTCAATGACAGGCTGGCCCTATATCGCGGAAACGAAAGATACATAGCGTGGACGAGACTCGCCGATGGCTGCAAGGCGGTAGTGTCTGGGAAAGACCGGTATGGATGTTTGATATACTGGTGATGAGATTGCTATGGAAAGGCACATCCCTTTGCGATTTCAGCCTCCACGAGGCATCGCTACAGCAATTTCATGGTACTGCTGTACAGTGAGATTGAAAACGACCGGGTTCCAGGTAGAGGTGAGAATGGCACTACTTGTCTTCCCTATGCGCGGCCTGAGTGCTTCACTCGTCGGGCGAGAGTGGAGCCTTGCATATCCTCGCGGCAAACCTCACCCACACCTTTGTCATCTTTGCATTGTCGAATGTACATGTAGGTTCCCAATACCAACAGCACAAGTCGTCCGCTCGAGACCTTCTTGTACAGTACCGCATCAAGATGGCCATCATCGAAGGCCTTAACGGTGTTGCAGGCACGATTCGAGGTCGATAGCCGGCCCCTGGAAGAGTACACAGAGGATGAAGTCCAAGAAGATGATTTATCCATCAGTCACTACGTGGAGGCTATATCCGAGAAAGAATCCCTCATCAGAGTTGCCGTCACAGAGAAGATGCAATACAAGTCCAACAGCGTCAATTCCATGTCTTCATTGGTGACAGACGGATGCGGTCTCGAACTTTTCGGGAGCCTGGCACTACCGCCGTCCGAGGGCTCTACGACCCACCTACCATCCGTAACTTCCGCTTCTCCGAGCTAGAAATCGATACGAGACGTGCTTCGAGGTCCACAATTCTGCGCTGACCGTACCTAGTCGTAGGTGACCTTCAGCTTCAATTAGAATACTCGCGCGATCAGAAGCATGGAGAAACAAGTCGAAATGCATCAAACGAAGAAGATTAATGGAACCGGCCCACACGCGTTCGTCCAAGGCCCAGTCAAACGCCCCTCAAAAGCCTGCGACAGGCTTTTCCACCAGGGTGCTGCTTCCGAGAAAGCCCTCAAAGGACAATTAGTATCGCATAGCGTCGGGTCGGTGCTCCTGTGACATTTCACTGTGTGTTAACGCTGACCTCGATTCAGTCTCGGGCTAGCACAGTTTCTGCCGCCATATAGAAAAAGCTAGCGAGAACGCGAAATTGCACTTATGGCATTTGGAGTATCATCATGAGGCGAGACTCCAAGTAGCCACCTTCGCCTTCCGTTATCGCCCGTTTGGTAGGTGGAGACTCCCTCTAATGTATAGTGTCTCACTGATGCTCGAAAGCCGCGCTCAAGTCAATGTCGGTCATTGCACCCATGCCGTCACCAGAGCCAGTGATGTGCCTTACTCCAAATTGACTCAAGGCCGAAAGCTCGATTGCGCTGCAGAAGCAAGATCGTTGCCAGAGGGTAAGTGATCGATCGCCTGGAAACTCTGATTCGTTCCTCAAATTATCATGCGCTGCAAGACCTCAGCACGGATGACAAAAACCTCAAGCGCGATCGAAAGGACAACAATCCTCGGCCTAGGATCTGCTACAGAGACTCTGACGGAGCTTGGAGGAGGCAGTAGCTTATACGAACCACCCGCTAAAGGTATCGAACGCCGCCCAGCGCCCGAGATTATCGAGCTGGACTGATTCTTACAATAATCTTCCTGCATGCAATATCGTGTGAGGAATGCTGCTCTGCGGCCAGGAAAAGGTTCTGTGACACGCTGATAAGAGATACGTACGTCGAGAGAGGAGTTAAGCCTGGGTATTACCTCCAGGTCGCGCAGCATATCTAGTCAGTATTATATCTGTATCCGCTCAGAAGATTCCAGACAGGTCTGTCAATTCCAATGAAGTGTGACGGACTGAATACGCAGTACAGCCAGCATGAATTTGGCGATCATGAATGGCGTGCGACTGACTTTCCAACTGGATCACTTCGCCCGTTACTCGAATCACATGCTAAAGCTTGATTCTGAGACGACATATCTTCTCGCTTGTTTATATCTCACCCCGACTTCCAGCAACACAGACATCAAGTTCCTTCGCTACCGGTAGAGCAGAAGTACAAGGGCAGACACCAATATGGCTGTGACCGATGACTTGCCAGGAGTAGAGGTCACCATCGCCGTTAACGGCCAGGCTCAGAATGAATATGAGGAGCCGTCTGCGGAGCCAGAGGCGCGCACCGTTACCCGCTATATCGAGAGTCAGTCGGAGCAGATATTCGAAGTCCGCATCAAGCTCACAGAGGATTTCGACTTCATGGGCGACAGCCTTTACGCATGCATCTACATCGACGGTATTGTGGCCGATAGCCCCCTATTGGAAAAGGCCAACGTGAGCAAAGGTGAGTTGCTTGCGATCAGCCGCGGTCGCGATGTGGATATGGACAAGCTGCAGCTGTATTGCTTTACTACGCTTGAGACAGGTATGTCGGACCATCTCTGGATGAGACAAATACTGACAGAATCAAACGACGGATGGCAAGATGTTTACTAAGGAGACAGACCTTGCAAGTCATCTCGGCACGATCGCGATTGAGCTGTCTCATTGCCTCAAAGCTGCTCCGGTTGAGTGGAGCCACGACAACGAGCAACAGCTTGGCATATTTTCGCAAAAGGCGCTTGCAGGCCTAGCGCTCTCTCACTCAGTTGGGTACATATTAATTCCCGTACTCAACGCGCACTTTGGCTGATTGTCGCAGATTCACAGAAGCTATTGAACAAGAGACGAAGAACTTCTATGATATCAAGCTGGTACATCCAGCGCAACCGATCGCCGCCACATTCGTCTTCGAATATCGATCTGTAGGCATGTCAGCACTGCGCCCGAAAGCTAGACACAATTCTAATCGATCACAGAAGGTCTCAAGACGGAGTTGATCATCCCTCGCACACCATCACCGCCCCCGCTCGAAGAACGTGATGTCAACAGCCTCAGCCGAGAGGAGATGGTAGAGCTGCTACGCCTCCTCAAGGTAAGAGCCGTGGGTAGCCTGGACTTATCTATGATACTGACGCGAGACTCCAGAAGCGGCAGACAGGGGTCAAGCGAGAATTCAAGGACGAGAGCGTTAGCGAGTCTCGAGAACCACCGTCCAAGGCGCATCGCCCACAGGCTGGGGGTGCGCAGCTCGAGCTCGGCGAACACGGCAGCTTTCGGAAGACACCTACGGGCCGACCGAAGCAGCGCACTAGGGAAATCATTGAGCTTGATTAAGCATCGAGATAAGCTAGTCCATACCAACCAAGGCCTGGAAATTGGTGGTGTGACGCCGTTACCCCGGTGAAGTCTCGAAAAACCCAACCTGGTCTGAGGCCGATTAGCCTCCACTGCCTACCTGCGGCCCAATCGAGCTTTCGGACACAATGCCCTTGAGACTATCGGCCTGTATTAAATTGAAGACAGGGATCGGAGGGAGCTCCTATAATATAATAAAGTTCTCAGAGGCGTAGCAACGTCGGCTCCAATCATAAATCACTAGAAGGCAGACCATAACCGACAACCCTGACAACCAACCGCAGCTGATCTGACCTGTCTGCCGTTGTACAGATTACAACCAACCCAGCTCTAAAGCCTGGATTGATTTACAAGGGTTTTATGATTTGCCGCATGAGCTCTGATGAGGGGATGACGATTAGGAAGTCGGGTGCTTAGTGCACTGCAACTACGAAGTGAGCCTGATCCCGACCCACACTGTCTACCATACTTTGCGGCTACCTTCAACGGGCACCACCTGAAAGCTGCTGGTGCTGTTGCATTCGTCACGCGAGTAGCACATTTAGCAGCATCCTCTAAACCTTCACATCTTTCTCCTTGACCGTCACCATCAACGGTGGCTTTTCCCAAACCAAGAAAGTCTTCTGATCAGTCCAATTCTCGCTCTCCGGACGCAACTCAAAATCAAAATTTAACAAAATCGTAGCCAAGATCAGTCTCATCTCATGCCAAGCGAAATTCTGTAGTTGCGAAGACCAAACGTCAGCTTCGATTCCGTTGCGCCATACCACTCACATATACCAGCGCCAAGAATGCCAGATAGAGTGATAGCAATGAGAAGCTCGCCGACAGAGAGGATGATGATGATGAAGAACAAGAAGAAGAAGTAGACGATACCTTTCCCGAACACGCTCTCGGTCCCGTACTGAACGGCTCGAAACAGTCCAAGCGATCGTGCGCAAACTTCTCATCTCCCATCCACCTCTCAGGATGAAAATGCTCTGGATCTCTCCAGAATTCCGGCTCTCTGTAAGTCGCAAGATGATAGATCACCACCCTTGTGCCCTCGGGTAGGTAGAACCCTGCGAGTTCAACACCACCCTTTGGCACAAAGCGTGGGAAGCCGATCGGGACGGGAGGATACATCCTCATACCTTCTTTGATGATTGCGTCGAGGAGTTTGTTGCTCTGCAGAGATGACATGGTGAAGGCGGGAGAGTCTTCGCTTTGGTACTGAGTACGTAGATCCTGAGAAAGAGCATGCAGCCAGTCAGGGTTCTGGAGGAGATGATAGAGGACGCCGGAAAGGGTGGTGGCGGAGGTCTCGGTGCCTGCGATCATGAGCTCGTTGGCGATGGAGTACCGCTCTTCTTGGGAGATCATGGATGCTGTAGAAGTTTCCGCTGTGACGAGCTTCCAGATGTCGGGCTGATCTGGAACTTTGGCAAGACGCTCGTCCACGCGAGAGGTGACGAAGGTGTGGTGCTTCTCTGCGTGATGGCGGATGGCTGGGATGCGCATCATGAGACGATGTAGCTCCCGAGCAAATCGCCGGTTGAAGTAGCGAAGAGTCTTGAAACGGGTGACGTGCCGAAGTATGGTGAAGATGAGGCGGACGAAAGGGACGTAATCGCCCTTTTCGAGCATGTGGAGTGGTTCGGACAGGAGCATATCACTCATCACGTCGAATGTTGTGCCTAGCAGTAATCGCGACATCAGCGTGGTGGGACTCATGGAATTGAAAAGGAACATCCTCAGCTCACAGTTGAACATCTTGACCATGTCAGTCGGCTCTCCGTCTCTAGCATTCTGCGTAAGCCGTCTCCGGAGGGCTCCACACCACCCTTTGAATCGAGCCTCATAGTGCTTCAGACCTTGGTCACTGAAAGCTGGCGCCATCGTCTTTCTCATTCGAAAGCTGACGGGATCGTCGGATCCAAAGGGTCCTGGCACTTGGTTGAAAGGCTCATCATAGAATATCAGATCTTTGGGGAAGGCAGAATGACCCTGTGATTTGGATGCATATATGCTCTTCCACATCAGAGGGTCGCCAATGAAAGCAACCAGATCTGGCGCAAGGCGCACCACGGGCCCGTATGTCTTGTGCAGATCAACAACCGATATGGCTTCGGTGCCATTCCACATAGCGCGGAGATGAGGAAATATTGTGAATGCTCGCCATCGTGGTCCCGGGACCTTGGCAAGAGGTCCGTAAAACGTGAGGTAGACGTGTTTGAGGAAGTATACAAAGGCTGACAGTGCAGCCAAGGGTACAAGTAGAAGAATGGCGTACGCGGACAGGAAGGACACCGCCTTGCTTGACATGATCGATGAAATTATTGTAGTGACGAGTTAGTGAGGCTGGAAGATGCAATGGTCGGCTGTGTCATTCTTGCTTATATGCACCAGGACTCAGGTCAAGATCATAGTAACGGCAGACAAGGTCTACGTCGGTTGTTGAGGCTGAGATAAACTAGGTTGAAGGAAAAGTAGCTAGTATGGGTATGCTTACCAGGTTCTGCATCAGAAGGCTCCTAATCCCTCTGTCTACCCATGTCAACAAAAAGTCACTCGCTCGTGGTCGTCCGCATCAGAGACGGATGCGGTATCATTGTGATCTACAATGCCCAAGAGCCTGACGCTGAGCCTAACGCCTGGTCGTCTAAGACAGTAATCGGACCATTTAGAGCACCTGGAGATTCTTAGGTTCTAGCTAAAGGGCCTCCGATCAGAGGAGCTCGTGGCCATCGGTCATAAAAGGACTTAGCACTATCCGCCCAAGGCGGTGTCCATCGTGCACACGTTTATCACTCTAGGTATGCTGGAAGCTTGCTGGAGAGGCGAGTCGCCTCAAGACTATCCTTCGATCAAGCGCCATATAATCCAGCACCCGTCCTGTACCTCCGCACTGTGAGTATGACTCGAATAGCTGTGCTGCCTGGTAATCAGTACACATCAAAGTGATGCGAGGCGATCGATCCTCTGACACACAATAGTTCATACCATATGTTTGCTACCTGAGTTTCGGGGCGCCGGACTCACTGGCAAAGAACTGTCTCGTAAGACCGATATATACCCCACCAATGATCGGGACTTCTGTGACAGCGGCTAGCACTTTGAGGACGTTCAATAGTTTCCACGAGTTGATTCGAGACACAATAGTGGGCTGGACGGGATATTGGGCAGGTTGATAAGGCCATAACTGGGAGGTCCCGGGGTTCAAGAGAGTCTACTTCTAACGTACTCGAGTTCAATATTCGGCAATTGCCCATGGAAAAGTATGTCGGTTATGTTATCGGGCAAATTAGCGGTGAGTCTTTCGTGGAACCCATCCGATCCAGCCCAATTTAGGCGGTCTGGAAGGTGATCGGGAGCCGTCCGATGGTGAGGAAGCAGTGTGCTTAAAGGTCTTAATTGTGCTCCGTGACGTTTAGATTCCAGTTTCCACTCATCATTGGCGATATCTTTCGCGAACAAAGGCTACTTTTGGTCATCTATCGCCACCATGCCCGCATACAAGTGGTATTATCCTGATGAGATTGCCAACGATCTGCAGGATGTCGATTTACCCCCAACGGTCAAGGCAGAAGTGTTTGCTTGCGCTTGGGAATATTCGCGATGTGTGATTCCTCACTACACCAACTGGAGTCGCTACATCGCATTTATGCGTATCATCATCATCGGGACCATTGCAGAGTTTCGCGGAGCATTTTTCGACATGGCAGTCGATGATGACCACATGTTGGGTTACAGTCTGAATCAAGTACTCGACGATCTGTTTGGGGGCACGCCTGGTGCTGAAGATATGGCCAGAGAATATAAGACCTTCCTCACAGTAACGAGCGACAAGACGAGTGACCGACATCAAGGCGAGTTCTTCCAGGTTTACACCAGGGCACTAGCCTCAAGCCCTCGGAACTGGTTCCGACTCCGCGACTGCGATGCTCTCTGCCGTTTTACCATTGCGGCAGCGTTGGCGTGCAACGACATGGACCACGTCTGGTTCACCAACGAGCAGTTTGATGTCTTGACAGAGATCGGTGACACCTTGTACGATGCCATCGCCTTCTACAAGCACAGAGCGGAGGGAGAAACGAACAACACATTCGCATATCTACCAGAAGACTTGCGAGTGGAGGCCTTCCGGAATGCCAGAGAGATCCTGTGGGCGATGGACGTCTCATCTGCCAACAAACCAGAGTGGCAGTATGTGATAAACTTCGTGCGCTTCTTTGGAGGGCCAATTCACATGATGATGCGACGGTACCGCTTCGTGGAGGAAGGCCTGGTCATCGGCAAGGCTGAGGATGACAGCGTAGTGCAAGCCGCTAGGAAGCATGAGAAGCTGTGGCACCGATTGGATATTGACGATGCTCACGTCCGTGAAGGCCATGATCGGTATGAGAAAATCTTGGCAAAGCAGGACAGGATCCTATTCCCAGGATTTGTCAGTATCCTGGAAGCCCGCAATCGATCTGACAGTGTCGTGTCAGGCGATAGCTCGTCGCATAGCGAGAAAAAATTCGGAGGTGCAGCTCTCAACGAGACAGCTCGCGAGGAATGGAGATCATTCGCCCTTGGGTTGGGACAACGAGTCAAGCAGGCTTTCCCGGAAGTGGATCTGAGTTCCTCTCTACGGGCCTAGATAAGTTGAGACGTATTGAAGCAGGGTTTGGCGTAGACATTGTTCAGGATTTCGTAGCACAACTCATGTACAAGCCGATGATCGTTGCTGGAATTTGTGAACATGATTATGTCTTTCAACCGTTCCAGCTTCCGAAGACCGAGCGCCGCCAGGTATTTCCCACGAGATCACTGAGCGGAGACCTCGTATTGCCGCAAGTATTTCCCGTACGTAGGTTCGGACGTCGGTCCCAATGTCCTTCTGATTGCTCGAGGATTTCGCTACCTGGGGCAATGGCTAGTCTATCATTTAGTGCTCCCTCTTGAGATTATGCGTAGAGAGGCTCTACTCGTCCATATGCGGACGACCAACGTGCGAACTATGGTGAGGTGTAAATAAACTTCCATTCGAAATCCACCAGACATGGGCCTAACAGTGTAGAGCTTACAGCCAATCGGAAGGCGTGGCATTAGCCCTCGAAGTGCCGGCTGTTCCAGCTAGGTACTTCTAGTGTATGGCTCCATGCACGATGGTCCCGTGGGATGGCTACCCGACAACGGGCCGGAAGGACCGTATCCGTCGAGATGATTGGAGCTACTTGTTCAAAGACCCTAGTCTTCATGTAATACTAAGAGGACCAGAAGATCACTATGATACAGTACGAAGTTGGGAAGTTGCTTCGGCAGGACTTGGAAGCTTGCGCTCGCAGTCCATTTCCTGAATTCCCATGACCACAGTCACATAAAAGCCATTCATATTAACATCCGTCTATCGATTAGAGTGATAGACCAATCCTAGGTGCGGGGAGAGGACCTTGCAAGGGTTTCCGAGTGCGCGATAGACAGTAGCGGCGTGAAAGGCCACGCGGGCATCGCGATCGTGGCGCCAAACGCGCAAGCGTGGGGTGTGAGCTGCTATGTGCATACTGCAAAAGCCAGGGTGACTGTTTCGACCGCGCGTAACGGTCGTACAACCTGTGCGACGATCTTGCATACATGTGCCATCTTGATGCCATTGCTGAGCGGAGCATGGCTGCCGCTCTTGCACAGATGCTTTAAGCCAACCAGATAGACCGATGAACAAGGCTTCCCTGCGAGTCAGCCCATGAACCTGCTTCCTCTAGCTCTGTGGCTCAGACAGATTCGTACTGGACTGGATAACGATATGGCCAAGCTTCACTTCGGGACAGCCTACATGATTGTGTTTAGTTCATGACTGGCGTGAAGTTGTCGGATTGGTGGCCTCAATTTGCCCACGAGCATGTCCAAGCCTGGCTGCGCTTTCTACTTTCAAGCAGGCACAAGACGTGGCGGTATATCAGTCCATCGGGATTGGGCTCCCCCGTAGGGAGGGAGGAAGTGCGTACAACCATGCCATGCCGATTGACGTTGTGTTGTTTCGTGATAACAACCAGTCGAGAGCAAGATCCGAAATGCTTCCGTTGCAAGTCTCGAGACTCGAGACGGAAAGGTTTGCGTCATGCGACACACAATCAAATGCCCGGCAGATTTCGCTACAGCGATTGGGCAGTCTTTCGAGGGCTATCACCAGTCCTTACGTTCAGCACCTTCAGGCAAGTATCATCCCTCAAGCATGAATTGTAAAGAGCATACCACCACGATAAACGTCAGCAGTAAAATTGCAGTCTGGGTTGAACATGTGATTTGCATTCTTCCGTGTGCCTTCGGTGGCGTGACTCCTCAGAGCGGTCAGCAAGCGAGGTTTCCAAACCTTCGAATCGACTTTCCAGGTTGCACAGGATTCCTGCGTTGATAAATCTGTTCGAGAGGTGTTTCTCATTGTTGACGCCCGAACGTTTTCCAGTTGTATAGGCAGATAATGGCATATTCCATCACTTTTGCGGTTGGGATCTTGCTGATCTCAACAGCAGTACTTTTCTTGCTAGACGCATCGTACAAATTCTTCTTGCATCCGCTCAAGTCGTTTCCAGGACCATGGCAAAACAAAATTTCGGAGCTCCCAAGCGCACTGGAACTTGTGCGCGGTCGACAGCACTCATATCTCTATAAGCTCCACCTCAAGTATGGTGAGCTATACCAACGACGATGCCTCCGGGTGCAGCAAATTTGACGTCTTTCGCAGGGCCTGTGATACGTGTAGCACCAAATGAGCTTATCTTTACGGGTGCAGAAGCCTGGGAGGACTTGTATGGCTTTAGAGTATGGATGATTCCTGATTAATCTGATGGTGGTTGAGATCGAGATGAACTAATTCGGTTTTAGAAGGGCAACATAATGGAGAAGAGTCCAATATTCATCGGCGTGGTGTCACCTCTGAACGGCTGCGTCGGTGTCGGACTTGCGAGGGGCAAAGAACATGCCAGGCAACGCCGGGCTTTGGCACCTGGGCTGTCCAAGAATGCTTTGTATGGGCAAGAGGAAATCATCCAACGGCATATAACCAGTCTCATGAATGCCTTGCGCGATTTCTCGGCCAAAGGTAAAAGCGCGAACGTGTCGGAATACTGTAAGCCACAGATTTGCAAAACTCGCCGTGAGCTCGTTACTGATACACACTGGTCTCATTCATCACATTCGACGCAATCGGAGACTTAACTTTTAGCGAACCGTTTGGTTGCCTGGCTCAAGGATCCGCAACAGATTGGGCCAAGTCTATCATCAACGTAACCATATTCGCGACCTGGGACCAAGCTATTCGCAAAGTAGCAGGCGTAGATACCTGGCTGCGTAGTCTTCTGATCAATTTATGTATGCCCGCCGAGGCAGCGAAATGGAGAGTTCTGCACCTGGAAAAATCAAAAGAGAAGACACTGCAGCGTGAGTGCATGGCTAGTGACGCCCGTAGGATGTATACTGACGATAATTGTATGGCTCAGGTCTTGCCAACGAAGACTCCAGTAACCAAGATGTCATCTACCACCTCTTACGAAATCATGATTCGAAGAAGACCCTGTCACCTACCGAAATCATCTTGAATATGGTCCTCTTCGCCAGCGCCGGATCTGAGACCACTTCCATCGCCTTGACGGCGTGGGCATATCTCATCTGCACTCATCAGAGCGCATATGAACGTCTCGTCTCGGAGATCAGAACGGCCTTCCAGTCGAGCGAACAAATTAAAGTCGACTCCGTCATGACTTTGGCGCAGCTCGGTGCGACGATCAATGAAGCTCTCCGCCTCTTCCCGCCTGGTGCGGTAGCAATGCAACGAGTCGTACCGCCAGGAGGCGCTGCCATCGACGGCCACTACGTACCGGCAGGGACTACAGTCGCAATAGCTCCGTGGGCAGCATCGCGCTCTCCATCGAACTTCCACAAGCCGAATGAGTTCCATCCCGAGCGTTGGCTCGAGGCTGGAGTCAATGAGCAGTCGACATTCTTCCATGACTGCCTTCATGCTTCCCGACCCTTCGGCTTCGGTCCAAAACGTTGTTTGGGGGAGGACTTGTCGTATCTCGAGTCGCGTCTGATCATTGCCCACCTTCTCTTCAATTTTGAGATGGAGCTCGATACGACTGGTCAGCATGGTGAGGATAACCGACGGTGGACTCTGGATCCGTACGCTCCCACCATCAAGCTGTTCCAAGTCCTTATGAAGCCCAATTTGTGGGTGCGAATGGTGGAGAGAGATCCATAGAATCAATGACGGAGCTCTATACGTACAGTCCCCTGCAAATCGCTATATTCAGTCCTTGAGTTCTAGTGCTCTGGGCAATGATCTCTTTATATACACGAAAGTATTGCAGAACTCGCTGCAGAACCCGCTGCCAAACTGGCTGCTCTGGAATCGCTACATAACGCTTGACTCTGCGATTAAGCTAGAGCCTATCGCTCGGAGTCGAACTCACTGGGCTTAGTTCAGTAGCCTTAGTGTAGTGCCCTTAGTGCCCTTGGTACCTTTCTATAAAACATTAGCGAGTACGTGATAAGTCGTTGAATCAAAGATAGTAGCGTAGAGCGAGTTCAAGGCGTAGACAATGCTGATGAAGCTATTGTAGTATTGCTATATAAACGTGGAAGTGCCCCAGAACCCCAGAACTTAAGAAATCGAGAAGTAAATGTTAGGTTTTGTAAGGGGATCGTACGCCTAGAGCCCCGTCCGAAGTTACATGTTTACGAAAGCCAATTCGAAGCATGGTGGAGTGCGGGTGCGAAGGTCGACGTGAAATTCGGAGCATAAGAAGGTATCAAAATGTGCATACGATGCAAAAAGTGTGAAGGCTATAACAATATGATAACCATACCCGAACCGATGTCACTGTGAGGCCATCGTCCCGCCCATAGCTATTGCTCAGGGCTGAAACAGAATATTCACTAGTTGGCTTCTTAGTAGGCCGCTCGGTTGGCGAGGAAACTTGAAACCACCACGACGGCGAATGACGATGATGTATAAAGACGTTCTTCGTCATACCTCAAGAGCCGGTTGCGTTCTATATAGGAGTCAAGACCACAAATGAATCCAGTTATAGCATTGACCCAAGTCCTACAGCTACTTTCCACACGATTGCGAAAAGCCAGGCATGCTTTCGCTGTACCTACAATATGATCCTTATAACGTTAGTCGAACTTGGCGCGGGGAAAGTTATATGGGAGCTGTCGACCGGGATCTTGCACATGGAACCCCTCTAACATTGACTTCCTCCTCGGCCAACGCACATCCACCATGTTGACTCCAGTCCATCTTCCCAACGAAATCTGGCTTCTGATAATCCCTCATATCACCCCGTCAGACCTCTGGCGCTCCCTCCGCCTCACCTCGCCGCAGCTCAGAGATTGCGTAGACCAATACTTCGAACGCGAAGTCTTGCCACATCTCATCATCTCCTTACCCGTAGCCTTACCTACCTACGACATCCGCAATCCCGTCCGTGGACGAGCGATCTTCCAACCTCTGGCGCCGAAATGCGGTCCCGAGGAAGGGAGGCTATATGTGCAACTCGCGAGGACGGAGCCGGAACATTATGCTGCGCATTTTTTGGACCGGTGGAAGGGGATGAGAGATCGGAATGATGGCAGATTTGAGGGGCATGTGCCTTTCGAGGTCGTTCCTGCGGACCGCACCGTGAGGATGAGCTTGTGTGATGCCAGAGGAGAGGACGGCGGGGGCGATGGGGCGAGGATGAGCTTTAGATGGAGGGAGACGACGACTGCTTTCTTTATGTGATGAATTCGTCCCTTCCCCGCCGCGGACTGTGTTCAGAGTACAGGTACATAGCCAGAACATCTCTTCTGCATGGTTCCGCTGATTGTCGGCCGCAGACTTTGGTTTGCGCTCCTATGAGTCCCCGCTTTTAACTTCGAGCATGTCATGGCTTGGCCATAATTCTACTGCGTAACATCCTCAGCGCTATTAAGGCTCGCCAACTTTGTCTTCGACAATATGCGGTTAGTATCGGATGCGCAGCGAGTTACGCGTCTGGAGTGGATAGCCTGCTAGATATTAGCATGCTACCGGGGCCGACTTTTGTTGCCCGGAGGAATCGAATACGAAGTAAATAGCACATTGAGAGGCGTCTGGTACGCGAACACCCAACACGGCAGGAACCGAACCCGAAGCAGGGCGCGAGTGCACCTGCATATCAGCTTGCCATTATTCAAACAGTACCTTATCAACCCTGCTGTCTAGGTGTGCCTTGGTTGCGAGCAAAGCCGAACTCCAAATTCATCATCAAGCAGTCGTTCGAGCTGGCTTCGCTTTCGACGAATCTACTGCACTCAAATTTCTACTTCCTCTTCACTGACGTACCACGACGCGCCCTGCTATCAGCAGTGAACACAATGACCTCCCTCGCTCAAGAAGACGACAACCTCCACAACACCACCAAACAGGACAGAATCCATTTCTCCTGCCACTGCTCCTCCATCACCCTCTCGGTCCCAGCTCATCCCGAACCAGAATACATCAACGAGTGCCAATGCTCCATCTGTCGTCGCTATTCTGCAGCATGGGCATACTATTCCATCGACGACGTTGAGATTACCAAACCTGCAGCCACTTCCACCGGCTTATCCACATCTGGCGATGGAACCCAGGCCTTCGTCTGCAATGACAGGACGTCGCAATTTGTGAGATGTGAGAAGTGCGGGAATCTTATGTATTGGTGGGGGTTCGATCCAGCAGTGGTGATGGGAAAGATGGGCATCAATACGAGGTGTGTGAGTGATGAGGATAGGCTCAAGTTGAGGGAGGTAGAATGGAGAGTCAGCTGGCAGGATGCGAAGAGGGTTGTTGAGCAGAAGGCTTGAGAACAGAGATGATGCTTGTTGCATTCCCGGTATTGGAAGGAAAGCTCGAGTCTGCAAGAGATATGAGTAGAATAGCAAGCAAGCACAGGTTTATTGATCGGCCTTCTCTCTCCCTTGCATCACATTGCACCACCTGGTAAGCAAATCCACTACTGCCTCAGCTGAACGCTAGGTCAACGAATTTCGGACCCGAATTTGAGCTTGCCTCACAAGTCATCGTGAGCCCATCTTATAAATTGTACAACTCGCGGAGAGGGTTGGAAAGTCGAGGCCTCTTGTAAAAATGTCTGTCGACTTCACAAAAGAGCGGAGAGTCATACGTGGACCGCACACAGTCTTCGATGGCTCGATCATCGTCGAATTTCTGGAGCCGGACGGTATTGATGCATCGTAAGACCCACCTTTGAACAGCCAGCGGCGTCCATTGACAAGCGTAGTGTCTTGATCAAGACGACCATCAAAGCCGGGCATCCTCTGCTGGCCAAAGGCAAAAAACACCCTATCGTCAGTCCACTCCCAGATCCCCCTCAACCCCATGCAACGGTTACTGACATCGCCTCCCACCAGTCTCCACCCCTCCACCTCCACCTCGACCAAAGCGAATCCTTCAAAGTGCTCTCCGGCTGCTGCGGCATCACGACCGGCTACGAACAAACCGACCACATCCTCACCCCGGACTCTGACATTCAGGTGGTACCGCTGATGCAGCCGCATTATCCTTGGGTCGTGCCCGGCAAGACAGGATCCAATGGCGAGGACACGGTGTTCTTGGTGTGGGCCCACCCGAAAGCTGTCCCGCAGGGCATGGATGAGGCCTTCTTCGAGACGATCTTCGTGCATCTGAGTGAGACGTTTGAGAAGGGCACAGGTCCCGATCTGTGGCAGGTCATGCTGAGTCAGTGAGTTTGGCTGCGGCCGAGTGTGCGCAGACGGGGAATGCTGACGCAGGATGTTCGGGGTTTAGGCACGAGAGACGAGATCGGCTGGTGTCATGTTTCCGAGCGCCTGGTGGCTAGGCTATCTGAGATGGTGGCTGCCTTGGAAAGATTCAGGGTGCGTTGGCAATGATAGCGAGGTGGAAGGGGTATAAGCCATTATTGGAGAAGGCTGATAAGCAGATCTAAAAGGGCGCGTAAGAATCCAGCGTTGCAGGTTTCGCTGCGGCTCTAGATGGCCATTGATTATCAAGTTGCCTTGCAGACGACGCCAGAAATGAAGGGTTCTCTTCAACCAACGCCGCGCTATCAATCACAAACGTCCTCTTTCCCATACCCGCGCTATGCTTACTCCGTCCTCTTCAGCACAATTCGCGCATCTTCGCCACTTGCGAACGGCACGCCCAGCTCGAAGAGTTTCGTGAGGACCTTCGAGAAGTCATTGAAAAAGAGATCCTGATCCTTCGCGTACTTCTCTGCCCAAATCCTCATGCTCTTGTCCTTGATGATGGCCATGTCGGTCGGCAGCATCATCAATGTCTTGGTGCTTTTGTTCTCGTATTGCTTCGGACCGTTCCACTTCTTCCAGCTCCACTTCTCGTCGAAAAGGAGCTTGTAGTAATCGTTGGTGAGCGTGATTGGCGAGAAGGTCCATGGACCTGAGAATCCCGAGCGGTCCGTGTGGCAGCGGCCGAGAGCTACCAGCATCGGTCAGTCCACGTGTTCTCCCTAGGTTTATGATGAGAGCCACTTACCATGCGCGCCCGACAGAGCTACAATCTCTTGGTCGTTGAATCCCATGCGGCCGAAGATGGCTCGAAGATGATTCTGCTCCTTGCTGCCGTCTGGCAAGCGGCCGTCTGGTGTGCAGAAGCTCACATCACGGTCAGTGCGCCCCGGCCTCCAAGGTATATCTGGTCCGCCCATCTCTTGTACAGCACACACTGCGGCGAGAGTCCACAGGTCGGAATACGTAATCCACGGAAATTGCTGCTTGATGGGCTCCAAGAAGTCACGAGCCACTTTCAATCCGGCGTTTGCACCGTGGTCGGATTCTGGGTCGAAGCGCATGGTGGCACCGTTTGAGCCTCCAGTGCCAGTCTCGGCGTCATAGGTTCCTGATGCGTGCCAGCCAAGACGCAACAGAACTGGCCCGTATGAGCCATCGTCGTAATTGTCTTCGTTGATAAGGCGCTGCGCGATTGCATCGTACACCTTCTGATAGTCGTCCTTCGTGGGTGTGAAGATGGTTGTGGTCTTCGCTGCCGAAGATTCCTTTTCTTGAGACACGTAGCAGCCGCCTGCACCGAGAGCAAGGCCACCCGCTGCTGCGGCCCATATCCAGGAGTTGCTGCTACCAGTCTTGGATGCTTCGCTGGAATATGCACGGCGAGCCTGTTGTTGGAACAGATGAGCCGAGCGACGGGTAGCTGCGGTTCTGAAGGCCTGTGTAGTTGGTGCGGACCGCAGGACTCTGGTAAATGCTCTGCTTGCTGAGGCCATGTCTGCGTTTGTGTAGGATAAAAGCCGGAACGCTACCTGGAGTAAGTTAAGTATGACTTGAGTCTGAAATTCTTGAGAGTCGTATGATGAAGATCACTGAGGCTTGACAGCCCACAAGAGTAGTTAGTGAACGAGCGAGTGTGCGTAGAAGTGCACAAGGAGTAATAGAGCTACGAGTGGTAAGCGGTCTCGGTATTGAGGGTAAGCAGAAATGCCATGACCGCCAACCCCGGTCCCACTCCCTGTCCTGACGAAGCTGCGAGAACCTTTCCTGGGAAAGCGCTCATTTACGAGGCCGATGATATGGCGAACATGGTCCCACCGAACCTATTCTGTTGCCCTATCATCCGGCAACGCATATCGCACAGGCCAGGAGATCGAAGACCCAGACGATCCCGACCATAACATCTTCGGCGTCGTGACGATGCAAACTCTTGTAAAACATGTTGTCCTTGTGCCGCGGTGTCTCGGAGAGATGCTCATGCTGATGGACCCTTTGTAGAAAATTCGTGTAGATGTTTGGATCCCGAAGACGTTTCAGAACCAACACTAACGGGCTGAGGCAGCGAGCCGCATAGCCTCCGTGCCAACTCTCGCTGCTACACTGCTGCTTTGGGAAAGGCATTTCGAACTGACTACATCTCGTATTCGCAGTCTGAGCACAAACCACTTTCCTACTTCTCCACTCCTCACATTCGTTCTCATATGCTTAGTCGGCAGAAATAAGCAGCTTTTCCTCTACGTAATTCTCCTGTCGCTTCTCCGGCTACTTTTGCTTACTTTCACTTCAAGTGTTCTGGTTAGAAACATCCCATCCCCAACTAAAGAGTATTACTGGTATGGCCCGGCTAGGTCTTGCCGCAAGCGATCCGACTGTATCCGACTGCTCTGTCCACGACACAGAAAAGGCGCTCTCCAACGTGGCTTAGCCAATATGGGTTTCGGGCGATAGTGCATGGTGAATATCGCAGCAATCGCTATGACGGCATTCGATGGTTGCCATGTTACTGGGCAATAATGATGAACTTTAATAACAAGCAACGACTCCGAACGTGGCGGAGTTAGAAGTGCAACGCGGAATCTACCAGTGGGTGCATTCAAAATACTGATGGATCGGCAGTGTCTCGCTGCCATGCCATGTAACCTATTGTATCTGGGAACAATGGGTAAGAATGGACGAGGGGTGGAGGCGAGGGAATGTGCAAAAGTTTCGGAGTGAGTTATTCCCAGCAGCTTGTCACTGTGAGTAAGGGTAGCTCGAAGGTTGGGAAATGCGGTCGGGACGACGGCACGAGGCACGTGTTGAACGAGAGATGAAGGCAGCATAGAATGGGATCGAGGATCGAGATGCCTTTCCACCCACACGCTTTCATGTTGCTCAAGGTGGGCGACCAACTTATTTCAAACAGCACACCAGCCTGGGTGCTTGAGCCCAGGTCTGGCTTCAGACCTTGGGAAGGTCAAATCCAGCTAGTCCACTTGGTATAAGAAGGGGGGTTTCAGGGCCAAAATGTGTGGTATAGAAGGAATGCTTAAAGAATGTGCTATATAGCGATAATGGTAAAACCTGTTCAACGAGCTCAGGTTCTGTTTCTCATACATGTCAGTACTCATTGTATTACTTTTTGGGGATTGGTACATGTGCAACGGCGTCTTCCGCCACATCGCTGTATTACCTCTAGCGACTGAAAAAGGTACAGATCCCAAGCGAAATCCAGCGCTTGAATGACGGAATCCTGGCCCAGGTCTCAGTCCATTGCTAAGCCATTCGAGGCCTGAAGCAACGCCCTTTCGTCAGGTGGTCGAGGACTCCGATGATGAAGGAGTTCTTCGTCCAGTGGTATTCAAGAAAGGAAAAAGCTCTAGCCCAACAGCCATCTACACAAAAATCAATGAGCATCATATCGATAAGACGCCTTGAAGGTCGAATCTCACCTCTTCGAGCCATTCTGGCGACAACGAGTGATCGACGAACAACCACGCGTGTAAGGGTTGGCCTTCGCCTGCGGCGTGCAGTTCGACGCGCTAGAACCTTTCTGGGAGCAGGGGACGGAGTTCCTATTCATGGCTCCTTTGCTGATAACCGTGGATCGGGCCACGAGCTCAGCCGGATCGCGTTGCGCGACTTCGACGGGCGCGCTGTGAGCAGCAATCGTGAACAAGGCCAAGATGATCATGTTCACTTTCATCGTGAGGCAAGGGAGTCTCCGGAGGAGCCGTCTGAGGGGAATGCGTAGGTTTGCGGTTTGGAGCAAGCTGGATTGAAAAGTGGATGGCGTGATTGCTGAAATGTAGGCAATGGTCGTGTTTAGGGCTCGTCACTGCTCTTAACTTATACAACTCCTTATGCATCATGAAGGTGTATCCTATATTCCATGCCGAGGTCGTATCCCGAGATGGTGTGTTTCAAATACTGCTTCGCTGCCCGCTTTTGACCTACAATACAGGCAGTAACCGTCAGGTGCGGAGATCGTGATCTGTAGAGATACATAACAACGATCGAATACGGCTGATGAGCACGTAGAACATGAGGGCCACTGTATGATGGCCAGTTTTGCATACCATTATAAAGCTCTCTCAGCGGCTGTATATGTATCAAACTTTGTTTGCTCTACCAGTAACCGATAATGGCCCGCCTGGAAAGGGATTCCGGAGGTATTATGATGTTCGTTCATGCATAGGGCCCTTGTCTCCTCTTTGTCCACAGCTCGCAGGCTCATAAGCTCGCAAAGCTTAGCGATCACGACTGGAGCGGATCTGTTGGGACTTTGGACTAGCTAGTTGGATCGAGTTACTATCGGACCAGGGAGTATAGTCAAGTGCCTGTTGTACCACCTGCACGTGGCATTGTATCTCCCACAACGTACCACGCGGAGAAGCATCACGTACTTGATTCCCGATGTCGTCGCTGTCCGAGAGCACGCGACCAGAACGTCGTAGTAGATCACATTCTCACTGACCGGCCATCAGTGGCATCGCGAACGACATCTCGTGACCGTCGGGGTCGCTGTCGATACAGATCACGAGGTGTGTGTGTGTGTGTGTGTGCAAGGGGGAGGCATATTCGCGAACGAGGTTGCTGATGCGTGCGAGCAGAAGCTTTGTCACTGGCTCAGATTTTCGTGCGGTGCTGCGCTCTGTGGCATAGCACTTCTCCTGCAGCGGCAGACACGTTTTCCCAGCTGTTGTGTCCGTTCAATACGGATGAAGAGAAGAAGTCGGCTTTCAGGCGGAAGGTGGATGATGAAATCGGTCTCCGACAGCCTCTCATTTCGATATCTTCGACAGCCTAGACGAATCTGTCGTTTCCGGGTAGCTTCCATCTCCCTCCACACGACACTGCCGCAATCATTGACACTGGTCGGTGAATTGTACAACCTTCGCGGCTATATCGAATTATCCTGTGGGGAAGCGGGAGGTGGAGGGAGAGGCGAGAATGGGTTCGGGCCATCCGAATTCCGGCCCTGGAGAAGCTTGGCGGTGGTGGTTGCCAAGACACACGTCCGCCATCGCGGTCAGACTTGGACAATTTGCTCTTTTCATGCTCGTAATTTCACTTGCTGAAGGTCCATGATGAGGTCTGGTGGTGAGTGAAGATGGAGGAGATTAACGACTCGTGTCTTGTGCTGCTCAGGGAGGCGCCACATCAGACTCTATCGACGGCAAGGTACTACGTTTGTCGTCTGATGGATGCGGTCAACCATTTCAAGTACTCTCCAAGGGCGGTGCGGTGGAGAGGTGTGCGGGATTGAGGGCAGAAGGGATGGGGAGGTTTGAGCAAACGGCTGGGGCGAGGGTGGAAGACGGCGCACGGCTCATGGCACGGTTGACTGGAAAATGTGCGACAGGACTGGAGTTGAATATTCTTTGTTTAAATTGCTTTTAGGATACGCTTTTCCAGACCGCGCCCTCTCTGCGTGAGAGCCGCGCTTCGCTGATTTCCATTTCACATTCCTTCACACGAGAAAGCCGTAAATGCGGTGAGCTGTGTCACTGCTGCGAAGCGTCTGACACGCTCTTCGTAATTACGTAGGTCGCGTGTCTCATCGCCATTGGACGTCGCTTGACGCCAACGTGGTTCTGTATTGCAGCGTGACGATTATCTACGTTCGTTGCAATGGCAAGTGCTGCCGATGTATGATCCGTGACATATTGACAATCCCGAGGTCCTGTTCAGGTAAGCACCAGGTGCCTGGGTGGGCTGCTTTCTGCAGACCGGCATATTTGCTGTGTCGCACCAATGCAGCTCCTTGCGACCTTCCCCGACGTCCTTCCGCGAGCGGTTTCTTGTATGCCGGCAAGAGAACTAAGATCGATCATTGTCACGCCCAGGCAGGAGCTGATTGTTCTGGAGCTTCCTCAACATCTCATCGTTCTGCTCTTGAATATCGTCGATATGTCGATCGGCGCTGGGCCCGGGTTCGATTTTCCGCTTGCGAACTGGCTTCGCAGGATTACCAGCAACCACTGTACCGGGCTTCACATCTCTAGTGACGACAGAGCCAGCACCAACTACGGCACCTTTTCCGATTGTTCTGAAAGGGAGGATGACACTGTTCGCGCCGATCCAGGCATCTTCTTCGACGACGATCGGGCCTGCTATGAAGTCTCCGTGGGTACCACCTCGCTGCAGTGCGTCTACACTTGCGGTCATGCAGTAGAATTTGACATCAGGTCCGATCACAGCCCTATCACGAATGATGATGTAGCTGGCATCTTGCATATAGCAGTTCCTACCAATGGCAACATTGCTTCCAAAGTGAAGATTGTAGCCATACTCGCAATGGAAGGGGGGTTCGACGACGGTGTAGGAGCCACTTTTGCCTATGGGACCGACCCACTTAGTCCCATCATCCCATGGCCGTGCACTGGGGTCTTGGATATGTCGGAACAGCCGCTCTTGCTCTGAGCAAGCGATGTTCTTGTTGACAAGGTTGGCATCATTCCAAGTCTCCAGAGCTTGCTTGCAGGACCGGCGATCGTCGCGGAGGGTAGGGTCGCGGTAAGACTTGTGCGCTCGGCCGGAGATCATATCTGTCCTGATCTGGCTCGCTGGTGGCTCTTTGCTCTCTGGTAGCACGAAATGACCTCGACGCGACCCACCACTTCCACTGTGAGACCCGGAAGAGACACTTTCCGGGGCGGTGGCGACTGTGGCAGCTGACGTATGCGGACGAGGCCAACTGTGTAACGGCGGGTGGTGAGGATGAGACTGCCATGGTTCGGAGGGTGGGGGCGGAGGCGGAGCGAATGAGTGGGCAGGTGGCGGAGGCACGCCGGAGTAATCGGTCGGTGGTAATCTCTGATGTAGGATCGAGTGTGATGAATGTTCACTGCCCGGATTCCAGAAAGGTCGCGGTGGCCCACCTTCGCGCTCATAGGGTGGTCTCGACTCTATTGGAGGCATCGGGCCGCTGTAGCGGGGAGCTGGGGGTTCGTGGGCATCTGGTCTGTTGAGAAGGAATCGTTCGTGGTGGTATGGTGGTAATGGTCTCGGGTGCCCTTCGTGATAGGCGCTGTCAAAGTACGGGTTGGGACCGTGGGGTGTTTCGTAGTGTTGCTTGGCTTGAAGCGGCACCACTGCTCTGCCTGTGTTCAGTTTGACACCACCAGTAGGCTTGGGTCCATAGCCTTGGCACGGGAAAGAGCCTCGCAGACAGTTGTTGCACTCAGGTCTCGCCTCGTCACACTTCTTCTTACGTTGCCGGCAGGTGTGGCACCCCGTCTTTGTGCGGTTGCTGAAGTTGCGCTTCCGCCCCTTCTTCGGATCGTTCTCACCTTCCTGTATCAGGTCGTCCGCGGAGGGCTGCGGGCGGCTGCTATTCTGATCACTTGGTGGAGATCTGCTTCGATTCCTGGCATGACCAGGTCCGAAGTGTTGCTGCACCGATTCCGCGAGGGCAGCCGCAACCTCTCGTCGAGGTTGAGGTGGCGGCGTTCGGTGCTCTGCTCTGAGGACGGGGGTAGGCTGGCGCACGTAGTCCGCTGTTTGGGCATCCTCGAGCCCGTCTCGGTCACGTCCGTCGGAATAGGGCGCTCTGGGAGATGTTACCGCCCCGTCGTTCGTGTTCAGCCTGCGCTTTGGAGAGTGCGGAGACACAGCATCCGGCTGGTCATTCCGACCCTCTCCTCCAGGTAGAGCATGGGGAGACTCTGGTCGCTTCCGTTTCTTCGATCCAGGACTTTCCATGGGCCGCTCTGGGTGCGGCTCGATCGATGGACGCGCATCGGATGCTCGCCACGTGTGCGGTTGGAAGGATGCCAAGGTATTCGATTGCTCCGCGACTCCAGTGGTCCGACAGTCAACAGGCGGTAAGGTGATGGGGTGTGCAGCGGGTTGGTCCGGCCGAAAGGAGGTATTGCGGTGGGCTTCCCCGTTCACCGCAGTGAAGCCATTCGCAGAGCCCTCGGGGAAGGGCTTCGGCAGACCGCGCGAGTGAAGGGGGGCATTCAGCGTCGACCCGTTCAAGATACTTTCGCTCATTGGAGAGTCAGCTCGAGCGTGCACTGCTCCGAGATGATCGGGCCGGATCAATCGAGTTTGGAGCATTGATGAACATGAGCCGTGGCACTGCGGTCGGTGGGTTGGATGAGGTCGTTGTTGTTGTTGTTGTTGTTGTTGTTGTTGTTGTTGCCAGAGCGGTCTCTGCGCATTTCACTGGAGCACACGAAGCGTGAGGCCCGCGCTTATGGGTCGGCTATTACACGCAGGCGACCGGGCGATTACAATGGTTTCGTGGGAGGTATTGGGCCACCAGCAGAAATCGCCCCCAGCGTTGTGTCGCGCAGCGTTATGGCATGAGGCTCCGAGGGTCACTTGGTTGGCGTCGAGGGCTCAAACGAGGAATGGACGAACGCGGCCGACGCAAGGAGCACGCCGCGCACCAGACATGTGTTTGTCATGCGAAGGCGAACGGGGGCGGAAAGGCGAGGAGAAGTGGATGAGGTGGGCGGGCACACAATTCAATTGCGCCTCCCGCTACCGCGCGGCTCTGAGGTGCAGTATGCTTCTACCAGTGAGGGCGGCTAAAGCTTAAGCTGCCTGGCACTTCCGCCCGTCATTGGGTTGGGGCGGAAGACAATCGCGTTGGCGCCAATTTGGCGCCTCCGTGATGGCCTGCATAACAGCCGGCAGCTCTCACGAAAAATGGCTTGGGGGGGGGTGACGGGCCAATCAGTCGGCAGCATGCGTCGGATTTGCTGCTGCGTCGCATGGCTATCTGACTATCTGACACACCACCCATCACCGTCCTGCCTACCCGCCGGTGAGCTCGGAGGGACTGCGTCTTCGCTTGCCTCGAACTCTGAACAGGGAGGGGATCGTGTGTGCCTCGCATTCCACTTCCCAACTCCAGTCCCACCGGGCGAGGTGTGATCCACGCGGCACAGCTCGCTTCGCAGGCAAATAGGCACGAACGGGCGAGGCATTGGGCATGATCGATCCTCGGCGTGGTGAGCGACGGCGGCAGCATTGGACGCAACGGCAGGTCTGGACGCCCGGGAGCAGCATCGGAGCTGGTCAGTGGCCGAGGCGGTCCGCCTCTAACGATGTGGTCACTCCAGGCGCCTACCGTGATTGACATGCGAGTCAGCTTCTTGTTCTTGTTCGCTCCACTTGAACACTGCATGGCGGAAAAGGCGCCCCGCGCCGATGTTGCGCGACGAGGATCAAGGGCGCACGTCAACCTGGCTGTGCTGCACGAGATCGCTTTCGGAGCTGTGCCCTGGTCGGGCCTGACTCGTCACACATCTTGTTGAATACCGACAGTGTGGTCCCGTAAGCCGCTGGGACGGCACGGCACGGCGCGGCCGAGGGACCGTACGGTACATGTACATGTACTGTCGGCGTAAGGTAGGGATGCGAGTGTGCTTGTTGCTCTGGGCACGACAGCCAGGCGTCCCCACCGCGTCCGACATGCTGCCATTGAATCCAGCCGAATGAGGTGGAAGTGTCGCATGAGAGACAGGAATCGCTCATGATGGAATCGCTGTGGTCAACGGGCATGACAGATCAAGTCCAACAGGCGGCCGTGATGTACGGAGGAGTGTGAGCCGCGCAGCATGACAGTGTCTGTGTATCTCGCTTCCACTGCGCTGGGAGACGACGTCCAGCCGCATCGTTCGATCAAGATGATGATGATCATGAGAGGCGCACAAGCTGCGCCCAGGACGAGGCTGCCGCTCCATGGGCAGCAAGGTCTCTTCTAGCTTGTGGAGAACTTGCCATCTTGGGCTGCAAGCATAACGCCGTCATGTTCTGTACGGCAGCCGCCCGTGACGATACACAAAACGAGCCGAGCTTATGGCAAGCGACTCATCAGCACCGCAGCGGCGCGGCTGAGCCGATGCATGATGAAGCGCACATGCAGGTGCCAGCATATTGGTACATAGCTATAGCACTCACCACACTTCGAAGAAAGAGAGGGACGCTGCGAGCCCGAGGAGTTTAGCTCACTGTAATGAGGTGTGGGACATAATGGGGATCAGAAAACGATTAGCTGATATCGCCAGGGATCGAGTCTACGCGCGCTGAATGCAGGAGAAGCTGGTGGGTTTCTTGACGCTTCGCGCGGCTGCGAGCTCCTGCACATGAGACATGTTGACGAGATCCGCCTTGTCGAAGCTTTATTGCAGCCAATATGGGCCGTCTGCTGTGACCAGCGCACATACAGACGCCACCGCTCGCTAAGGCTACTGACAGCGGTATCGCGTCCGATTTCCTGCGTCGATCAGTCCGTTCCCGTGACAAGAATACGATATATCTGGATCTCGAGGATGGAAGACAAGATGACATTCGGATGGGTAGAGTTTCACGGCGGCCGCCTAGAGGCAAGGAGAAGCTCGGCCGTTGTCGATTAGACTTGGTGGCCGTGGCCGTTGGCAGAAGCAGCATCTCGAGAACGTAGTCTGTTGACTTTTCGCGGGCGAACGCATATCGAATCTCTGTATGTGCGGGGGGATAGCAACAAGAAAACTAAGGTCATTGGCCTAGTGGGTAGGAGAAATGGAACACCCAAGACATGCTGCCTCAGGCAGGAGCGCAGATGCCAAGACTCACCCCCGAGCGCTGTCCGCAGTGCTCCTGCCAGCCGGCGAGCTCGCAAACTAAGCAACTCATCGACATATCCATCTTCGCCTCCAATGCCACCCACACAGACTGCCCGCATCTTTGCGCTGCCTCCCACGTTCCTCTGCCCATCTGTTCCGCGCCAGTGTCTCCGCACAATCCGATCGATCGCTGGGCCTCCCAAGAAGCTACACAAGTTCAACCATGGCAAGAATCTCCCTGTGCTACACGCTACGCAGAAGTCCGCATTTCTGCGGAAAGAGCACATCATGCCACTACGCACCGGCGCTATCGTGATCAAGAAAGGCATGACTGCTATCTACGATCCCACAACGGCAAAACGAGAAGCATGCACAGTACTACAGCTGGACAGATGCCAAGTGGTCAGCCATAAACGGCGGGACATACACGGCTACTGGGCTGTGCAGGTAGGCTATGGCACCAGAGAAGCACGCAACGTCACCAGACCAGAGCGAGGACATTTCGCTGCCCAAGGTGTTCCGATCAAAAGTGAACTAGCCGAATTCCGCGTCAAGAACGAAGAAGGACTGCCCAGGGTCGGGAGCATTATCACCGCCGACCTATTCCAACCAGGCCAGTATGTAGACGTGAGAGGCGTCACGCGCGGTATGGGTTTCGCAGGAGGAATGAAGCGTTGGGGCTTCAGTGGTCAACCAGCATCCCACGGTAACTCTCTCAGCCATCGTGCCATGGGTTCTGCTGGAGCTTCACAAGGCAGCGGGTCACGTGTACTTCCTGGCAAGAAAATGGCTGGAAGGATGGGCCATGAAAATCACACCGTTCAAAACTTGAGGGTAATGAAAGTGGATGCGGAGAACGGGATTGTGGTGGTGAATGGCGCGGTACCTGGCCCAAGGAACTCAATCGTCAAGATACAGGACGCGATCAAGAAGCCATGGCCGAGCGTGGACCCGACATTGGGCATCACACCTTTCATTAAGCCAGGCCCAAGCCCAACACCTCTACCTGAGGAACTTTAAAACGAGGTCGAGACTGCATGCAAGATGGGTTGGTCGCGGAAAGCACACTGCCTCGCCGTGCGAAATGGGATCCGGACCGATTGTGACCAGCGCTTCGAGGCGCTTATCGGCGTTCCCTCTCACACGAACCAGCATCAGTAGCGTGGGGTACTCCGAGACGGGAGCTGACCCTGGCCCTGGTCCGCAAGGCAACAACCAGGTCGCCTGTCGAGTCTGTCTTGGCACACGTGTGGGCCCCATTGACTTCCGGCGCGCGGACCCGCTCATGCATGAGGACTGCGCGCGTCTCTTTTCGCCTTGACGCAGAGCGCGCCGAGAGCTTCGGCGTCCGACTTGGTTGGGCAACTTGGCTTTAAGACATGCCCGCACTTCCGTACCCACCTACTTGTTTATCAGAGGCCGGTAAGCGAGTGCGAGTGAGAAGCTGCGCGATTGGAAGAACGTCTGCAACTTTCATTTTACCCACCAGTATGTGGTACGAATATCCCGAGCCGAGGACTTTTTGCACCACTTTCGAACCACGGATAGATTGCGATTGATTTCGCGTATCCGGTCTTCATCCTCTGCCAGCCCCGACGAACAAGATGGAGCTCATCCAGGTGCTATTTCCCCTCCAACGTAACAGTCAAAGTGGGCGCATCAACCTCGGAGCATGACTCTGGTTCAATTGTGAGCGGCATCCTAGCATAGCTGGGGCATGAATGTAGCTTTCTCCATCGTTCCCTTTGCGGCCGAGGATCCCGAGACTTAGGTGATGCTTCCTAAAAGCCATTGTAAGTAGCAAACTCATGATAGATACAAATGGTCACCGTGGCCGTCTGGTTCGGAGCCCCAACCGATTCGCTCAGGACGACAGGTCCGAGCGCTGAAGGTCTCAAATTCTGATTCCCAGTGTGTCAGGCGATGCGTTTCATTGTCCCTTGATTGCACCATGTATGGTGTGCATAAACGCTGCTGCGACCATGGCTACCTGGGCGCGGCGAAAACGCTTCGCAGGCGCTCAGTATGTCACACGATCCACACACGGATAACGGGGCAACATTGGAAAAGACGATCGCCCGATTTCAGCAGTTCAGGCGGTCGTCCTTGGCTCGGACGCCGTGTAGGACTCGATTTGAGCCGAGAAAGCCATGAAACGCGTTGGCCGTGGCAAAAGCCGTGGACCCCTGATGCAAAGCATGCTGGTGCTTATTGAGAGGCCTGTCCATTCGTCGAAAGTGCATGCCCTGGTGGTGTTCTTCACAAAAGTCTATGTGGGCATGCTTACAGGGACATCGTGTTATAGAGTTGTGTGTTGGTTTCGATGAAGGTCCGTGCTGTGGAGACCCCACGGGACGCATGTGCTGATGTGGATGCTATCTTTTGAAGCCTATCGACGTGGAGAACAGAGTAGCACAGCAGGTTGGGAGAGGGAGAGAGCAAGTTTTCGCGAAGGAGTCTCCGGCTGTTTTGTGGTGAGGGCATGGACTTCCCCTAGTCCAACCGCATCTGTAGTCTCCCTTCAAGTTTTGCCGTGTTGTACAGCTCGGTGCGTTGACATCGAAATCACAACTGCATATCATCCTCTTCTTCGTCCCCATAGCTCCCCGAGCCACCAAAATTCCGTCCGCCGCCTCCCCCTGATTCTTCCTCCTCCCTCAACGTCTCCTCCCGGCTCCGGTTCAATCTCCTCATCCCGTCCACCACTCCCCCCACAAACGCCCTCACCTCCGCCACTTCCATACCCCCCACCCCGTTCACCTTCAACCCCGCCCCCGCCTCCAGCGCCTGATACCCTTTCCGCAACTTACTCATCCTCACCTCCCGCAAATCCCTCACCAACCGCCTCGTGCCCTCCGCATCCTCGAAATCCTCGGCCGCGTGCGTCAACAGCAAATGCGAGATCTCGATCCAATGGTACGGCAGCGCGTCGGGCGGGGCGCGCGTCGTGGCCGAGTCCTTGACGAATGGCGCGGAGATCTCGTGCGATTCGCGGTTCAGGTACGGCGGCATCGGGACGCCGGTGGAAGGGGATAGGCGAGGCGCGGGCGAGAAGACGCCGGCGCAGGCGTCGTCGGTCTCGAAGTCCAGGAGCGCGGTCAGCGAGGTGGTCGAGAGCCACGGCGGAGGGGAAATGTTGGCGCGCTTTTGTCGCTTGAGTAACAGGGCCAGCCAGAGCGGGACGGCGCTGGGGAAAGGGGGGTGGAGCGGGGCGGTGGGACCCTGGAAAGAGGTTTTTCGTGTCAGCGTGAGGAGTGGGGTAATGTTTATGGTTGGATGGCTTTGTTCTGTTAGTACGTACGCCGATCAGTTCGAGGCTTTCGAGTCTTTGCCGTGGGATCACGGTGACCAGTTCCATTTCGCACAGGAAGCCGACTTCGTTGGGGGTGAGGCCGAGGGGGAGTGGGAGCGCCATCTTGTGTCGGAATGCATTGCAGGCGATGCCGAGTTGTTGCGGGCTGCGCGCGATGAGGTTCGAGTTAGTGGTAGTGGGAGTGGGAGCGACGTGACGCGCTTGTGGGTGTGGATGAATCGCGCTCGGAAACTTTAAATCGTAGGTAGTTCACGTCTTCCCCCTGCCACCTACGCCATCTCTCCCTTCTCCTTCTCGACAATATAAGATGTGCGTCCGCGTTCAGTTGAGAGAGCAACAATAGCATCATGGCGACCGAGGCGTCATCCCTCCTTTCGCCTCTGTTTGTGTGGTATAATGCCGTGAACAACGTGGTCCGGGAGCCTTACCTGGTAGGTTATCGTCCCCACGCATGCCGACTGAGGTAGGTTCGAGAGCACAACATTTCTCATGATCTTCTACAGGATGAAGTCTTTCACATTCGCCAAGCACAGCACTACTGCGCCGATCATTGGGATGTCTGGGATCCAAAAATCACAACGCCGCCGGGTCTCTACCTTCTCTCTGTTGCCTTCCGAGCACTCCTTGGCTGCGAAGTGCGCAACCTTCGCATGCTCAATTCGATATGCCTCGTCGCCTTGATGCTGGTCATACGCTCGACGTACGCGATTCGGAGACGACACAACAATCAGAACGGCTACCTGAGTGGGATTCTGGCTGCACATAGCTCGGTCAACATTGTCCTGTTTCCACCTCTGTTCTTCTTCTCCGCGCTGTACTACACGGATGTGGCGTCCACGCTGTCAGTCATGATCTTCTACTGGCACTTTTTGAAGACCCTGTCGAATCAGCGGAGAAGCTTCCTGGATAACACGCTTCAGATCGTTTACGGGGCGATCAGCTTGACGTTCAGGCAGACGAATATCTTTTGGGTAGCGGTCATGCCTGCTGCGTTGACACTGTTCATGGAGCTAGATCAAGGTCATAGAGTGGTGAAAGAGTCGATGTATCGCAGGGCTGAAGGCTTTGGCGATACAATGCTCAGTGTTGCGAAAACAAGCTTCAAATTGGGTGTCATCTACGACCCGCCCGCTCGCGATGCTTTCTTCGAAGGTCAGTTCCTCCGTATGCCCGTTTTTACTTTCTCCCAATCCTCAGTCTTCTTCACTTTGTCGTCTTGTAAACTTGAACCCAGACCGAAGCTGACAGCATCAGATTACATTCGCACCATCATATCCGTCGTCGCCTGCGGTGCGAAGGCCGTAAAACAACCAAAACGATTGGCACACCTCGCACAAGTCCTTACACCATATCTGGTGACTCTCAGCCTCTTTGCTGGATTCATCGCCTGGATTGGCGGTGTTGTGCTTGGCGACAAATCCAACCACATCGCGACGATCAATCTGCCGCAGATGCTCTACCTATGGCCGTTCTTGGCCTTCTTCTCTTGGCCAATACTGTTACCGCAGTTCGTCCTCCTACCAGTCACGATATTGTCGAAGGTGCCGGGACTAAACGGTATCGAGCCAATGATCTCCTTCAGACGCCGGTTTTTCCTGCCGCGAGCTTGGGTAATTGCGGTGTTCATCAGCGCCGCATGCTTGATTGTCCACTTCAACACAGTGGTGCACCCTTTCATGCTGGCTGACAATCGACATTTCCACTTTTACGTGTTCAAGCGGCTTCTCCGACCGCAATGGCTCCGCTACGCAGTGACGCCCATCTACATCCTGACGGCGTGGGCATGCATCGAGGTGAGGGGCGAGCCCTTGTCCTCGCTACATAAAGCAGTCATGCTCGAGGGTGTCGGTAATAGTGTCGAGAAGAAGGTAACTGCAGAGTCCTCGCCTGATCCGCTCAAGTCGAATGCTTCCGACGATGCAACGCAACGATCCACGCGGCTTGCAGACGGCAAGAGCACCGCTATGGTGTCGTTCACTATGGTCTGCATCGCCACGACTGCGCTTAGTCTATGCACGGCGCCACTGGTGGAACCGCGATACTGCATCATTCCGTATGTCATCTGGCGCATGCATCTTCCGCTCTCCGCTGTCGATGAGTGTCAAGGCAAGAAGGGGGACGTAAAATATGTTGCAGCGGCATACGATTATCGAGTCGTGTTAGAGACGGTTTGGTTGCTGATTATCAATGCTGTGACTGGGTATGTTTTCTTGAACTCGACCTTTGAATGGCCATCAGAGCCTGGACAGCTGCAGAGATTCATGTGGTGACAAGGCGTCATGCTACCACGAGAGGCAGTATGAGTGCGACAGCCGTATGATTCACGACGACTTAGCTTAGAAATGCCATGGTTGTACGGGCTGTGCGTAGCACAACAGTATAAGCCGCTCGCCGATGTGGCTTAGCTGGCATGCCATCAATATGTTATAACTTGTACAACCAGCGTACGAAATTCTAGGCCCGAACAAGTTTATGCAGTCCGAGAGAATGTCGCACAGTACTGGCCTGTTTCCAAGTTCCTTCAATGCATGACTAAACCATGCCAAGCCCCGGCTCGGATTCCGCATGCACATGACAAAGCTCGGGACGCCATTGTTTGGTACATGTAGCTTTCAGCACTCTGCCCAAGCTTAATAAGCTATTTCTCGCATCAGGTAAGGTACATAAAACGCAACCACCCTAGTCCTGCATCACGAACAGAAACCCCCCGATCAATTCACATAGCCTCCAACACCCCTCCTCCCACCATGTCCCAAGCCAACGGGGCCCCCTCGCGACCCACCCACGCCCACGCCGATGCAGACGGCCATTTCCGCCGCAAGGCCAGCTCCTTCCGTCATGCCATCTCCAAGACTCCCGGATCCCCGTACCCTCCCGAGAAGGGTCGTTATGTGCTTTACATGAATTATGGCTGTCCGTGGGCTCATCGGGCCAGTGTCGTCCGGGCCTTGAAGGGTTTGGAAGGAATCGTGGAGATGGTGAGCACGGATTTTGATTTGACGAGTGAAGGATGGTGAGTGATGAACTCGACGACGTTTTTCGGTGTCCTTCGATGGAGTGGGAGCAGTCTTTGTTGCTTTTCAATTTTGTTCGATGCCGTGGCTGATTTTACACAGGATGTTCACGGGGAAGAATGGGAGTGCGGAAAAGGATCCGGTTTATGGGTTCAAGGGGTTGAAGCAGTTGTATTTGATGGTTGATGAGGAGTATGAGGGGAGGTACACGGTGCCATGTAAGTGCGATTGGACACGGAAAGGTTGGAGTGAAGACATTTCTTTGCTGATCACTGAGGATGAATAGGTCTTTTTGATCGAAAGACGGAAACGATTGTCAATAATGAATCGAGCGAAATCATTCGAATGTTTTATGCGGAGTTCGATGATTTGATCCCGGAGGAGTTGAGGGAGTCAAGCAAAGGTGAGAAGGGCTTGTATCCGGAGCATCTCAGGACGGAAATCGATGAGATGAATGACTGGGGTGAGTCGAACGATGTCTTCCTCAAATGGAATAACTCTCATTTTCTGTCTCCCAGTCTACAACACCATCAACAACGGCGTCTACAAATGCGGCTTCGCCACAACTCAAGCCGCCTACGACAGCAACATATACCCTCTTTTCGATTCTCTCGACCGTCTCGAATCTCACCTCACAACCCGTGGCACTCCGTTCCTCTTCGGCGATTTCATCACCGAGGCCGACATTCGACTCTACACAACTTTGATCCGCTTCGATACGGCGTATCACACGATCTTCCAGACGAATCTCAAGTCCATTCGGCACGACTACCCGGCTCTGCATCTGTGGTTGAGGAAAATCTATTGGGATGAAAGTGCTTTGACAAGGGGCGGAGTGTTCAGACAGACAACAAATTTTGCGGCTTACAAGGAGGGTTATGCAAAGGCTAGGGGAAGGTTGTTAAGGAGAGGGAGAGGCGATGAGGATGGGAGCGAGGAGATAGTGATGCCAAGAGGCCCGGCTGTTGATATTGCGCCTCTCACGGAGGAGGAGAAATTGAAGTGATGAGTGCAGTAAGAGGCGGGATCTGGCGCGACCTTGTCGAAAGGTACTTGTGATCAATGGAGTCAACGAATGCCCTTCCAGCTCCTGCTCGATCTGACGATTGCACTACAATTCTCTTCGGTTAGCATTTCATTTCGATACCCAGCCTTCTAGCCTGACCTTTGGAACGCACCTTCCCGAAATCACTGACAGTTTCACATGCATAAAGCTTCTGCACACTTTACGTCACAACGTTGCTGAAGCCACTCATAATCTCATCTGTGCCTGATTCCCGCAAACACGAGAATCGCCAACCTCGACCCAACCAACAACACCACAAGCACCAGGACCCCAACTCCAAAATGGACCCAGCCTACACCCTCGCCCTCACACAATCTCCTCCCGGCACACTCTCCTGGCTCCTACGCTTCGACCACCACCCGAACCTCTACCACGACTACCTCACGTCCCTCCCTAAATCCGACCGCACGTCCAGCGCCAAACAAACTTACCCCAAACCCTCCCTCACCGACCCCAAACTCCGCGCCCATCTCATGATGGCCAAACACAAGAAGTACCTGGAGCAGGACCCCCAGGGCTGGAGGAAGTATGAGAGGGAGAGAGTGGTGCTGTGCGGATTCGAGGGTGATGAACTGGAGAGCAGGGTTGAGGAGGCGCTGAGGGGCAGGGGGGACCGGCTTTGGTGTAGGGTGGTTGTCGAATTGCAGTTGGTGGAGGAGAGGTGAGTCATGCAATTGGCAAGAGTCGTTCGGTGTTTGGTGTCGCTAATGAGGTCTACACAGGTGGGAGGAAGACAAGGAGAATGTGGGGGAGGGTGAAGGGGAGTGATGGATGATGATCTGGCGCTTTAGGAACGCTGCTTTGCGCGCCTGGAGGCAGCTAATAGTGAGACATGTGGAAGCGCATGGACTCAGTGAAAAGTGTTGTGTTATGGTGCGGAGAGGTCGTAGGCTTCACGTCATGGAATTCAGGGACAAATCCGAGTAATTTCAGCAGGCTTCGAAGGCCTACAGTGCCTCACCTTATCAAGTCTTGCGGCTGTGGTTTGCAGTCACCCAGGCGTCGGCAGGAAACACCACCTGGAGGTCTAGTTGTCGGCGCTGGTCCTATCATTGAATACGATGGTCGCAAGACAGTGAAATTTGGAGGTGAAAGATGGCAGTTTATACGTGAAGATATCACTGACTTTTTCTGCTGCATGTATCAAGGTATTGTTAGCGACAGTGACGAACAGAAGAGAGTATTTCAAAGCTGTCCACGCGAGGCTTGGAGTACGATGATCCATGGTTTACGATCAGAGCTGCATCTCGCTCGCTAAGCGTTAGCCTCTACACCTGGAACGATGACTTCTTCTTCAACAGAGCACTTGATTGGTTCAAGCACGATCATTCAGTTTTGAAGTACTCTTTAATCTGGAACATGGCCTTCTTCTCGGTCCTCACTCGCCCACGGTCCCACTTGACACATAACCTGCATTCCCAGACATATGGCTCGAGCGAAACATCACCAACCACGTCAGGGCTTTCCGAAAACATGTTGTCCGAACTCCCACAGCGGCTGAAATACAACTTAAAGGAAAGTATTTTGACTGAAATCTTCCAACTTTAGAGACTGATGTCTGTGAAGCCACAGCTTTTGATGAACCAGTGCTCTGCAAGGGTAGTGTCAGCTCCATTGCTCCCAAGTGTATTTAATGGCAAGGGCTTACCGGTAGCAGCAGCGGCAATGTTCTCCGCATTCTGGTATGGCTTGAGAGCATTGTCGGGAAACGAGGTAGGGTCTTCAACCCAGTCCTGGAGGAAAGCTCGAGCAGCAGTAACGTAATCGTCACCATACCCGTCCACATCGTCTGTGCCGTGAGAGGTAAAGCTATCTTGTGTGCTGCAAAAGGTTCATCAGTCACGTCCAGAAAGACAACAAGAACTTTCGACATACCGTTCTGGCAACCCAGCAGCCTTGGCCAGAGCATCCAAGTGCGTCATTTCATGCAACAGCGTATGACCCGCGGTCTCAAAGTCCTTGAAACTCTGGCCCGTTTGACACCAGCTCCCACGCTTGTCGCCATCGTACTTCTTCGAATCCAAGTCGTTCGTCGTCTGGCTCGCCGTGAAGAACAGAGGACATATCTTCATCTCCCGATAGGATCCGTCGTCCGCCTGGGGCGCTGCGTCGGTGATCGCGAGGCTGTTGGCTTCCCCTCCCGTACAAGCTGCGGCGCAGCGGACGGAGAAAGTATAGGGGGCGTTGGTCGGATCGTTGTTGGCTGCTACCATGCTCCACAGGCTGTCGGCCATGTCGCCGTCTTCATCGCGGAGATAGTGGGTGAAAGCCGTTTCCGAGCGGTCCATGTTGTACGCGATGTTGGCAAGAGCTGCGGCGTCGGCGAAGCCGGTCGTGAGTCTGGTCTTTTGGTCTGCCGTACAGTCGACGAAGTTGACCTCCAGACGACGGGAGAGACTGTGAGGAGCGGCATTACTGAGGGTGATTGCTGATAGCAGAGTTAAGAAGGTGCCGGTGGCGCTCAGAGGAGAGGGCATTCTGGAATGTGGTTGCAAGGATGGAGTCTGAAAGCAAATGAACTGTTCGGAATGATGGTGACTGTTTGATGATTGAGTTGATGGCCATTCAGAACTGTGACTGCTTCTTTCTTATATGTCTTTCTGTAGTGACTGAATGAGGACAATGATGCCTTACTCTGCCGGCTCGGTACATACCAGGCATGTTCAGCTCCCTTTGGCACTCGGGCGGAGCGTTAACGACTGAGCCCCTCTGGGTCCACATGATGTTCGACTATAAGCCGTTCCAGGACATATTCTTCTGCTTGCGGTCAAGTATGCGAAGGAAGAGTGTTGGAAGTTGTACAAATGACGAGATACGACAATGCCGACCAGGACAGGTGCTTATCCTCTCCAGCATGAAGGTCCTTTGGCGCTGTACCAAGCCTCGATCCTTCCGACGTTGGCAAAGGCTACCAGTAGTACAAGGTGTAAGTGTGGTCGCCAAAGTGAATACAGCCGAAGCAGTATATTCGCTGCGTCGAGATCAAAATAGCAATATGTTTGTTCTTGCTCCATATATTCGTGTACAGGCATCCGGCTCCCATTTTCATGGAAGATATCCTAGGCAAGGACATTAGCTGCAACTGATGGAGGCTGTGTTGAAACGCATATATTCGGACTTGGACGGCTTTTGCTCGGCTCTGCTCTTGCACTCCACAACGTCATGTGCAACCCATAACAAGCGCATACGCTAGACCTCAGCTCCAGCCTGGAGTTCAGCTTTACATATTTTGAGATAAACACTCCGGCAACAAAGCCGGCTCACGGTTCAGCCGACACCAAAGTGAAGGCTCCATGTTTCAACCTGATCTCCTTTGGCCTCCGCTATACAATTATTTCTAAGACTGCATATGGAACACAGTCCTGTGCATCCGTTGCTTTTCAGGATTCACCATCGACCGGTACTTACATCATGGTCTTCGTGAAGAAGATCTGTCCACCAGAGCGGCGACAGGCGATCATTGCCGTAGCTGCCAAGCCATCATCATCTACCATCTCAATCAATGGGACTGAGAGCCCAAGGTTCCAGCTACGCATCTCCCTGAGTATTGCGGAATCCAAGCATTCTGGGAGCGAGATATCTCTGTGCACGAATGGATCTGTCTTTGCACTCTCGGACCCTGCAGGAGAGCTGGACACATTAGCGCTTGGGACAGTCGCACTGATAGCCACATCGGATTCAAGTCGTCGCGTCAACTTGGGTCATTTCAGAGTCCACAAAGCACGATCAGAGCATTTCCTACCCGCAGATATGAAAGAGCGACATGGCATACAGTTTCTCACCATCCCAGCGCAGGGCGAGGTGGAAGTCGCGCACGACTTGCCGCTCAGTCGCATCTTCAAATATGAGGAAAGACTCAAACCAGCAGACGTCATCGGAGAAACCTGGCGATTCCAGCTGAGCGATGGATACATCGGAACATCGTGGTGGTGCTGGGGCGATGTGAACGGGGAGTTGAAGGACAAGCGCTTATCCTCGTGGCATGAGGGCATGCGGCCGGAAGTGATGGAGAAGCCTTCTGGTCTTGGTGATGAATGGATTTTGGGATGCAATCCGAATGAGTTGGTGTTTGAGGATCGAACCGAGGATTCCTGTTTTCGATTCATTGAATAATGCTCTGTAGCTAGTGTCAGAAATCTCTGCTGCATTCGTACTGGTAGAAAATCAGCGGCCACAGTTCTGTACGTGAAGTGGGCTAGGCGAATACTGTCTGCTAACAGGTCATGCACAAGTATCCTTCCATTGAAGGAAGACTCACCGAGCACGAGAAGTGTGTAGCGTCATAGCTGGTCAGCCTGATGAAGGCACTTAGCGACAGTCCTCATCCGGTGAGACACAGGAAAGCCGCCAGCGCACCTCTTATTGTCCTGCTCTCGTCTGGCGAATATACAGCCCTGTTCGAAATATTCAGAGACAACATCACGCCCAACCCCTTTCGCTGGCAGCGGTCTACGACACTGGCTTTGGCGCTCGGCTTATTGATACGACCTTACACGAGGAACGCATGCCATCGTTACGGCTCGAGAGATGGAGTTGATTAGCCCATTGGAAGACTCGAGCACTCGTACCTTCTAGCGCGATGGAGCAGCATCTCCTCGAGAGTTCAGAGACAGGTTCTAGAAGGTTGTCGGCCAGCGTGGGAGTATAGACATTCATGTCAATAATGCTTGCCATCGTCAAAACGGAATCATCGAGGTGGTAAGCATGTGCTATGGCCTGGGCTCTACTCCCATGAAGAGTTCGAACCAGGAGTATATCCGGATACGATCTGTTAGGATGACTTCGCTGGCCTCTATACCACACAAGCCGCAGTCCTAGACTTGCTAAGATAGTGATCAGTATACATTGTCGCGATCAAACCGCTCAGCGTGTATGGTGCTACGGCCGAGGTCGTGCACTCACTCTTGGGAGTTCCTAATGTGTAGTGTCGTAATGATGCGAGGATCTGGTATGTAGCAGCAGGCCGATGGCTGTGCGAATGAGAGAGATGGACCGGAATAGCTCGTGGCACCTTGTCGGCTATGATTGCCTCTTTGAGATAATGATTATGGTCAAAGCTCCAAGCGCAGTCGACCACCTAACACACCACCAGAGATTGCTGGACCACAAGCATTGCGCGGGAGCCGGATAAGAGCTCCTCTGATAAGCTGTTCTTGCACGGCAAATGAAGATCTTCCCACCTGTGCTCGCTTCTCAAGCGGCAAATTTCGACTACGTCTTACTCAAATCTTACTGTGCTTCCCTGGTCTCAGAATGACTTCCGTCAAAGCAGAATCGATTCCATCAGCTGTCGTTTTGCAGCTGGCCAAGGATGCTCAGAAAGATCCTTTGCTTCCACGACCAAATCCCACTGAAGCATTTTGGCAATCACCAGTCGCTCCTATATCGCACAAACAGTCCGCACAACTACCATCAAAGACAACGTATGCTATCATCGGATCCGGCGTGACGGGCTGTAGCGTAGCAAAGAATCTACTTGAGAGCCTTCCCTCCAATTCCAAACATACCGTCACTGTTCTGGAAGCTCGTGCTTTGACTAGTGGTGCCACAGGCAGAAATGGGGGTCATCTTCTCTCGCCAATCCCAGAAGAATTTCTCCAGGTGGAGAAGTTCTTCGGGCGAGACGAGACCACCAAGATTGGTAGATTTGCTATTCGGACTTTGGAAACTATGCATGCCCTAGCCAAGGACGACGAGGCTCTTCAGCAGGCCGGCGAGGCAAGGAGAGTTACCTCGGTATGTGGGTACTATGATCAAGAGACTTTTGAGATGGCCAAAGAGAGCCATAGGAGGTATGAGGAGAGTCTGCCACAGTTCAAAGGTAACCATCAAGTGTTCAGCGCAGAGGATGCCTTGAAGGTCAGTCGCTCATCCGTCGACGAAGCACATCTGCTGACTGTTTGCCGCTCAGCAATTCAACATGAAAGATACAGTGGGCGTTATCATCAACAGTGCAGGCGCCTTTTGGCCATACAGGCTGGTGACGGGAATCTTCGCTAGACTGCTTGAGCAGTATCCTGACACATTTGTTATTGAAACACAAACGCCGGTCTCCCAGATACAGCACAAGCCTAGTGAAGACTCCGACTACCCGTACCTTCTCACAACTCCTCGTGGCACAATCCGTGCTTCGAAAGTCATACACTGCACGAATGGCTGGGCAGGACATCTTCTTCCAAACCTACGAGGAAAGGTTTTCCCGCTCAGAGGCACCATGTCCACCCAGGAAGCAGGCCCAGATTTCGCCCATGAAGGGGACAAGAAATCGTGGTCAACCGTCGCGAAACCCACTTACGACGCTACCGATCACACACTCTCCCTCGGCCTATACTACATCACTCAAAACGCCCAGACTGGCGACATCTTTATTGGAGGGGAGAAGCAGAAAGCCACCGAACTTCTCACCAGCGATGACACGACCCTCAGCACGGTCTCGAAAGACAAGCTGATCAACATTCTTCCGGAAATATTCGCACAAGGCTGGCCTGATGGCCAGAAGCCCAAGGTCAGATCGGTCTGGTCGGGTATCATGGGCTTCACACCGGACCATCTGCCTTGGGTCGGCCAAGTTCCCGCCAGCATCTCTACACGGCGTGGTGACGGCGAATATATCGCAGCAGCTTTCAATGGCTACGGCATGCCTTTAGGTTGGGGCTGCGGCGAGGCTGTCGCGAAGATGATTTTGGGTAGGGGAGAGGAGGTGCGAGAGTGGTTGCCGATAAGCTTCGAGATGACTGAAAAGAGGCTTAATAGTCCTTACTCGACGCCAGAAGCTGGAATTTGGAGTTTGCTCGGGCAGGAGCCAGCATGGACTACTACGGCACTGTTGACTGCGCGGTGGTTTGTTCAAAGGGTGTACAGCACTTTATTTGGTTGGGCCAGTTGAAGGCGCTGACTCATTCATTGTAGCGGACCCGGTGGACTTGTCCTTACCACACTGCTGAAGCAACTTGAAGCGAAGAGTGAACTCTTCACACATAATCTAGCCTGATATGTTCCAGAACATCTCTGCTTCCAACATAAAGCCATCATACATGTGAGCACAGAAATCAACACAGCTCGTAGACGATACTCCTCAACACGAGCTCAACATCCAGCCTGATGTTTCACTGCACCAACGCGAAGAAGTGCGTAGTCCCGTAGCATTTCGATGCAGTCGCAGAAGGAGCGCGTTAACCATTTAATCGTCACTGTTGATGAGCTTACCTCATCTCCTGGCTTTGAAAAGCTCCAGTTGCCCCTTCTGGTGGGACAACTCACATGCTGTAGCGCAAGGAAGCACACATGCAGGCAAGGAATCTGTCATCCTGGTTTTATATATGTATGAGCAGATTGCGTCCATTTTCCGGATGCATCTCTAAGATCATATCGCTGCCCATTGATAGTCTAGATCGTAATCTTCAAGATTTGAGCGGTGTTAGAAAGTTACGCGGCACTCTGTAGAGAGGGACGGATTGCTACAGCAGTATCAATCCAGCTGCGGAGTGAGCCTCCACGTACTCATATACGACGAGGGCAATCTGTGAGATTCTGAGTAATTGGTGTTTGTGACTAGAAAGGAAGCGAGAAATGCATTGAGTAGCATCGCCAGTGGCGTCCATGGCCCAAATATAGGAAATAGCAGCATATCCGGAAGAGAACATCCAACGGCATAGCAGAAATAGCACAGATTGTTGCGGCTCGTTCGAATGAAGAAGCGGAATGAATTCCGGGTCACGTACGTAGTCTGGACTTGGAGCGGTTCGCAAGGGTAAGTCCCTGCTTTCATGATAGCTCACTATTCGCGGTCAGCAAGGACGGCGATAAAGTCGACTAGAGACGATGCACCGATAGCGAGAGATGCGGAGAGAAAGTGAAAGCACATGGCTAGGAGGGTTGCTTTAAATGCGCAAGTGTGCCACGGATCGAGACACAAAGTCATGCTTCCAGGCTGCAAAGGAGTGTATAACAGCATGAGACTCGCATTCCTGATAGCACAAAGTATCAAGCAGTAATACCACGAAAACGACAAATAATGCATCTAGCCTATGTAGCCACCAAGCACACTTCGTAGGACTGATCTTTCCAATCCCTGCCTCAGGCTTCAATCCACCTCCGGCCCATCCCGCCCCTCCTCAATGTCACACCTCAAGCTTCACCTCCGACATCACGACCTACCACAACCCACCATACCACACCACTCACCTCGCGCAAGCAAACTCGAAAGTATGCTGCCCCCCATCCCTCCCCTCCCGCTCTTGACTGATCTCTATATCACACCAGATGCTCGCCTCCCGCGCCTTCACACAACGCACCATCACGGCCTTCGGGCGCCGCAACTTCTCCTCGACCCGCGCGCAGTTCAGCTCGCCATACCATTACCCCGAGGGCCCGCGCTCCAACATCCCGTTCAATCCGCTCACCAGGTTCTTTTGGGTGCGGTACTGGAGCTTTATGTGTGAGTTTTGATCAGAGCCCTGAGGAGGAGGAGGAGGAGGAGGAGGAGGAGGGAAGGAGGGAAGAGCAGGATGCATTGAGGGTGTGTTTGGCTAATGCGCACTTTTTCGAGCAGTCGTGGGATTCGGGGCGCCGTTTGGAATTGCTGGTAAGTGTAGAGTCGTACTGAGAAGAGAGGTTGGGGTGGGGGATCTGGGGATGATTGCTAATTCTGCTGTGATGTGTAGTTTGGCAGACGATGAAGAACCAGTAATTGCGTGCGAAGGGATATCTCCGTGGGCAAGATGGAGAGAGAAGAAACACGAGCGCTGGGGAGACTAGCATAGAGACAAAGATGCGCAGAGCATACTGAGGGAGGACGAGGACTCTCATATGTATAAATGGCATGAAAGACGGATTGAAGGCTGCTGAAGTTTCCGACATTCCTGTCTTATAATCTGCCTCGAAAGCATGCCTACCTGCCTTGACGTCCAAGTCCGGCATCTCATGTGATCCTGGATGCTCCTGCCGAGCCGTCATGCCTAGTCCTGGGCACTCCTGCTCGATAACTTGCTGCAGAGGCAATTCGGCTAGAGTACGCGCGATCGCTGCTAGCCGCTAACCTATTGCGCATACTTTCTCACGCCCATTCCGAATCAAGAGTCATCATCAACTTATGGACCATCTCCAATCTCTGCTCAATCTGAGCCCAGTCCATATTGTAGTTGTTGCTTAATCTGCCAAACAGATCCAATGTTCGCCTTACCGTCTTCGTGATACTCCAGTCGCTGCTTCCGCCGATCCAACACGGCGGACATTCCTGTGCCACATGTCCCTCATGGATAGCCTTAGCCCAAGCCCGGAGATTTTCCCAGTTTGGTCCGCTCTCGAGACTGTAGGAGCGATTGCACTCACGACGGCTTCGAGATAATGTGCACCATTTGATGACTGGGCTGATGTCGCAGTCTCGCATGGTGAATGCGAAGTCATTCTCGAGATAGTAGATGCTGCTGGCTTCATCGCGAATCTGTCGGCAAGTTGGAAGAAGTCCTGGTTCTTCAGGCAGAGGACCGGCGGGACCGATTTCAATGTAGCCGCCGTCAGTTGCTTCTTTGCTGTCTGGGTTTTCGTGAAGAGCAAGACGATATATTTCGTTCCGGATTTCTGGTGGAATGCCGAGGAGTGATGCATCTGGGCTCGTGCTTGCCGTTGAGTTCATTTGCGCCGTGATGACCCCAAATTGAGGCTGTGGAGGTGAGACAGGAGATGCAGGCGAGCCTGGTGGATCTGCCGCAAGCAGTAGAGATTGCGTGGCCCTTGCCATGATGGTGGCTGAAGTCCAGTCGTCGCAGTGTTGCATTGTGCTGGCGACAGTGGAAGACTGATATGGTAATTGCAGAATTGTGTGCGACCGGTGATCTGATCGCGGATGTGGCGACTCTTCACCGCAAGCCACCGATGTTTCTGATGCTTCTGGGCCTTCTGTGGTCAACATATCGGCATGTCAATGATGGTTCGGCAGTGGATAAGATCGCTATTCGCAATTAAAGATCACCGACGAGGTGGCGCCTGTCATGTCAAGTCGTTGTCCAGATCTAGACGTGCAGCAGCCACCGACGCACAACTAAGAGGAACATCCGACGTCTTGAAAGCCAAGTGCGGAACGAAGCGCCTTTCACATGTAACGCCCCTAACCAAGCTCACTCTCGCCTTTCCAGTGTCGAAAGGAGGAGAGCTGGAAGGGTGCGATCGAAGGCCTGAAATCAGAATCAAATGGCTCGTGAGCCGTCACTGCATTGTATGCATCAGTCATGCTCATCTATACTGTACACTTCTTTCGAAACATGCGCCTCAGAACACCGAGTGAACGCCTTCGCTATGCCCGCAGAAATCAATCGAAGCTCAAAGCTTCCCGTACATGTCTCATGATGGTAAGACTTTATGCCTGAGTGGCCTGGCCCTGTCGAAGGGCAAGAAGCGCGCGCACGTCGGTCACGTACTGCAGTCCTTCCAGGAATGGTATCAAGTTCAGCAGCTCCTTATCTGTGGGATCCGATATCCAGCCTTCGATTGGTATCGCGTTATCTAGACTCGTGTGAGTATGACCCGGTGAGTGATGTCGAGCACACTTACCTTCATGAAAGATGTAGCTCATGGGACTGTTATCCAAGATCATGACCCTACTGAGATCTGGTTCCACTTGGGCCAAATCCTTGATGTAGGCACCATTCCTGTACGTGCAATGCTGCCGGTAGTATCTCCCGGAAAAGTACTTTCGTTCTCTTTCCACCCAGTCAATCACAGGATCGGCATATTCCTGCACTGAGGCCGTGAAGACAACCAGATTGTACCACTTGGCCACTTTCCGCAAGAACTCATGACATGCAGGTCGCTCATGCACGAAGTATAGAATGGGCACGCCAGTCCCAATCTGTACGCCCGAGCTGCTCATAGGACCAGCGAGCCGCACTTCCACCATATGACCGGTTGACATGCGCCCGCCTTTGGCCATGGAATGGATCAGTGTTTCATCAAGGTCTATGATCAGCGTCTTCTTGGGTGATGCCTGGCCAGCCAATACCGTATAGCTCGGTTGTCTTCTGGGAACGAGCGGTCTCGGCACCTGAGGCTGGCGCGGATACCTTGTTAGTTTTGAAGCACCGGCAGGCGAAGTCGGAGACTTCAGCTCGTTAGCAACTCGCGCAAGGTCATCTGGAGAGGCCTGCTTGCTCTTCGCTTTCGAAGGCTTCCTCTTCTTCGAGGCATCCTCTCTAATGCGGATGCTCTTCCGTGGCAGGCTTCCATCACCCTGCTGGCTTGCAACGGTCTTGGAGCGTGTATGTCTCGCAGGACTATCTTCGCCGTCGGACGTCTGATATGAGGCGGTGGATGTATTACTATCCGCGCTCGGGTTGCGCCGCGACGAGTGCTTCCTGTGGTGCGGACGTGTCTTTTCCTGGTCGTGCTTCTCCAACTCGGACCCGAGACCTACTTGATGCGCATCATTCCTTCGTTTTCGCCGCCATAGCATATTCTTGAAGTTGGTGAGAGGCAATAGGGTGGAGAAGTGGCCGTGTTCGTCGTAGAAGCAGGCAATCACATATCGCACAGGAAAGGTGATGGTGCTGAAGACTACCCTGACGCCGTACAGAACTGCGCCTCCCATTCTTTGTGGAATACCCCACGCCGACGCCGATGCCGCGCTTTCTCTTTCTCTCTCGGTACCTCCATTTCCGGAGCTGAGCAGCGGAGTCTTCTCGTTCACGTAGTCTGTCGTGTCTTGCGCATCGTCATCTGCAGCCTGCTTCACTTCGAGCTCACCAAGATGGCCCAGCTTCTCCGAGAGCGACCCGAAGTCTAACGATGTGCTGCCGTTCGCGCCTTTACCCTCGTTGTCATTGCTCCCGAGCGTGTGGATTTCAGCCGAGGAGCTTGTTCGCGAGCGTGGAGGGGTCGACGGCGGTGTCGCTGTCAGTCGCGACACGATGTTGAGGCTGTTCATCGTCTCGTTGGACCCATTGATGTGGCTGTGAAGCGAGCGCGGTATGGAGATCTTTGTTGGGCGTTGCGAGCTGACCCGGGCTATTCTTTGGCAGAAGCTCAGCTGTTGGCGGAGCTATGCACCGATCCCTGTCCAACTCGTTGCGAAAGGCAGCTCGAAGAAAAAGCGGGCGCTATGCGAATGATATCACATGCGCGAGAAGCGAAGAGCACCGAGCGCACCGGGAGCGTGCGGGCAGAGAGATGGTCAAGTGAATGTTGAAGCTGAGCAGTCAGGGCTATCTCGAGTGATGTAGTGGTCGGCCCGTGGTAAAGTCGGTGGTTGGGATCGCGGTAGGCGCGGAACTGCTGCCGTGGGTCTATACCACCACAACGTCCCCCTGACATCCCCACAGAATCCTGGTTAGAACAAGCTGAATTTGCCATGGCATTTCATTCCATGGAGACATACAATCGTGGGAGTACTGCTTCTGCTATTGATAGTGGTTTGGAATAGCAGCAGTTGCCCTCCGTTGCGTCGAATGGAATGGTCAATCAAATTCTTTTCAAACTTTGATGAACCACATGCCAAGACTTATGACTGCACTTCGATCTCTTGACAGTGACTGCAAGATAAAACATCTGTTCGACCCAAGTACCACCCCCGGCGACCGACATCAGCATGCCAGGCGCCGTGCGAGTGCAGACGCCGTCACTGAGTACATTTCTGAAAGCACGAAAGACACTGGAGGTCGAACCTCTCATTGAACTTCTGATATCCCTTCTGAAGCGGCGCCAGATCAAGAACTCAAGACCGTGTGCTATTGCCACCACCCATCTCCTTCAAAGTGTGATCGCCGAGAAGCGATGGCCAGACGCGCAAACCCTGATCAGACGCATCCGTGATGTTGGGCGGAAATTGGTGGCGGCACAGCCACGCGAGATGGCGGTCGGCAACATCGTGCGCCGAGTCCTTGGAGTAGTGCGCGAAGTGGCAGAAGATGACGAGCCTGATATGAGTGCTTCTATCGACAGTCTTCCCGGACCTGCTCAAGGACATGACCACTCCTCCAGACCCGGACTTCCCACCAACATCTCTGCATTCAGTCCTCTGAACCATGCCGGTGCTCTTCCGCAAACTGCCCAGACGCATTCTGGCGGTAGCGATATGACGGTACCAACAAACGCAATTCTCCAACGACCTACTCTGGGCCCCTCAGCGAGCTCATACGCAGGTCAAGCGCCACATCTGAACTCGTTGTTCGGCCTCTTCCAACAGCCCACAGGAGTCTCACCCTTGGGTACTCCTCCCGTCAAGGACTCACCAACACTCAAAGGGCAGAGGAAAGAAGGCAATGAGAAGCTTGACATCAAAGCAGAAGTCCTGAACGGTATCAGCGAACTTATCGAGGAACTCGAGATTGTCGACGAGCAAATATCGGAATCAGCTCTACACCACATTCATTCCAATGAGATCATACTCACGCATACCGCCAGTCAAACGGTCCAGAGGTTTCTGATCACAGCTGCTCGGAAGCGCAAATTCACCGTGATTTGCGCTGAAGCATATCCGAACGACCATGCCGATACTCATGCTACGATGGTGAATGGTGGCGTCAAGCAAGGCGAGGATGAGGATGACGGCGAGCGGTGGAAGCCACTGACTACGATGGGCATCAAGGTGATAATCATTCCGGACTCCGCTGTCTTTGCATTGATGTCGCGAATCAACAAAGTCATTCTCGCGCCCCACGCTGTCCTCGCTAACGGCTCCCTGCTTGCTGCAGCAGGAGCCAGCACCATCGCACAAGCAGCCAAAGTACATCACGTCCCAGTCGTTGTCTTGAGCGGAGTCTACAAGCTCAGCCCCGTCTATCCCTTCAATACCGACGAGCTCATCGAATACGGTAAGCACGGCCACCACACATCCATACTCCCTCCACACTAACCGTTCCGCAGGCGACCCAGGCAAGGTCATCCAGTACCAAGACGGCGAGTTCATGGACCAAGTCGACGTCATCAACCCCATCTACGACCACGTCGACGCCGACCTCGTGGACCTCTACATCACGAATCTCGGAGGCCACGCGCCCAGCTATCTCTACCGAATCGTCGCCGATCATTACCGCGTCGAAGACATCGACCTCAGCGCGAAGATCTAGGAGTTCTCGCAGACTGGGCTCGGTCAGACAGGGCGTAGGCTTGGCGTGAGGAAGGATCACGGCGCGGGAGCGAGTGGGAGGAGGAAAAGCGCGAAAGCGTACCCTCGCAAAACCCCGTTTCCTCGGCTGAAGGTATGAGGTGGTCGCTCGTCGCTCGAGCTGGCTTGAATCCGGCCGGTATGGCTCATAGGCGTGAAGGAGAATGTCTTCGAGCGTGCTGCGGAATTGGCACCCAGCGACCAGCTCCTCAAGGCGGAATTCGGGCCGCGAGCAAGACATGTCTCCGGTGAGGTATATCGAGGTCGTATGATGAATAGCATGATCACGGCCCGGGCAGGTATGACCAGATATTCGAATGTAGCCTGTCCAAAATTCAATTCGAACTTTGTCACTTTGGAAAAAGATATGTCCCTAGCATCTGCCGCCTTTCCAAACCCGCTACGATTTTCCGCATACAGAACCCGCCTCCCATAACGATAATTCAATCTGTGAAAGCTTCGGCCCGCTCAAGCGTTTCATTAATTAATCGATCAATTAACACCCTCCACCCAATCTCTCTCTACACCCATCAGTATCGCTTCACCTTCACCTTCACCTTCACATTCACATCCGAGCTTCTTTACTCCAGCTGAGAGAAAGTCACAGTCATCTCCGGCCTACGAGGGAATGGGATGGTGCCTTCTGGACAAGAAGGAGCAGGACGAGGAAGTATGGAATGAAAGAGTGCGAGACTCACTATATCTTGAGGTCACCAACAGCCTGATTGGGTCGCGGGGATAGGTGAGATGGAGGGATGTAGGAAAAGGGGGAGGGGCGAGGTCAGGGTGGTTGTATGTGGTGCGAGATGGGGAAATCTGTCTCGCTCGATTGTTTTTGTTAGAGGAAGAGGTGAGAGGTACGTGATGGTTATCAAATAAGAAAAGACATTGGAAGACATGCGTGAGTCGGGCGGATGAAGTGTGGTCTTCACCTGCCAATCCAGTATCTACTTTCCCCACGACCACAATCTCTCCAACCCCATCTTCGTCTGCTTCTCAAAACGTTTGATCTCCTCATGATGTCGCTTCGTGTCTTCCAATGTCTCGCGTAAAGCGTTTCGCGCCTGTTGAACCGCGGGATCGGTGCGGTCCTTGAGCACATCGTTCTCCTCCTCCTGTGCTCTCTCATGAATAATAGCTTTCTTCTGGCCTTCGACATATTCGTCCTGCTTAACGGCTTTCCGCTTCCGGACGATTAGCGTTTTCTCCAGAGATGCGGGATCGAAAGCACTAAAGGGGAACGAAGCCGTCATCTCGGGAGGGACGGAGGTCAGGTTTGCAGCTTCTTGCATGATTGACTTGGGTTGATTGCGAGGCACGGGGGGCTTGGTTCTGCTTTTGGTCTGACCTTTGGAGGTTCTCACTCGCTTTTTGGGGTCAGGGTCAGAAGCTGGGAGATTCTTTGAGGCTGGTGCAGCCGTCTTCTTGATGCGTATGAGCGGAATGGGGTTGAGTGCCTTCTTAGCGAGATTGTCTGATTTCGGTGCAGTTTTGTTGACGACATCTTCGTCAGTGTCCATCTTTTCGCCACTGCCAGTGCCGTCGTCGTCGTTCAGTGCGGTGTTACGCAGAGCTTCGATTCGGGAGCTTTTACGTGGTCCAGTAAAAAGATGGATGCCGGTCTTGAAAGATTTCCTTCTTCGTTGACGCTGAATCTGCAGGCTCCGTGTCGGCTGCGACATGCTGCATTTTTCGTGAAATAACGTCGTCAGTCAATCGATAGTTGCTCTCACGTGCATAATAAGTGTCGCCTTCATTGTCATCAAGATTGCTGCCTTCTTCCACATGGTCGTGGATGATCATGGCATATTCTGGCTGGCGGTTGCGAAATTCTGTTCGACCGCCGTGGTGCCACACTGGCAGTGCTAGTGGTCTTTTTTGCTGATGCTTTCTTCGGAGCGATCTTGCGCCGTGTCGAATTCTCAGACTCGGTGCTCTTGCGTTCATCAGGATCATCATCCTCACTGTCGTTGCGTTCGTCATCATTATCGTCGCCGCGACGCTTGCGTTTAGCAGTCCGGTTCTTGGCAATGCCAGAACAGGGATTGCAGGAACACCTCTCACCCGAGTCAACTCGAGCAAGGGATGTCGGCAAAGCGATACTCTCTGCACGAGCTACCTGGACGAGCTTCCGGCAAAGGTGGCCTTCTCTTCCCGTGTGTGTTCGTCTGCCCTTGCTTTGCTTGGATCTGGATGATTATTTGGCCGTGATATCCGTAGCCACTTCTGACCCTTGTGAGTATAGTGACGGTATTTGTATGTCTCATTCAGATCAGCTGCGGTGGTTGCGGCTATCTGGTTTGTGGGTGGGGAAACGCTTGTGCCATAGTTTCTCCAGGTCATCAGGCGGCATGTTAGGATGCTCGACCATGAGAATAGCGAGTATCTCGTATTCTTCGTCGGTCCATCGTGATAGTCTGTTGCCACCGCCATCTGTACCGCGATCGGCTCGTGACCTCGTATAGGAGCGTGTGTCTTGAGGTGATGCTGAGTGGATGGAGTTGTAGTTCAGGTCCGACTAGAGGCGAGACTGGAGGAGCTGGAAGTTGGTTTCCCAGCGGCACGACCCCATAATAGATAGCCCATGTCGTTCATCTTTAATCTCCTGTCGTGTGCTCACTCGTCTGCTCCAATGGCTCACGCGAGGCCCTCCACCAAGGGAATGTTATGTGAAGCCTCAAGACGCCGGGCCTGAGATACTGAAGCTTGAAGGCTTGCCCTAAGACACGAGGTTCTGGACGATAGATGCCGTGCTGCTTCTCGTGCACTCATGTTGCATTCCCAAGTGTGATGAGAGACATGATCCTGGTCGTTCAACCGTCTCCAGCAAGCTGGAGCTCCATTTGCCTGAGATGTGCCACCTCTCATGCACCACGGTATGGACAAACATAGTCCGCTCACCGTGACTCCATCACAATTATCGCTATTTGAGGGAATCAAGAGCTGCTTCAGACTGTTCCGTCGGCTGTGGTCCTGCTTCCGGCACATCCGTCGAGCGGTACAGGACAATGGAAGTTCTGAGCCGGGAGCTCGAAAGCCCGAGTCTTGCTGTCAGTAGACACGGGTAAGGAGCGCAAGAGGTCCAGATGCTCCTCAGAGTACTAGACCAAGTCCGGGATCCCACTTCTGGTCATAAGGACCATATCGCGAAGGACAAAGTCATGTCCGGAATCTCACAGTGCGCCGAGCAAGGCCAGACCAGCGACCCCGCCGACACCCAGTCTGGCCATGGCGGTGATCATCGGTGCTCCGGCGGAACTCGAACTCGTCGCTGAAGCCATGGCGGCGGATTGCGAGGCTTCGATGATCTTGTGCATGCCCGCGGTGATGGTAACGGCCGCATAGCTGACTTCCGTCCGGGCCAGCGTTGACGTCGTGACCACCACACCCAGCCCAGACACCGCTGACGTGGCAACACATACCGCAGAAGTGGCTCCGTGGAAGGGGGTTTCGGAAGTACGGGCGCCGACCAGCTCACAGTTCACGGTCAAATGCGGGATGTTGTAAGTGACGTCCCTCAAGAATCCATCAGTAATGCCGCTAGGGAAGGGTAGGGAATATCTCATACTCTTGGCCTCGATGCGTATTGGTATATACGAACGTACTCTCACCCTCTGTCACCGTGATTGGAGGATTCCACCCACAAGCACTCGTCGTCTGATTATTCGTACATCCCAGCGCATATGCCGTCTGGTTCGGGGACTATGCTCGCCACCGGTCAACATACAGAATCACGGATACCATGTGCACGCTTTCTCGTGCGATTTCTCACTTACCGCTGAAATGATGGAAGCCTCGATTCGGTCGGGACTTCCCATGGGTAGGAAGAGGGATACGGTCGATGTGCTGGCTGTCACAGCCGAAGTATTTGATGGCATTGACGCTGTAGTCGTCACATCTTGTGCCATGGCTCCCACCAACAGACATAACCAAACGAAGGTCATCCTGTCGCCAAGCATGTCATCTGCTGGCGATGACGAGGCTCACTTCTACCGCAATGGTCTACCGCCATAGGCTGGCTGCGCGTGGTGATGGCAGTGGTGATGGAGAGGATGATTGTATACGGAGACAGTGACGGGACAATGGCGGACGCGGCATCCCCTCGTCTTCCTGCCCGTGGCCATGACGGCGCACGAGTCTGACAAGGCTTAATGTGCCATTCACAGCAGTCTTGGCAGGACAGATAAATAGCATCTTGTCATCCCAAGCGATGCGAGTTGATTCGATGCCGAGCGGCCAGAGTTGTCGCCCAGCCTTGGACCGCCAGCCTTGGCGCGCTCTACCTCCGACTTGCCGATGAGAGCGCGTCTGGCGAGACGTGAAGCAGCACGCGTGGAGGGACGGAAGCCAGCCATTGAATCCTTACTATCCCCTCACCCGTGGAGGCCGACGCATACCGACCTGCACTCGTCCATATCGCCATCCGTCATGGGCAGCAGTCAGCAACAGTGGGCGCAGGACGTCCAGACGGCCTTCCAGGACAACTCGGATCTGGCGACAAGGATTCTGGAGGCCGCGACTCGATACCAAGAAGAGCTACCCGCCTTGTTCTGGGACATCGCCAAACATGTGATAGCAACGGGAAAAGGGAGTGGGAGTCAAGCACCGAATACGAAGAAGCGCAAATTGGACGACGCGACACCATCCACTCACCCAGCGACCGCGAATGGCACCCACCATGCCCACATCGTCCAACCGGCACTCGCATTCGAATGCAAGAATGTCAGCTTCGCCGTACCCGCGCGGAAGAAGTTGAAGCTGCAAATCATCGCGGACCAGTCGGATCCGAGGAGGAGAGAAGTGCGGCTGCTGAACAATACATCGAACGAGACCGAGTACACCCTTTCCAATGCGCAAATCGATCAAGCCTTCTGCCTGCCAGTCCCAGAGAAGCAGCAGCGACAATCCAATTTTGTGCTATTACCCAAGGCAGGCGCGACGAACCCAGATGGCACGCCGTGCGAACAGGTTGTGTTCACGATGAACGAGACCAAGCCAGATGACGCCAACTCCGCGACTCGAGCGAAGGTGGACGGAGATACGTACACCACCGTCACAGACGCCGAGCTAAATGCCCTACTACAACCGTACGGAAAGCAAGTCATACGGCCGACCGAAGCCGAGTTCGCGAGCAGCATCCCACAAGCCCATCGCAAAGGCGAAAAAGGCTACCACGTCAAAGCGCATCGTGGGACCAAAGAGGGTTCGTGTGCCCCATAAGACTCCCTATGAGCGTACCCCCAAACTGATCTGACCATTTCCACCAGGCTACCTCTTCCTCCTCCCCACGGGGATCCTTTTCGGCTTCAAAAAGCCTCTGACCTTCTTCCCCTTCGCCGCCATCGATTCCATCTCCTACACCTCCGTGCTCCAGCGTACTTTCAACCTCGTCATCGCCGCGACCTCGCCCGACTCCGAGAGCAGCGAAGCCACCGAGATCGAGTTCAGTATGCTGGACCAGGCCGATTTCGCCGGCATCGACGAGTACATCAAGCGGCATCAGCTCAACGACGCCTCCATGGCCGCCACGCGGAGGGCCAAGGAGTATAACGTCAACAAGGAGAAGAAGGCCGAGGCGAATGGCGAGGCGCCCGTGGACGAGGATGGTCTGACCGAGTTGCAGCGGGCCGAGCAGGCCTTGCAGGATGCTGAAGATGAGGAGGAGGAGGATTATGTGGAGTCCGGGGGTGAGAGTGATGGAGAGGGCGAGGATAGCGAGGAGGGAGGGGAGGGTGAGGAGGGCGACGAGGAGGAGGAAGAAGAAGAAGAGGAAGGCGAGGAGGACTGAGGCAGGTCACTGCTATTCAAAACGTCGTCCCAGAAGGCTTGCCGGAAGTCGTACAGTCATCTCGAAATCCAGCTCCAAACTACCCATCCCGTTCATGATGGGCCACGGTCACTTTCTACGATCCATTCATCCATTCGTCCTCCCTCCCTCCCTCCCTCCCTCCCTCCCTCCTCACCACGATCCCCCTAACACCCAAGAGCCGTAATCCCGCTTCCCTGCGCCGTGCAGCTTGAGCACCGGTCCAGCTCTCGCAACTCCCCTTCAACGTCCGATATGCATCTCCCGGCCGGACGGGAGTCTCTTGTAAGTCTGTGTGATACAGTACGGTCCTAGCTTCTCGAAATGTGAGAGGCTGCTTGTAACTAAGCTATACATCAGGACCTGGCGGGATTTGCTTCATTTTGGGGAATTGCAGAGGTTCTGTGCAGGTTGGATTAATTTCTGAAATACCTCCTGATGTATCATATCAAGGCAGGTGATATCGACCTGGCGATAGGGGGATTACGAGGGGGCCAAGGGAGGGGCGGGCACGTCTGACGGCGGAGGCAATATGGGGAAAAATTGGGCTGGTGCGCAGGTCTTGTGCTGAGGAGACTGAGCCATGGGGATGCAGAGTTCGAGCGGACTTGGTACCGTTTGTTCTGTGCTTGGGTATGCGAACGTGCGAATGTTATTCACGGGACAGGACGGCTTGTTATGTGCGCTGCTGGACAGGAGCGTGGGCGGATTGGGCAGCGCTGTTTGGGACGAGATGGTTCTGGAGAAGAAGGGTGCCGAGACGTTGGCGACCAAAACTCCTGCAGTCTGTACCACCGCACCACCTGCACTGGCGCCGTCCACGTCACCCTGGATCGTTTCAGAAGCTGTATGCGAAAGAGAAGTTCGTTCTTGGCCATGCGAGGAGATCACGTTTCAGCTGTGTGTGCCTGATGACAAGGACGAGTGAAGGTGCGTTTGGAGTCCAAGGGGGAATGCGCGGAAGGCGGTGCATTGGACAACGAGGGAACTGTCTGCAGATTCTGCTGGTACGTATCCTGCACGTCGGGTTGAATCGGTGGAAGACCTCGTGGTGGTGGAGTTCGGCACTCTCATGAATCGTGCTCATGTGCCATATCATGGCGGCGAAGGGGGCCGTTCATCCCGTGAGGCTGCGATTACCGTATGGTAGGAGGCGTCTGCACACGTTGATTGTCTACCGTAGGGATCTTCTCGTTATCGGACGCTCAGTCCGCATCGTGCAACTCGTGGGGTGGGATCCGCAGCATGGCCTGCTATGTCGGGTGCAGCAAATCTCGTCTGGTGGCTTGTTTTGGTAGGCGGAGAAGAGATCTCTGTATAGGGAGAATGCACCGAACATGCAGAGGCTCGATGGCAATGTATCCGAGTGGCGCGTGTGTGGACGCGGGAGTTCTTCGGAGTGTGGACGTCTCGGCTAATGCCTCCGATCTCCCGGGAGTGTTCCAAGGTTGCTATTCTAATCAGAACGACACCTGCTTTTTTTCCCACTTCATCGCCCTCGCCCAGCAACGCCATCGCCACATCGCTCCATCGGGCTGTAACAGCGATACGCTCCCTGTTGCCGTTGACTTGCTCAAGCGGTGGCGGAAAAAAGACCTGCTGTCCTCAACACTGCCTCCTGCCGCTGCATTCCGAATTAAGCGCAGAATCCTTCCCAGCGCCGCCACGTCGTGGAGGTCCCCCTCAATGAGCCAATCGTGATCGCGGCGACTAGAGTCACAGTCATTGCTGCGAACTCCATCACGCGGTTTGGCATGTTATGGCAGAGGCATCTCTCACAGGTTGACTGCCAAGGACGAATCCGGCAAAATTCACCCCACTTGGGATGGGATCATCCCAGAAAGTGCCGTTCAAAGGCCATCAAGGGCCGTGATATCGCTCACCCGGCGTCGGAGGACGAAAATGTGGTGCTCCTACGTCTGCCAGGGCGCCAATGACGCCGCGAGTGATGTTCCTTTGCAAAGCCTTGCGATGCGATCGATTCCATTTCCGCGAGATTGGCTAGTCACTTGCGACCCCACGGCGGCAGATATCACACACTAGCTCGCCGCTTCAAGAGCCCACGACAACTGTATGCTCCTTTAAGGACGCCCATTTACACCCCTTCCGGTCAGGCGTCCAGGAACAGCCTGCGCCTACCGGAGTGATGCGTCTTTAGCGCACGTTGAGCCGTGAGCCTAACCTGGATCCCGTCTACCGAGATGTAATTCCAACCTCCACTTCACCTGTTTGTCAGAGGACTGCTCGTCACACTACCACGTGTGTTGCCGGATCGGGAGCGCAGGACGCCTGTGAAGATACCCCAACGTGGAAGTTGTGGGTACAGGGGATCTGAATCTCTCCTCCATGGCCGACTCGTTATGCCGTGAGTCCAATCAGGGCCGTTTGCCTCTGGCTGTGCTGCTAATTCTCTCAGAACCTTCTCGTCACTGAACCATATTTTCGCGTGCTGATGTTGCAGAACACGGTTGTAGAGCCGAAGTGCCGCATGATGCTGCGAGCAGGAAGCTTGTGCATGCCGAGTTTAACTCAAGATACAGACATGTGAGTAACATGCCTTGTGAAGTCAACAACGTTATTCTCCTTCCAAGTACCGGGCGCTTGTCAAGCCGAGCTTGCAGTTCCCTGTTGTAGCGCTCACTAGCACTAATTCAGCCCTATCTCTCGCCAGTGACCGCCTCGAGCCTCTGATGAGATCGGCGACGGGCGCGAAAGAGCCCTCCCTAGCCTTCTACTTGCATGATATGACGACTCACGGGCTCTGCTACTGCGCCTAGAAGCGACGGCCCGACTACTCCCTTACCCAACGTGGAATGTACAGAATCACATCATCGCACATTGGGAAATTTGCACGATTCTTTCAGGCAGGCATCTTCACCTTGCTGCTCGTTCGAGACCAACCTCTGTTACAACCTGTCGAGGAGAGCGCAAGCCCATGCTCCGGCTTTCTCGCTTGTTCGTCAATTTCCAAGCTGCTTCTTGAAACAAGACCATTCCTACGCGGTAGCGAGCGCTGCTCAGGAGGTACTGCAAGGCTGGGGCCAACTATTCTCGCATTGACTCCGATACTGCCGACGATACTCATAAGGACCTGGTGGCGCCCGCGAGGCCGCCATGGCGTCTTTCTTAGCGAAGGCACAGTCCTCTGCAGTGACTTCGTATCTCCCTAGGCTGTCCTATTTTGGCAAAGTGAACCTTTCACAGGTTCATGGCGGCATGTCGTTCTCAACGATGCATCGAGACGCCGGTTGCCAGCCCACATCGTGTTTCGGAGTGAGGTCTGCGATCCCACCACCTTCCAGCCCTGCGTCACGCGTTGCTTGTCGTCCTGTCCATCACGCCAAGTCTCAGCATGTCTCTCGTTTAACAGCAAGAGGTATACGGCGACCCTTTGGGATGAGTAGTGTTGTTGTCCTTTGGTACTCGGTTTTCTGCTGTTGTCTTACATCGTTCATACTGTCGTTCATAGTGCTATTTGGCACGGCACATGTGCCATGGGTGTTCGGGAGTGGAGCGTTCTGTTAGCGCTTTCTATTGTTTCAACCACCGCATACAAGTTCGACCAGGCGTACACAGAGACCAACCTTAACCAGAACCAGACCGCAATTCATCCTTTGGACTTCTGGGGAGAATGGACAGGACACAACTATACTGCCTCGCCGGACAATTGGAGGTTCCCATTCTACACACTCTTTCTCGACAGATTTGTCAATGGCGATCCATACAACGATGATATCAATGGCACCGCTTTCGAACGTGTTACTGACTCCAACCAAATGCGACATGGCGGTGACCTTCAAGGACTCGTCGACACTCTGGATTACATCCAAGGCATGGGTGTTCGGGTTAGTGATATGTCTTACACGTAAATCATCCATGCTGACTCCGACCAGGGCCTTTACATCGCTGGATCCCCGTTCATGAATGCACCATGGCAGTATGACTCCTACTCGCCGCTCGACTTGTCTCTGCTCGACCCTCACTTCGGCTCGATCGACATGTGGAGGGTTGCGGTCGAAGAGATCCATGCTCGCGGGATGTACGTGATCCTCGATAACACGTTCGCGACGCTCGGCGATTTAATCGGCTTTGACGGTTACTTGAATGAGACAACGCCGTTCACGTTGCAGGAGCATAAGGTGTTGTGGAAGTCTGATCAACATTACTGGGACTTCGACATCAGCAACGAGTACGATGAGGAATGCACGTACCCGCGCTTTTGGAATGAGACGGGATATCCGATCGAGCAGAGTGTCAGAGACGAGATGAAGGGGTGTTATCGGTCGGAATTTGATCAATATGGTGATACCGAAGCTTTTGGTGTCTATCCTGACTGGCGTCGACAGCTGTCCAAGTTCGCATCGGTGCAGGACCGCCTACGAGAATGGAAGCCATCCGTCCGCGCTAAGCTGGAGCGCTTCTACTGCATGGCCATTGCTCAGCTTGATATCGATGGCTTCCGCTATGACAAGGCTGTTCAAGCGACAGTCGACGCCATGGCAGACATGAGTGCCGCGACAAGAGTCTGCGCCAGAAGATATGGTAAAGAGAACTTCTTCCTCCCTGGCGAAGTTACAGGAGGCAATTCTTTCGGATCGATCTACTTTGGCCGTGGACGGCAGCCTGATCAGGCGCCGGACAATATTACACAGGCTGTGTCGCTGACGCGCGACTCACCAAGTCAATATTTTGTGCGAGACCAGGACAAAGTGGCTCTCGATGGTGCAGCTTTCCACTATACTACCTATCGCTCATTGACACGATTTCTTGGTATGGATGGCAATCTTGAAGCTGGCTACGACGCGCCACGAAACTGGATTGACCAGTGGAACACGTTTCTGCTGACAAACGACATGATCAACGCAAATACAGGCGTCTTCGACCCCCGACACATGTACGGAGTGACGAATCAAGACGTGTTCCGCTGGCCAGCTATCGAGAGAGGTGTCGAACGACAAGTCCTTGGCCACTTCATCACGATTCTGCTTATGCCTGGCATTCCCAAGCTGCTCTGGGGCGAAGAGCAGACATTCCACATTCTGGACAGCACAAATGATAACTATATCTTTGGTCGTCAGCCAATGTCGACCCAGACCGCTTGGCAAACTCACGGGTGTTATGCGCTTGACTCGACCCAGTATTATCAGATGCCTTGGGGTGCTGCGAGGCATGGGTGCAATGATGACAGTGTCAGCGCAGACCATCGCGATCCATCTGCCCCTGTCAGGAATATCCTCCGCCATATGTTTCATCTCCGGGAAGCGTTTCCGGTGCTCAATGATGGGTTTCTGTTGCAGCAGCTCTCAAATCAGACTTGGGAGGTCCTGTATGCAGGTTCCAGCGGTGTAGCAACGGAGACTGGCCTCTGGAGTGTAATGCGTTCGCAACTTGCTGGATTCCAGAATCTTACCAACTCCAACGTCAATGATACGACACGTTCCAACCAGACTCAACCGGCCACGCCTGTCTGGCTGGTCTATTCGAATTCCAATGCCAGTGAGACATACCAATTCGACTGCCGGGACAATACAACCGATCTGAACTCCACTGCATTGATCGCGCCGTTTTCTCACGGCACCACGGTCAAGAACTTGCTGTATCCATTCGATGAGCAGACGCTCGAGACTAGCACTCAGTATCTTGGTATCGCGAACTCCACTGAGGCAAATGGCTGTCTCAGCAAGCTTGCGATGAAAGCTTACGACTTCCGCGCCTATGTGCCTCTCAGTGAATGGGTTGGTCCAAAGCCAATGATCACTAAATTCCTACCAGGCCACGACCACCGTTTCCTCAGCAATAATACTGACGATCAAGGTGTTGAAGACATCCAAGTGGATGTCCACTTTTCCACAGACATGGACTGCGACAGCATTACTGACAGCATCAGCTTCACTTCCAAAACTCTGACTGGTATCTATCCCTATATCGACCGCGGGAGTGTTACATGCGGGCAGGTGGACGAGTCTGGAGAGACGTCCTGGGTGGCCGAGATTCCCTCGGCTTATTCATGGTCGGCTACTATCAGGAATGTGTCGAATGGCATTCACCAAATGTCGATCAATCGGCCAAATGCTGCGAGAACGGAAGGAGAACGACAAAATGTCACCACCGAAGCAAAAGACCACTTCATGTTCCGCGTCGGTCAGGCGGACAATCCAATGGTCTTCGTCCGCTCCGCGAACTATTCTTCCACTCTTCTTACTAAGAGCTCCCATGGCCAGATCACTCTCAACCACTCGGCGACCGGCGCAGACCTCTACCGATACTCTACCGATTTTGGTGCCACCTTTTCTGACTGGACCCCATACCAAGGGGGCGTAGAGGTTGTCACAATTAATCCGACGTCTCACTCCAACAAGAAAACCTGGCACGGCGAGCATGTTCGCGTCGAATATTTCAGCCGTCTTGTAGGCTCTAGCAGCCATGTTCAGCAAGGTGACCTGCACAGCAAAGCCCGCAGATTCCCTCACATGTATCTCAACGGTCCGTACAATTCCTACGGGTATGATGCGGGACTGGACAACAAGATGAGACTCCATGATGACTACACTTGGGAATACAATTGGAACAGAGAGTGGAGCAACAACGGCACCATCGCGCAAATCAATGTCTGGGGCATTGGTCCGGATGGCCAGCCTGACCAGACCAAGGTCCTCGGAGATATTGATGGTGACTCGGTGCTGGATCAACTTCCGCCATCCTCACTCGCCAATCTCGTGCTCAACGTTACTGCTCCACCTCCTCGGCCATATCTGACTTGGAAGTTCACCGTGAACGACGGCAACTTGCGATTCAAGCTGGAGCCGGCGGGCAGCATGTCGCTCCAGCTCGCACTGTACGTGGTGCTCTGGGTGGCTCCTCTCGTCACAGCTGGCTTGTCGGCATGGGCCTTCGTGGGCAGCTTCTACAAGATCAAGTTCAACAAGATCGGTGTCACCGAGAAGTTGGGACTCATGGGTTTCCTCCCCAAACCGATCCGAGATTTCCTCAAGGGTGAAGACGGCGAGGAGGAGAAAGGGCTTCTGATGAAGCTGAAGCACGGTTCGCAAATGTTCTCCCACGGCTCGCAGATCTTCTCGCGCCGAGGTGCGCAGGCCTTCTCCCGCAGTGGTGAAGCCATCATGGCCCAAGCCGATTCTCGTCGAACCGTATTGATCGCGACGATGGAGTACGATATCGAGGACTGGGGCATCAAGATCAAGATCGGAGGTCTGGGAGTCATGGCCCAGTTGATGGGCAAGAATCTCGAACATCAAGACCTGATTTGGGTCGTCCCTTGCGCTGGCGGCATTGATTACCCGCAGGATGAGCTCGCTATGCCAATGACGGTCGCTGTCATGGGTAAGACGTACGATGTCAACGTCCGTAAGTTGCTACCTTTTCCACACATGCCCGCAGGCTGACCACAGCTAACTGACACCTCAACAGAGTACCACAAGCTTCGCAACATCACTTACGTCTTGCTCGACGCGCCCATCTTCCGACAGCAAACCAAAGCAGAACCCTATCCTGCACGAATGGACGACTTAGACTCTGCTATCTACTACTCAGCCTGGAACCAGTGTATCGCCCAAGCCCTCGTGCGCTTTCCCATCGATCTTTACCACATCAATGACTATCACGGCACGATTGCACCGCTCTATATCCTGCCTCGTACGATTCCGGTCTGTCTTTCGCTCCACAATGCGGAGTTTCAAGGCCTTTGGCCCATGCGCACACGCAAGGAGCGTGATGAAGTGTGCTCCGTCTTCAACCTGCCGCCGAACATCGTTTCCGAATATGTCCAATACGGCGAGATTTTCAATCTGTTGCATGCCGGGGCTTCTTTGTTGAGGATTAATCAGGAAGGGTCAGTGGTATATGTCATTCGTTCAGGTAACGACAGAACGCTGATGTGAATCTAGTTTTGGAGCGGTCGGTGTCTCGAAGAAATACGGCGCACGCGCTTACACCAGGTATCCGATCTTTTGGGGTTTGAAGGAAGTCCAAGCACTGCAGAACCCGGATCCGTCCGACACAGCAGTCTGGGACAAGAAGCTGCCCGCTGAGAAAGATATCCGCGTTGACGAAGACTTCGAGAAGAAGCGTCTCGAGGAACGAACACAAGCTCAGGAGTGGGCCGGTCTGGAAATCAACCCCAATGCAGAGCTCTTCGTCTTTGTGGGAAGATGGTCCATGTGAGTTGATGATCCGAGCCAGCACTTCACCATGAACCCAAGACTGATGTGATGAAAACAGGCAAAAAGGAATCGACCTCATCGCAGATGCTTTCCCGGCCATCCTCGAATCGCACCCGAATACACAGCTCATCACAGTTGGACCGGTCATCGACCTGTATGGCAAGTTCGCGGCGCTGAAGTTTGAACGACTCATGCAGCTCTATCCTAACCGTGTCTGCTCGAAGCCGGTCTTTACTGCACTTCCTCCCTTCATCTTCTCTGGAGCAGAGTTCGCCTTGATCCCATCCCGTGACGAGCCTTTCGGGCTGGTTGCAGTGGAGTTCGGTCGTAAAGGCGCGCTGGGTGTCGGTGCCAGAGTCGGTATGTTTACATAATTATGCACTATCTTGTCTGAGGCATGATTGCTGACATGGTTCCGCATCTAGGTGGTTTGGGTCAGATGCCTGGCTGGTGGTAAGTAGCTGGAGGTTGAAGATCGCTTTCGACGTCCGTGCTAATCGTTGTCCAGGTATACTGTTGAGAGTACTACCACTGCTCACTTGCTTCATCAGTTCAAAGACGCCATTCGTGGCGCACTCAACTCATCGCAGAAAACTAGGGCAATGATGAGAGCCCGATCAGCCAAGCAGCGCTTCCCCGTCCAACAGTGGGTCGAAGAGCTCGAGGTTTTGCAATCTACTGCCATCCGCACTCACGACAGAGTCGCTGCTGACAAGAACTCTTGGTCCACTTCCGCGGTCACTCTGGTACATCCCCACCCGAGCATTCACCCGACGCTTGGCTCGGGTGCGAAGCAGACCCCACGAGGCTCAATGTACGGGCCAAGCCACCTGTCGTTAGATGGAAGCCAGGTCGTGGGCACTGAGAGGAATAGTGTTTTGGTTGGGGATCGAGAGCCACTGCCGCCAATGGCGACCGAGATCGTCCGTGAGCTGAGGCGATTGAGGCATCCGTTCCCAGACCTCCGCATGGATGAAGAAGATGAAGACGACGACAACCGATCGGAATTCTCACTTCACACACCCTCGCGTCCCGTCTCGCCAATGCCGAGCTCATATCCGTCCACAGAGCCCACCACGCCTGTCATGTCGAAATTCCCTCGGTTCTCCACAAACCATTCAGATGGGCTTCAGTCTCAGACGGCTCGATCCAGCATGACCAATCTATATGCCCCTACTGCCCGGACGAATGCGATTCCGAGATCTGTCTCGGGCCTTTCGATGCAAAATATTGTTGGCGACAAGACTGACTTCAACCTCCAGAAAGTCGACCCCTTCTTCACCGACAACACTGGCCACTTCTATCGAGCCTTCGAGAAGAAGCTCAGTACGCTAGATGCTGGCAATTCCGAGGGCGCAAATTGCATCGAAGAATTCCTGGTCAAGTCCGAGAAGGAATGGTTTACCGAGTTCCGCAATGCCAAACTCGGTATGCTCAAACGGGAGGGCATCACGACGAGGCCAGCATCCATCGCGCCGTCCGAGCCAGTCTCTGCGGACAACGTCTCTGAGAAGTCGGCGATCAAGGTATCCGATTTCGAGCTCGGTGATGCATACCAACCTCCCACCGGTCTGCGCAAATGGTTCCAGGTCCGAGTTGGGGCGTGGCCACTCTATGCTTACTTCATGGCTCTGGGTCAAATCATCGCTGCCAACAGCTACCAGATCACGCTTTTGACGGGCGAGGTTGGCCAGACGGCAACCAAACTCTACGTCGTGGCGTCGATCTACCTCGTCTCTTCCATGATCTGGTGGGTCTGCTTCAGACGCTTCGCATCGTACGTCTCGCTCTCGCTGCCTTTCCTCTTCTACGGACTGGCTTTCTTCCTTATCGGTATCGCTCACTTCGCACCCACAATTGACGGAAGAGGCTGGGTACAAAACGTCGGTACCGGCTTCTACACCCTAGCCTCGGCCTCGGGCGCTCTGTTCTTCGCTCTCAACTTCGGAGACGAAGGCGGTGCTCCCGTAAAGTCCTGGGTCTTCCGTGCCTGCGTAATTCAAGGTTCGCAACAACTGTACGTAGTCGCGCTCTGGTACTGGGGCAGCTTCCTCTCCAAACAGCAAGCGTACGGCTTCGAAGCCTCCCAGGACTCCGTCATCGGCACGTGGAGAGTCACCGCCATCACCCTCCCCATCGCCGTCTTCCTCTGGGCCGTCTGCTTCGTCATGTGGATGGGCCTCCCGTCCTACTACCGCCAAGCCCCCGGCAAGATGCCCAGCTTCTACCGATCCATCGCGCGCAGAAAAGTCGTGCTCTGGTTCTTCGTCACCGCCCTCGTCCAGAACTTCTTCCTGAGCGCACCCTACGGTCGCAACTGGTCCTTCCTGTTCAGCAGCATCCACGTCCCCGCCTGGCAAATCCTGCTCCTCGTCCTCCTCTTCTTCGTTGTCGTCTGGGCCATCTTCTGCGGCCTCTTCGCCTACTTGTCCAAAGCCCATTCCTGGATCCTCCCTCTCTTCGCCATCGGCCTCGGCGCCCCTCGCTGGGCGCAGATCTGGTGGGGCACCAGTAACATCGGTCTCTGGCTCCCCTGGGCCCCGGGCAGCATCGACACCGGAGCCATCTACATCTCCAGCGCCCTCCTCTCCCGCTCCCTCTGGCTCTGGCTCGGAGTCCTCGACGCCGTGCAGGGCGTCGGCCTCGGCATGATCATGCTCGGTACCCTCACGCGAACTCACGTCGCTTTCGCCATCACCGCCACGCAAGTCCTCGGCTCCCTCGCTACTATCCTCGGTCGTGCCGTCGCTCCCAATCGCCTCGGCCCCGGACCCATTTCTCCGGATATCAGTGCCGGTCTGGGTGCTCTCTCGCAGGCGTGGTTCTGGGTCGGCTTGTTGGCGAATTTGGCGCTGTGTGTGGGCTTCTATAAATTCTATCGAAAGGAACAGTTGCAGAAGCCTTGATGAGTTTTTTGTTTCGGACATGTGATGAAGAAAGATGGGAAAATTGGATCGAGATTAATTTGTGATGATGTTCGATGAAGAAGATGCTTTTTGCATTCGACCTGGCGCTTTGTATATAGATGTGTATAGATGGCATAATACCCCCTTTTGAGTTGTCTTCGAGAAGGTCAAGATGAAGGTTCTTCTTTTTCTCATATTCATTACGGTATGTAGGGAGGCTTCGGGCTCCTTGCTTGGCATTGCCAATGCGACTCCCATCGTCGCTCTGCATCACTGAAACTTCTCACAATAGCCCCTAGACGACGGGGAAGCCAGGGGAGTTACCGGGAATTGCATGGCCAAAGAGTCGGGTGTTGTTGATTCGCTTCGATGTTTACGCATTTCGGCCACGAGCTGTAAGCGCTGGCCTCACGATCTCGTGTGATACGAACTTCAATCCACACTTTCATGCTGTTCAATGCACAAGATGCGACTTTCAGAACTCGGCTGGAACGCAAGCCACCACTCGTACGGAAAATCGTTTGGAATATCTTCGGCATACCTACGATATGTGAGAGTGGATTGGATCAAATGGGACGAGCAAGCAGGGTGCATTGTTCCAGCCAGTCTGCGAGGTTTGACTCTGACTTTGGACGCAGCATCTGCACTTCCTTCTTGGTGTTGTTACAGCGAAACAAGTCAATCTGCTGGCCTTTTACAGAAGAGTTTAACTCCATTTGATCCTCTAGCTAGAACCAGGTGTTCCGCTTGTAATCTGGATGCCAGGGAGTGCGACGACGATGTCCGACGCTGAGCAGTGAAGTGGTGCCATTGCTCCTCGGTTTTTTTCGGAGGTCTTGCGTTTCGCACCCCAAGTAGTCAACGTATCATTTCAGCGCCATTCGTCAGATGATCCGACATACTTACCAAAGCACTGGCTCTAGTCGTAACTTGCGCATGCTTTCGGTCTGAGAGTCATATGGTTGGAGCAGCCGTTTGAGTGAAATGGTTCCGATTTCTTTGTCGAGTTCTTCCACGACGAAAGTGGTGTGGCTTGATGCTGACCTCCCGAGAAGGCGAGTGCTTCCGGCCGTGCGTGTCAGCGTGTCAGCGGTAGCGTACTCGTAGCCAATGAGCAAGATCTCAGCAGGTGAAGCAAGGTATCGAGACTGCACAACAAGACTACTCTTGGGGCCCAACGGTGAACGTCAATGTTATCGGAAAATGGTGGGTTCGGCCACCGACGAAGGCACTAATGTCATCAACACTCGACTAGTGACGGTTCTAGTGATTTACCGACGTCAAGGTAAGCATGAGACTGACAAGCCCGACATGTGGAGAAGGGATGAGGTGGAGGAACCCTGGCGTGGACGGTCTGGCTGAAGCTGGGGTACCTGAACGCTAGGGAGGCGAAAGTGGCAGCCGATAGGGGATGTTACTTTTCCCGCGGGCAGAATGGTTCAGCAGCCAGTCAGACGAAGATCAGGCGAGAATTCTACCTAGAGGTGGGTGGTTTTGAGGATGGCTTTCCACTCAACAGCATTGATCGCAGTATTCAAGGAGAGGCATGTCGTTCGCGCTGCATATAATATTCGTCCAGCGTAGTCTATAAACTCACATTGACAGAGCGCCCAAGCTGGCGGTCGTGCTTTTCGTGCAAGGGCCTTCTTCCACTTGTATCTGCGTTATTCTCAGCGTCGCCTTGGCGTGATATAGCCCGCAGCGCTCAAGACGGGTGGCTTGGACTGGAGCGAACGCAGTCTACGTGGTTGGGGCGTCGATCTCGCGGTGGTGGGGAGGCTATGAGGCTGTGTGGAGAGAGTCTTCCGGTGCTTCGGCCCAAGCGCATATGTGATGATTAATGTTATGGCCATGTATTTCCACGCATAGAAGGCCATATGGAAGCTGAACAGAAGTCGGGTGCTCGGAATATGCCGCGCCGACTTACAAACGTCATCCGGGAATCACGAGGTGCGGGACTTCGGTTGGCAAGGTTTTGGTGGGTGGAGGTGCAGTGAACTGCTGTGAGGTACCTCTGCTCTGGAATCCAAACGAATCCAGGCCGGATTGCGCAGCAGCGCGTGCATTGCATACCCGAATTGTCCCAGACTCCTCACTCATCACCCACAGTCTACTCCCTCCCTCACCTATGTTCCTCATGATCTATACCGCTCGGTGACCCCATCACAGACCCCGCCTCCACACTCACCACCTGACACGCCACCATCCAACATGACCGACTCGCCTTTTCAGCGCGTCCCAATGGACCCGAAAGAACAGCCGATCTTGGACCGAATCCTCGTAATCCGCGACCACCTCTCACTCCTCAAGCAAGATCGGTCCACATATGTCAAGAGCGCAGATGTCGTGAGGCACTACAATGCTCTGGTGGAACAGGTCGAACAGCTCAACCGAATCCGCGAATCGAAGCGCGATGAGCAGAATCGCGTGGATACCGTCTTGGATGACTGCTTCCGGTTGATATCGCTTTTCTTCTTGACAATCGGTCGCAACAGAGAGGCGCCAGCGATTTACTCTTGCGTGTCAACGGTGGACAGATTACTCAACCACCTGAAAGAAGCCGGATTCTATCTGCCGAAAGATCTGGAGAGCATCAGTCAGAATCTACATAAGTGGGAGCACACAATCGAAAGGGCGAGAGATGAGCACAGTCCTCATCTTCTGACTTTGCTTCAGGCGAGAATCCAGCTGGCGAAGACGACACTCCATGAACTGGAAATTCCGCTGCAGGCTTTGGAGGCGGGACAGATGAAAACGTACGAGAAGTTGGTCAGCATTCTGAGGAGTCTGAGTGCTTGCAATTGCAGGTCGAGGGTGCGTGTACTAGACACCGCAGAGCACAGGCAGATACTAACAGGCGTCGCAGTTCCCGAGCAAAGAGGTCAAGGACTTCGAGAAGCAGCTTCTAGAGATTGAATCGCAACTGAATCTGGCTCATGACTCGCACGAGGGCAAAACAGCCCAGGAGGTATATGCCGAACGGCTCGAACTCATGAACCAATGCGAGGGCTGCCAAAAGGATGGCGACACTGTAGTCAAAGCGCTCCTGGCCCGCTGCTTGCTCTGGGTGGAGATCATTCAGCAAAAGCAGGGCAAGATCGACGAACGCTTCAAGGATACATTTGACAAACTGCTCAAGATTAAGAACAGCCTCGACCAGATGAATCTCACTATGGCATGGAGCCTCCGCGAGACCGACCTCTACGACTTTCAGCGACAACTAGATCGCATTGACGATTCACGCGTCCTCGGCAATTTTGTCGACGCAGAGGGCAAGCCAGCGGATCTTCACGCGCAGCGGACGCTGCTTTACCTGCTGCGCAAGTCGTATGCCTACATCTACCAATACATCATCTCCTCAGAACCAGTTTCCGAAGCACTCCTGCCCATCTACAACCAACTTCTTACGTTGAAGAGATGTTTGGTCGAGGTCAAGAAAAACGGTGGTGTTGACAGTCCTCGCGAGCTTTACCCATACTCGATGAAGCTCACCTCCATCGACAACATGCGGAGGGACGGCAAATTCATGGTCGGAGATGACATCCCAGAAGGACAAAGTTCCGTCTCCGGGCTGCTGGCAGAATGCTTCGATCTGGCGTTCGAGCTGCGAAATGATGCCGACGATCGCAACGAGAGGGAAGGCGAGCCGGATCATGAGGAAGTCAACGGTGTCGGCAACAGGACTGGGAAAGACGAGAAGAGTGTCGAGTTCAAGGTGGAGGGTCTGGAAGAAGATATCAATCTCGATTCGAATCCTGGTGCGAATCAAGCGATCACAGCCATGGGACTGGCAAGAACAAGGACCAGAGGAGAGTAGCATAGGAGATCATCATCACTCTTGGTATTTAGTGCATGGCGTCCACAGGCGTTCGATTAAACAGGGACGAATGAAATGACAGGTCATGGCTGGGTGCGGCGGTTTGTGGCTGTTTTCGGCACAAAGCTTTGAAGGAGAAGCAGAAGCAACGATCAAGTGTATGAAAGTTTGACGCCAGGCGAACAGTATGGAACTCCTGATCTCACCTCTCCCATCCATCCATAACAACACGTGATACAAAATCTGCCTCAGTCATCCACTCTCGGCAGTCCCCGCCGCGCCAAGAATCCCACTCGAAAATCGCTGTGTGCGGCGGTCTACACTCTCAGATCGCCGACCAAATTCTTCCAACCACCACCTCCCATCTCGCCGGAAAGAAGACTCTGCCGACACACTCCTGTTGATCGCGCTGAGCATTCCATCAATTGCCCTCCCCAACCCACACCTCCGACAAGACTCCCCCTAAAAAACAAACAATGTCCACCGCCGAGCTCGCCTCCTCCTACGCCGCCCTCATCCTCGCCGATGAGGGTCTGGAGATCACCGTATGTAGCACCCATTCTCTCCCCTTGCCCACTACTTTCCATCTTGCAGTCCTATACTAACTTCTCCTTCCTTCTTGTTCCTCACAGGCCGACAAACTGCAATCCCTCATCACCGCTGCCAAAATCCCCGACATTGAGCCAATCTGGACCTCGCTCTTCGCCAAAGCCCTCGAGGGCAAGGACGTCAAGGACCTGTTGACCAACGTCGGTTCCGGCGGTGGTGCGGCGCCCGCGGCTGCGGGTGCGGGTGCCGGAGGCGCTGCGGGCGCGGGTGGTGATGCGGCTGCGCCGGCGGAGGAGGAGAAGAAGGAAGAAGGTAAGTTGCTGACGGAGGCAGAGGTGGTCGATGGGGGTTTGGTTGGGTGTGCAGATGTGCTGACGTGTTGTTGTTTGTCGCTGCAGAGAAGGAAGAGTCCGACGAGGACATGGGTTTCGGTCTTTTCGACTAGACGCCTCGCGTCGCACGTATGGGCGTCTTCTTCATCGTCTCCTTCGAATACTTCACGAGTTCCGACGACATGGAAAGGGAAGGAGGAGTGACTGCGATGGGCTGTGTACGACGCTGCGAAGCAAAATTTTTGGGACGTAAGGGAGACGGGTCAGCGAGGAGATCCCATCGCGAAGCATGGAAGGCTGTTGCGGAAACGAAAAGAAGCATGCTGGAAATGTGGTTGATGATTCTCATGACTACGATACCGACGTGAACAAAATAGAAGCAAACGCAGAGTCGATGTCAAAACAATTCCTCGCTGCGTCCTTCGTTTTTCCCTTACCGCTCCCCATTCCCCTAGGCCACCTTTTACAAACTTTTACATTGCGCCCCTTCTTCTGCAGCAAAAACAAAAAACTCTCGATCAAAGCACATTAACTGTTACATGCGTGGTGTTAGTTAATCATTATTAGTACATGGCGTCATGCTTAGCTCGGCCGTCGCGGCAATAGAATTGGTACAGTATGTGGGTTGCATGCATGCTGCGCTCCTGGCGCGCTTTGTGGAACGACTTCCCATTAGCGTGGTCACCGCGGATAACCTGATCGCGGGAGATTCGACTCTCCTGCTCGTGTCCGGCTGCTCAGGCTGGTCAAGCTTGCGGTGCTTGCGTTCGACCCACCAGTGGGTAGGGGAGGTGGCTGAAAGCCATAGTCCGCTCCATTCATTGCTGTGATCGGGGTTGGCGGGACGGTGGCCTGCACGGCAGGGCCAAGCGCTGCTCCAAGAGGTGTGGCTGGTACTGGCACTCCGGTGGGCGGGCCGGATGCCAGACTGGACTGGGCGAGGGCTGTGTTGATGGCCGGAAAGCCACCATGTAGTGATGTCGACGGAGGAGGTTTAGCAGACGGCGGCGAGCTGTGTTGCGTGACGGTGCGCGTCACGTCTCGAACAGCACCTTGAAGCGGCTTCAGCTGGTGTTTGATGTTGCCAATGTCGAGGCCTTCCCTGGCGAGGGTCATAACCTCTTCCGCGAAATGTGCCCAGTCTTTGGTGAACGCCTCCGCCATGCCCTTAAATTCTCCAGCATATCGGGCTGGATCGCCGAGCTTCATGGCCTTGAGCCTCCCAAGCAGTTTGTTGTTTGTGGCGATGGCGAAGTCGCACTTATTCACGGCGTTTGAGTACATCCTGCTAAAGCTCATGCGCCCGATACGGTCTTCTTTCGTCTTCCTGTTGAGAAGGTCGTCTCTGACTTGCGGAAGCGTCGATGCTGCTAAATCACAGCAAGCCTTCAGCTTGAAGTACATCCTGTCGCTGCTGTCCTCGCCATCGGTCTCGGTAAGCACACTGCGCATGGTGTTACTCCTAGAGATTTCCCGTGTGCCGTGAGACGGGAGATCTGAGAACGACTGGTTCCAGCGTGGAGTAGCAGCCGTACTGACGGAGGTCATAGTGTTACTCCGACTGCCATTCGAATGCAACGGGACTGGTGGAGCCATGCCACGCAAGTTGGTAACACTGCTTGTGGAGGGCAGGATAGTGGCACCTCGTCTACGACTGCCGGGTGTTTTGGACTGGGTAGGTGTCACTGTCCTGCTACTCCATCCACCCTGCGAAATACGTAGCGTACTTCGATGGTCTGCAGGCTTCGTCTGGAATCCCAATAGGGTGCAAACATTTCGTGCTTCGAGTATTGTGGTGTAGGCAGAGTTGATCACGCAGCGGACGTGGAAGGCATCCACGCGTTTCACCGTCTGCTGCCGGTTGCGGTTGAGTTCCTTGATAGCGAACACGTGCATGCGGAGTGCCGTGATGGCAGCTCGAACGATTGCCACCAACATAGCTGAGTCGACCTCCATGTTATCTTCCATGATGTTGTTTGCGTTGTTGATAAGTCGGTCGAGCTCTTCGATCTGGGCGTTCGCGCTGTATAATTGTCGTTCCAGAGTTGAACGTCTGGGTGTTCCATTCCCCAATTGCTGTGCAATATCTGCTATCGGTCGATGTAGATAAAATAGCATAAATAGTACTCGCTTGACGGCTTTGACGGCATTGATGGTTGGCAACCGCGAGTTTCGACTTTCCGGCAGACTCGACAGTTTCCTTGACAGCATAGCCCTACTGACCGGCCCATCGACAGGACTGACAGCACCCGACGAACTTTCATTGCCTGTGCTGAGATAGCCATTATAAGTGGACGTCACGCTTGGAGCTCGAGAGTGCGGTGGCGTGAGAGTCGGAGCAGCGCTTGACCGCGCTGATAATTGTGACTGCATCTCACTCAAGGAGTTCATGTTGCCATTCTTGCGAGGCACGTAGCCTTGCCTTCTATTCTTGAGATTAGCAGAAGTGCCGACAGTCTCACTTCGAGCCCGGCTAGCATCCTGAGCGCCAGTCAGGAGCGGTGCGATCCCCGGCCGTTTGATGAACGACTGGCCGGTGGATGACAACCCCCGGGCATGGGATCGCATTGGTATGGGGGGTGGTCCTTCGGGTGGTGAATCTGATTTCAAACCCTCGATGTTCTCGATTCCGCTGATACTGGGCCTCACAGGGAAGCGGCCTCCCATACGACCCGGCTTCGGAGGCCGAGGTGTTTCGACATTACTACCCCTCATGGTCAGTATGAGCTTCGCGCATGGTAATCCAGACAAGGTGTCATACCTGAGGTCTTCGTCCGAACTCGCCCTCAATCGCGCTCTGAGCGAAGCGGCCTTCATAAATCGTTTGACCTGCTGGCACATGTCCTTGTCCTTTTCCGATTCGATCAAGGATCGATCGGTCGAAGGCTGCAAGACTTCCGGTGGTGGAAATTCTATGGGATTCTCATCAAACTTCAGCTTGACTAGATTCATCTCGCCCAAGGCCAGGGGCAAGCGGCGTATTTGATTGCGCGCCACAGCCAGGAATTTGAGGTTAGCCATGTTCTTGATGTCCTCGGGAATGCCGTCGATCTGGTTCTTGCTGATATCGAGAATCTCCAATTTGGACAGTGAGAGCACCTTGAAACGTGTTAGCCAGACATTCGTCCCTCCCTGCCCATGATTCAGCATACCGCTTCGGGAAAGTGTCTCAGCTTGTTCCAGCGTAGATTGAGATATCGCAGGCGGTCGCATTGTGCAATCTCGAGCGGTAGTGATATGCGCGGATTGTGCGAGAGCGCCAGTCTGCCCTCCGTCAGCCCACCGTCCTTCAATCCCACCATCCCCACGTTCTGCCTACCTCTCCACGCGGTCCTTTATCAATAGCACGACCTCGGCGGGGAGCACGCTGATGTTCTTGTGGCTCAAATCGAGCGTGCTTCCGGTCTGCGGTGCAGCAGGCATCTCGCCGACCGCCTCGGCCTGCACCTTCGCCTGGCGCTCATCATCCTGCTCCAATTCCTTCTTGACAAAGGCCAGGAGGTCGGGCACGCTCATGGGCGCTTTCGGCGGAGCGCTATTTGTACTCGCGGCGGGGTCCCCCATTGTTGCATGTGCATATTCTCGGCGTGGCAGCGGGGCGGAATTGGGGGGGATCAGTAGGTGGAGCGGTGGTCGCAACGCATGGTGAGTTCGTTGCGGTTGCACGACGGCGGTGGGAGGATGTTGCAATAATGGAGGCACTGCGGGTTCCTGCATGTTCGAGCGCTGCATCCGCTTTAGCGCCGAGGTGGCGACCTCCGTGCCGATGCTCGTCCAACTGCAGTGCGACGCCCGCTACTGCTTCTTTCACCTCAGCTGTCGCCGTCGCCGTCGCCGTCACACATTCCTTCGCAGAGGCTGGTATAGGTGTGGCCACATATTGGCGCTGTCATCACAGCACCTCCCTCGCTCAATCGACTGGTGCGCTGCAGTCGCTACCCTGGTACCCTCACCGTCCTTGCAGGCCGATCCGATTTGTTGAATCGGATAGCCGTACAACCACGCCAAGCCTGCATGCGGAAGCGGCACCACGTCTTTGGCCTCCTGAACTCAAACATTCCAATCGAAGACCCCGTTTGACATGGCTCGATGTGTCTACCCAGCCTCATCTGCAGCAGCCCACGAGCGCTCGGTATACAGAGGCGAGCACTGGCGACGACGAGAGGTCTCACACAGTCCGCTTTGGAACGTCTGAATCAACCCATACAAACTTACCTGTCCACATCTCGTGATCCGTACTTGAACCTTTCCATTGAGCACCATTTACTGCAGACGACACCCCAAGATTCTGCCGTGCTTCTCCTATACGTCAACAGGCCCAGCATCATCATCGGTCGGAATCAGAATCCATGGCGGGAGGTCAATTTGGCATTGCTCAATTCCCGGCGGCAAGGGCGTGACCTGTCCACGGAGCCTCCAGGGATCGGAAACCTCGATCTAGTCCGCAGACGCAGCGGCGGCGGTACTGTCTTCCACGATGAAGGAAATGTGAACTGGACAGTCATTTGTCCTTCAGCAGCTTTCACTCGCGATAAGCATGCAGAGATGGTCGTGAGGGCCCTCCGAAGTTGCGGCGTTGAACGGGCGAGAGTCAATGCACGGCATGATATTGTTCTTGACCAGGGTCCGCGCGGTGCCAGCATCGATCCAGACGATACGCACAGCACACCTTACGAAGCAACAGACTTCGACACTCCTAGACCATTGAAGGTGTCCGGATCTGCGTACAAGCTGACTGGGAAGCGGGCATTGCACCATGGGACGTGCTTGCTCAATAGTCCGAACTTGAATATCATCCCGGACTACCTGCACTCGCCCGCAAAGCCATTCATGACCGCTCGTGGTGTGGAGAGTGTGAGCTCGCCTGTTGGCAATATCCTGCTGAGCAATAAGGACTTCATAAGCGCCGTGCAGAAACATTTCGCTTGGCAGTACGATGTCCCCGCCGACCAGGAGGTTTATGAGGTAGGTGGAGAGTGGCTTGAGGATAAGAGTGTTCGGAAAGGATTCGATGAGTTGAAGGTGAGCCTAGTGCCATATGCTTCTTCTCCGTGCTTGCTGACATGGAAGCAGTCACTCGACTGGACCTACCTGCAAACGCCGCAGTTCACTCTGAAGCCAGATCCATCCCTCGGTTTGGAGCAATCCTTCGAGCTGTCGGTTCGGTATGGCGCGGTCAATGAATTATTGCTTGGTGGAGCACCATTACCACTGGAGAACGAGGAGGGAACCCAACTCGTGGGCGGAAAAGTCCACGAGGTAGGGAGCTGGCTCGATGTGCTACAATCAGCTGCTCTGCCTAAAATCAAGCGCACGGAGGTATCTCGTCTCGCAGATTGGCTAGAGCGTATGCTGCCAAGAGTGCATTGATGCTCATGACACATACGACTAATGGTTCAGACCGACATCTAGAAATTATATGTAAACCCAATCTACGAGATGCCTCCCGAGTGACGCTCACCGTTACAAGTAGAACAGAGGTAAGCCATCGGTAGTCCTCAGAGCATGGTCTTGTTCAAATTTTGTAATCCGATTGGCTTCAGCCAGCGCACTAGGCACTACAGGTCTACAAGTAGTACATTCATTCAGCACATCATCGTTTGACAGAGGAGAAGTGGAGTTGTTGATAAAGCCTTTGGATCTTCGGAGGCGCCGTGGTCACGTGATTTGCTGAGTCATCAACAGAATTGAGCGGCAGCTCAGTAACATCCACCTCACAAGACAATATCTCTCCCGTTATAAGGAACTATGCCGCCTACAGGCCCAGCCTATGACGTGGACTGGGTCTGGTCCTTCGACAGCAATGCTCATATTGCTAATCACCGCGACTGGTTCACTACCTTCACACCTCTGACTTCCCAAGTCAGCAGCGCTCTGCCCAGCTCCCCTGCGCCTGTCGAAGGCATCGGTAACGTCGAGCTCGAAGTACGCAAAGTCGTCGGTGCTGCCGCAAAACAATCACGAGGCCCGAAGAATTCGAAGATTGTGCTCCGAGAAGTTCTATATGTGCCTAGCTTTCCATGCAACGTCATGGGAAGTCCCGTGCGGGAGGACTACGACGTGTCTATTGGGGCAGAGCGCTGGCTGATGGATAAGCGGACAGGTGTGGGGCTTGGTTTGCTGGATAAGAATGAGAAGGGGCTGGTGAAGGTTTTGTTGAAGGGACAAGAGAAGGGCAAGACAGGATTGACAGAAGCTGTGCCGGATAGGATCGGTGCGAAGTGGGATGATGAAGAGAGGCGCAATCTAAAAGGACAGAGAGGTTCCTGAATACGACAATGAAATTGCTCGAACGCCTTTGCAGCTCCCACAATCCTCGCATCTCCAGCCACAGCCTGTGTCACATCCAATGGTAAAGAACCGTCAATGCATGGTTGCCCTTCCGACCAATCAACCTGCCAAGAGACAGAGAGTCAAGGTCAGATCGCTTTTCTCACTTGCGATTGATGCAGCGGCATATCAGCTATGCTCGGACCTGCGACTAATTCGACCTGTGGAACACGAAGGGAATACAAGGCCCCGAGGCCTTGCGCATGGTATAGAGCCTTGAGACGGCCCTCTCGTGGCTACGCTACCGGTTCAATATTGTTGCTGTTTGGGACTATGAGTTGCTCCCGAACGGGAAAGGGTACGAGGTCTACTGGAGAGTCATTCGGACGTTGCCGATGGCGCCAATGCCACTGTGAGGCAGGGGATGGCGACGGCTCAGTGATTGATAAGACAGCGTCTGCGTGTGAATGCAGGATAAGTGGACACCATGTGACCTTCAATCGAGCTGAATTAGGGCCATGTGCAACTGCTGTGCAGTGAAGAAATGGGGTTGGAGGCGACCTACGCTCGGAACTAGAGAGCTGTGCGTTGTATCAACTGGCATACTGGTAAGAGAATTTGGACTTTGACTAGAATAGCCTCTGTGCGTCAGAACGTGCACTCTCGCTTGGATAAGTCGATTAACTTGGGCAGATAAAGCTGCTTCACCTCCACTTGTTCAAATCTTGCTTGGCATTGACTTGTGGCCTGCTTGGTTGGGTTCACCGGTGTGACGAAGCTGCATACCTACACTTCGTCGATACTGGATCTCAGCATCGGGGAATACTCCTTCTCTTCGTCCGTCTCTTGGTTAAAGAGCGACTCTTCCGTTTGGTTGTAGTCGAGTCCAGCCATAATCTCTCTACGCAATAAAATTAGCACATTCTGACCAGAAGAAGAAACAGTATACTTACTTGTCCGTCGCCAGCACTTCCCAACCAGGCACACAGTCAATTAGTGCGATGAGAATATAAGAGCCCACGAAGGCCCAAACTAAGCCGATCAAGGCCTCCACAATTTGCACCCATATCTGCCTCCAGTTCCCATCAAAGAGAGCCCCACCATCGACTTCCATACCACCATACGCCGCGACTTCCTTTTGTGCAAAAAGACCGGTGAAAATGGTTGCTGTAATACCTCCGACGCAATGAGTCGCAAATGTATCGCCATTGTCCACCCACTTCCATCGCCTCGCCGATTCGGTGAACTTTATACGAAGAGCTTGCCGACAAACAACAGCTCCAACAAACCCAAAAAGCAGGGATGTTGGCATGTCGATGAATCCAGCGGCTGGGGTGATCACTGGGTGAAAAGCGTACGAGGTCAGCAAACATCTTAAATATTGGGTATAACCCATGTTAATAACACTTACTGACGAGACCTGCTATGGCTCCCATAAAGACTGAATCTAGAGACCATCGACGTGTCTCAAAGTAGGTCATGCAAGCCCAAGTCAAAGCCCCAGCGGAAGCGCAAAGGTTCGTAACGCAAAGTGCCATGACCGACTGAAATGTCAGGCTCAGCGTCGTTCCTGCATCGAAAGCTAACCATGATCCCCAAATGATGATCATGGCAATGATCTGGGAGTATGAGTTCCCAGGACTGTGTAGTGCTATATGTGTTGGTGTCCGTGCCTTGGAATGGCGGGATCGAAAGAGAGGATACGACATGTAGATGCTGATCGCACTTGCTGTAGCGCCCGAACATACATGGACTGGAGTGCCTGGAGCATGTTAGACGTGAGTCCGTGTGCTTTCACTTGCCCTGCTTACCTCCCGCAAAGTCTAAGACTCCCAATGTTTCTCCGAGGTAGCCACCTCCCCAGACCATGTGGGCGAGGGGGCAGTAGATGAACGTACCCCAAAGCTTTCAATTACTTAGCACTTCTCCATTCCGGGAAGCAGTACCATTCATATGACTTACGAAAATGAAAGGCACAAGCGGCCACAGTCTGCCTCTCTCACAGGCGCCTCCGACGGCGATAGCACACACAGTTGCCTCGAAGACCAGCTGAAATTCGCTGAACAAGATTGCTGGTATGGTTCCCACTGGTTCGGCAAGTACGCCCATATGGAAGGCATTCTTCAGGTCACCAAATACAGCTCCGGTCTCGCCATAAGCGAGAGTATAGCCTATGACAAACCATTGAATCGAGCATACTGCAATTGTGAGTATGGCTGGCATAAACGATGTAAGGCCATTGCGCTTCCAGGAGTAGCCGGAGTAGGCGATGCCGACCTGTCGTGCGCTCTTAGTATGAGACCTATATGGGCCACATTTCTGGTGGTCGGCTTACAGCTGGGATGATGGGCCAGCAAAAGACTGTGCAAATCAGAATGAAGAGCGTGTCTATTTTATCACAAGCTTCCCAAGCTCGCAAGACATCTGCAGCTGGCATCCTTTTAATGATATCAAGAGCTTCCTAGCTCCAAGTCCCGTGGAACGATAGAGATGCCGTGTCAACGATGCGTAGCACAGACCGCTGCAAGAAGAATTGGAGCTCCGGTGCGACTCCAGCAGACCCTTATTATTCACAAGGCACTGTCGCACATCCTGATGAAGGCAATAACATGCATCCGTCTGCGAGACCCGACAGATCAATGACAAGCAAACCTGTGACATATTATTGCCGAGAGATAAGACCACACGCAGGCTGATAAGGACCAGAAAGCACACGCTAGTCGCAGATAATACCCGATACGGTTAGTGCAAGGGACAGAATGCACCGCCGATCTATTGGCGTCGTGGAGAAGTTTCTTGGGCAAGGGGTAAATGCTCCTACAATCCTGCTACCATAGTTCCTCCATCTCTGAGCAGCCAAAAACCATAGCTGTCGTCCATCACCTTCTGTCTGGAGCCGAACTCTGTCAACAAACCAAAGTTTCGCGACCTGCATCATTTCCTCCTTTGCTTACCGACTGAGGTCCACCCGACCTAGAGAGAAACGTACTCAAAGGCACTGCAACAAGTTGTCATCATGATAAGTCCGGGACTCTCGATCTTGCCTAGAGGACGTTACTGTTTGCTTCAGTGACGTCTTATGATTCATGGGACGCACCCAAGAGCTTGGCCTGTACGGCTCTATCATCCCAAAAACTGGCGCCTAGCAGTAGAAGAAGAGCGATGACTTCGATGCCTTGCGGGATCGTACTTGCGGCCGGTCCAAAGAAGACATCTAACCCAGTCTGGCTACGTGTGAGTGTTCGACATACTAAAGCTAGTCCCACTACTGCTCGTTCCGGCGGCCATCTACCATGCTCCTACTGTAAAGCAGCGATCACACGCCTCAAGCCTTCCTTTAAGAGTGTCTCGTCATTGGAGAACCCAATGCGGAACCAGCGCGAACGCTTGGAGCCGAACACCTTTCCAGATGCCACAATGACTTGGGTTCAAGGGACATGACCATGACATTGCCATCAAGGCTCTCAATTGTTCTGTCATTATGTCGATTGTGATAAGTCTCGCTCAAGTTGACCATAAGACAAAGGCAACCTTTAAGCCGGAAGCTGCTCCACCTATGGGACTGTGACAGCATGATGTTCTGCTCTTTGGCGACGCTCCTCTCGAGAACATACATCAGTCCATGCATTAACTTCGAGCACGAAAGGAGCTCGATCTCATGTCCGAGCAACAGCTCTGCCCGGCCGGCCGACTTGTGATACTCCCCTGGTCGCAGAACACGGTACTACGCTGATGAAGAACTAAGAAACATGTCTGGAGCATTTGCGAACGGGAAATGGACCACGCTTACTCCATATGACGAGCTTAGTGCGAAGCTCATATCGCTTGATAGTCACATGCCATTCCTGGATCGTTGCCATCAGGCCCGTAGATCGGCAACCGCAACGCCAAGAGTACTGTACACCTACCCTAAGTACAGGAACCATTTTTGCTTGAGCTACACCAAGCTCTCTGCAAATTTCACCCTGCTGACCTGACCTTCGGGCTTCTCTAGAACGCTAGGAAACACCATCGGTTTCTCAATCCTCGGCGTAGCACCATCACCAGTGGTAGGCTGATATGCGACACCTACGATAGGGTTGGGAATGCTAATATCCACGGGAGCGATGTGAGGATCCTCAGTATAGCCACCACCTTCCCAAGGCTCCGTGGTGTGGACAACAGAGTTGAGAGTGGAGAAGGTACAGTCGCCTACCTTCGAACATTACCAGCACTGCCTGTCGACGACGCATTTTGAGCTTGACAACGTAGTAATATGGTCTCGTTCAGGACTAGAGCTGTTAAGTTGTGGGGAAAAGCTGACTCTCGATCATTCGATGGGTTTGGAGAGAAAATGGGGCAGTGGAAATTTCAGTGGAAAGGCATTTTGGGATGCAGGTCGATCGCCTTCCATATTGTCTGAGGTATTGGAAAACGTCGTTCATGCTGAGAAGGCGTTCTGCTGTGCCAGGGCAGGAAGGCTCATGCCCAGGTCGTGACAGATGCGCGGAACTGCATGCTTGCGACTGAAACCTCCGGTCACATAGCAACAAACACGTCCTAACAACTTGCATCTGCGTCTCTACTGAACATATTGAGTGCAGCAAGTCGGGGCTAATGTCGAAAGATGGCCATGAGAAAGAGGCTGGCGACTTTACTGATAACTGCAAGCATCTACAGGTTTGTTGGAAGACAGTGGTACAGCTCTCATAGGGCATCATTGTATGAGAGACAGACCCGGGCAGCCGTCTATTTTAAGATCGACTTGCTCACGGTTGGTACCAGATGTTGGGGCTGGAAGAAAGGGAACCAGAAGCGAAGTCGTGAATGCAGAGCGATCCGTGCTATGGCTAGAACCAATATAAATTTTGCTTGTCCCGGCTCTAATTTGACCGCACGACTAAGCACTCCAGGTCATTCCCTCCAAGCCAGCCGTCACTTCTTGCGACGCCACCTATGTGTCAATTGTCCATCGGACCGATCACATTCGAAGTAATAGCTTGGTCGCTGTGCGCCAGCGGGTATTCATTGCAGGAAACGATGCCTCTTTCATACGCACGACACGTGTACAGGCCGCGACAAATGATCTGCCGACAAGCTCTGTAATGGCAAGGGCCAGGGTGACGCGGTACTCATTTGAGCCGCATCTTCCTTTGCTTCCCGGTCCTGTGCACAGTCCAGGAGAAGATAGCAAGCATCTACGAACAGTGCCACACTTTCGATGCTTACGACCACTGCACTGAATGGTGGACCCTTCATGCTATGCCGCCAGACCGGACCTTCAGAGAAATCGATCTATCTGCCGCCAACCTCTCATTACTGTGGCAGCGCATCCGCCGTGGACTTCGCGCTGGATCCGGGGATGAGAAGCACAGAGAGGCACAGCCGTGGCGGGCCGGTAATACCTCAGCTTTCGAGTATGAACCTCTTGGAGATTCGAATGAGATTAGACTCGTGTTCATCAGAAAATCAAACTTTACCGGCGAATGGCAGTTGGCATATCACATTGTTCACGCTCGAATTGATTCAGAATATACAGCAGTCTCCTATACCTGGGGCGACCACAATCGGACCCGATGGATCCACTGCAATCAGAAGCTTAAAAGAGTGACATACCAATGTGAAGAGCTTCTGAAATCACTGGCCGATGCCGACATTCCGGGCCCGTACTGGATCGATGCGTTATCTATAGACATGGACAACGTGCAGGAGAGGAATCAGCAGGCAGGGCGAATCGCCGACGTTTTCATCAAAGCCAGCCGTACCGTTATCTATCTAGGCCCACATGACCTGCATTCTGCTCAAGTGGTAGAAATTATGCGGGAGAATAGCAACAATGACAATTTTGTGTCGCCCGAACTCACGGATGGGGCTGAGGATCATGCTCGCAGATTCTTCGAAAGACCATGGATTTCTCGCACATGGGCCATGCAAGAAGTATTGTTCTCCCGATGCTCAAGGGTCCTACTTGGTCGAGCGGAGTTTGGCGATGTAATTCTGGAGCCGTCTACCATCGGCCTCCAGGAGCTGTCACTTCTGGCCGCTAGCCTCCAAATACCTTCCCCAAATATTCTCGACACTTTAACAAACCTCGGTCTCCAGTCACTATCCAGCCGGCAGTGGAGGAGCTTGGAAGATTGGCAATTGGGTGCTGGGAGAGATCCAATTTATAGCGCAAATGTCCAGTCTGTCTTCCAGAGCCAGATGGGCGGTCGACCCATGCTGCCTTTCTACAGGCTCTACGAGCTGATGGAGAAGACTCGCAATTTGCAGTGCTTTGATCCAAGAGATCGACTTTTCGCGATGATCCCATTGTTCCAGAAACCAACCCCGAAGTTCATCCTTCCGGACTACGCAAAGACAATACCTCAAGTGTACACCGACCTGATGTGGTTTTTCATCAGGCTCGACGTGTGCGACGCGCTCAACTCTGCGGGGCCTGTGCGTAGCGACAGTGTCCTGCCCTCCTGGGTCATTGACTGGAGGCAACCATTGAGAGAGCGGCCAATGAAGCGAGACAGTTGGCATGCAGGCTGGACCTCAGGCTACAAGCAAATGGTTTCGGCACGATATGGTAGCGTCCTGGCACTTAGAGGTGTGAGGATTGGCAAGATTGCAGCTGTTGGCACTCAATCAAGATTGCCCGCACCTGGCGAGCGCTGCTCAATCCAAGATGCTTCAGTGCAAATAGAAATTTGGAAGAGAGAATGGCAATCCATCTCGCGGAGTGTTCGTGGTGTTCGGTACACACTACAACAAACCGACAAAAGAAAGTTTTCTCTACGGCAGGTTGGTGACCTGGAGAACAGTCGACGGACAGACTCCGTCTTGGCCTCGTCGGGCAAGTCTCGCCAATCTTCTGAGTCACTCGTCGGCAAGACTATCGAAGACTACCTCAATGGTTTTGAGACCCGATTTTATGCTAGTGACGAGCTGGCACACCCATGCATCAATCGCCGCCCGATCATTCTGAACGATGGCTCTCCAGGACTTGGACCGGCAGCCACAGTTGCAAGCGATGAGATCTGTGTCTTTCTCGGCGTGCCAACTCCCTTCGTGATAAGACCGCTCGGGGAGAAGTTGTACATTGTTGGACAATGCTTGGTCGAGGGTCTCATGCATGGTGAGGCTGTGAAGGACGTCGACTGGGGCTCTGCCTCTCTGCCTGTCCCGAAAGCTCCGTTGCATGATTTCTTCATACATTGAGGTCTGTGAGAATTGGGTCATTTTAGGGTCATTCACATTTGCCGTCAATCACCAGCACCGTTGGACTGCACTTCATGAACTATCAAGCCGGTTGTGTCATCTACTTGCATGGTTTAGTGATAATACATCTCTTCCCCTGACAAACAGAGCATCTAGCTTGAGGGGTTCCCATCTCCGACACAGACCAAGCTTACATCGCAAAATACAGCATCGTATTTCTTTTTGGTATCATCAAAACTGTTCGCCTCGCTCTCGGAGGTTTTGTAGCCTCGATTTTCACAGAGTTTCCTTCTACGGTATCGTTCGCAAGATGTCAGCTTCCAGACAAGTGTCGTCGAAATGCAAGTCACCGAAAACGTGTCGGACCCCGTGCGGCACATGACAGTCAAGGATGAGGGTGTCAGCCCCCAAGCTTTAGCTTTCGGGGGAACCACTGCTATGGAAGCTTCACAGGATTGACACTGCTATGCCCAAGCGTGAGAAGCCCGAAGCGACAAGGCAGTGAAATGATACCCAAGCTGACAGTGCATGTCTTGCCATATCCCTGGAACCTGAAGACACCGAAATCTCTCGCATGCATATTCGACCGGCCAGATCACGAGAATGCAGCGAGCCCCTCATCGTAATCTGCATCAACCGTTGCGAGCACCTGGACATACACTCGCCCCGTCTTCTTCGACGTGATGGCAAGCAGGGCTTTGCCCAAGTCGTTGGTATCACTCTCAACTGCTTCATTTCTCCTTGCACCGCGTTTCTCAGACCCTTCTGGGCCTCTTGAGCCTTGTCAGCTTCAGCAACTCGTTTTATCAGCTTTGATAACGCTCTAGGGTGTCGTGGCAGCACCACATCTGATTCCTGAGGCGTATGCTTGGTCGCCTTGTTTGTTAGCATTGTGGGGGTGATTGAGCGTCTTGGGGTGGTCTTCAATACTCATAGTGTCGCGAGGCATGGCCAAAGCGCTGGCTCTATTGCATTGAGTTGGAGGATCTAGGTGGTGGCGATCATCAATGCTGAAGTTGGACCTATGTTGGGGTCTCGATACTCCAGATCTCTGTGAGAAAACGCAAATGGCTCTCTCTATACAGTATCTTGCCATTGACCATGATAAGACGTGATTCATACCGCGGTCTGCGAGTGGCAAGATCGGCCAGTCAAGATGCCTCTGAATTCAGCGGTACTCTGGCTGGGACCCGATATCCATCGACTGGAAGCATCAGTCCAACGTAGCGGCTGCTTTACGCTATCAGGAACTTGCATTGTGGCATTTCTGTCTTTTGGGAACTTTCCTGGCGGTCTCCTCGGATGACGCTACTGACTTGGTACTTGGAGGCGAACTCTCAGCATGCTCAAGGAGATGGCCTGTCGAGGAGTGCGGAGCTTCTGAACGACATTTTGATTCGGAAACCTAAACATGTTTACCGACCTCGCGTGCTCGTTGAGGGTTGTTGGTCGCGGCAAGTGACCGTACCCTGGTCAAATCTTGGTAGTCACAATGTCGAAGGTCTGCAGTATGTCATCATTTTCATCTCTCGTAGCATTGGCTAGAATGGCTAAATGGGCTGCAGTCGGTTTTTCGAGTCGTTCCATCAGCATACGATGCTACTAACGAGCTGGAATGGCAGAGCCTCGACAAAACTTATGCTGCACAGGCACTGCTCGAGACCCGGCTTTTCTTCCTGGTCTTTTCTGGCTACCATAGCCTAGTAGGCAATTTCTCTGCAAGCGTAGGCAAGAAGTACGCAAATGTATTGCGACGAAAAGTGCGTCAGATTCGGTGGCTGTAGAGACCTGTGATGAGACTTCCAGACATGCATTATCTGAAGAGCCATGGGATCCTCTGCCCGTCTGGAATATCTGACTTCTGCCGTCCATTAGGTAGCTCCTCCTCTGTTCTATCGAGGATAGATCGAACGAATTTGGCAGATGGTCCATGGTAAGCGTATACATTGCCAAACTTGGAGAACCGCAAGGCCATGTTCCGTATGGCCGGCATGTCGGCTGCATGACCGGCGTGGTTAGGCTGGTATAAGTCGCACAATGCTCTATCACCACGAACATCACATGTATCATTTATTGGGCTTTCTATACATTGGGGCTGCTCAAGTCAAGGAAGCTGAATCGACAATCTGGCCGTTGAAGCCTACTCTTCGTGTGTGCAGTCTGAAAAACATTGCTGTTCGGTACTGCTTAGTGTGCGCAAACAACATCTCTCATGCAATCTCATTGACCGACTTGGGCTTGAACAGGCCGAGACGCAGACGTCCTCTGGCGGCAGCAGCTTTCTGCTTCATATCAGACAAATGGCACTGGACCGTTGATGCAGCTCCGACGAAAGCGCTAGGCCTCTCCTTTTCCTTTGACAGCTTGCGTGCTTTAGTTGCAGTTCCCAATATACCGGCAGGTTTATCCTTCTCTGTTGACAGCTTTCGTGCCTTAGTCTGTTCTGGTACTTCTTCTCGGCATGAGCCAAGACCGATCGGTATTCCACTGGCCGTATCTGAAATGCGTCCGCTCTTCATTTCAAGGATACCATTGTGGGCTCGATACCAAGAGAAGAGGTCTTCGAGGTCTCCACACGCCGCGTGAATCATTTGCCACGTCGACCGCACACTTCGCTTCCGTATTTTCGCTGTCGTAATTTGGCGATAGTCACCTTGTCCATTTTCGCTTACTTCCAGTGGTTTCCATCTTGTACTGTAGAACCGCCAAAGGTGATAGGCGTATGACGTTCTCGGTGCTAGAAGCTCGTCTGGCTCATCTTGGAATTTGATTCGAAGCTTGCTTTCGGCGGCCCATAGGCATTGTAGAGCTTGTGCGCTCACGCCGGAGTCAGCTAGTCGGGACAGGTTGACGTAAGTACCGCTAAGAATGGCAATGTCTACATGAAGGCTTAGCAATCAATTTTGAGATTGAAACTGTTTTCTGCTCACCTCTCCAGCTTGGTGGTCCTAATGTGATGATACCACTTCCTTGCTCGATGGTATCGATGAAGCGTTGTACGCAGTGCTCCAACGGACTGTCGGCAACATCTCCATAGAGGTCAGGCGAAAGTTTTTTGTTTTCATATCTTGCTTGGTTCTCGGCTCTGGCGCAATTTTTGAGCTTATGTCTAAGTCGTATGACTGTGATACAGGCGAGCGATAGCAGGATGCAAATGTACTCAGCCGAAAGCTCGAACAAATGCTCGTCTAGCATGAAAGGGCCAGACAGGTGTAGCCAGAATGCCGTCACTTTCGTGGCGCAAGGGACTTTCTTCGCCAGATCCATCACTTCCAGAACGGCTTTTGAAAGCGCGACGCCGAGCTGGTCTTTTGTCTTGTCAAGTACGAAAAATTCAAACCAGTTTGGAACACAAAAAGTCTTTCCCGTGGCTTTAGCTTGATGGATAGAACGAAGGAAGAGCATGCGAGGCTCATTTTGAGGCTCGTTGGCTGGATGCTCCATGCGTTCACTCTGCAGAGCAGCCAAGCATGTGAAAGCAGAAAGCTGCACAATATCGAACGAAAAGACTTCTTCATCTCCATTTATCTGACTTCGATAGTAACCTTGTGACGGTTTGCATTATTGTGCAGAATGTTACAGGCACGAGATCCGGATGCCGAAACCTTTCGACCTAAGCTGGTTAAGTAGAAACCTGCAGATTTTCAGTCCCGTATTGTTCAAGGCATTTAGCAAACAGGTTTCGACCTTCAATGAACTAATAGAGTTGATTCGCTGCCTCAGCTACGAACCTTCGGAGGCTTGCGTGAGAGCTGCTAGGGTCTGTCGAAGTGGCGTGGGTTGGTAGGTACTAGAATTCCATAGCGTGGGACTGCTCAGGGCTGATCCCGGCGGACCTGGTAGCGAGTCTCTCGCTCCAAACACTGGGAAGCCATCGTGCAGCACATTGCATCTCGATGTGAAGCTCTGCATGACATGACGTTGTCACGATCGCATAGCTCGTGGATCACGGGTCAGATTTAGAAACAGCTCGGCGATTTTTTGACAAGACAAGAACAACGGGATCATTGCCTCATGTCAGCTTGGCACTCAGACAGCAATTGATGCTAGCAGATTCACATGGCGCGAGTCCAATCTTTCGCTCGTGCTGCGGCAATGAGCGGCCAGCAATGAACCTGGCTTCCCAACATGCCCTTGATTGAGCTGTTCGTCTTCGCCGCCGCTTTCAAAACCTCCTCTGTCTCCGCTAGGAGGCAGATGGGTGGCCGTTCGCAGCTCTGTTGAAAGAGTTCTTCCAGGAAACAGTCCGCGAGGCTCTTCATTGGACTGCCATCGACTCATAAGCGCTGAAGACACGTCTCGAAACAGACAGCCCAAAGTACCTCATCTGAGGTGTTCGTGACGAACACCTAGCAGACTTGCAGGAGAAAGCGCTACTGATGAAGAGCCTTCCGCTCATCGGTGTAACGCTCCCGCAGAAAATGATGGGTATATGCCTGGTCTACCTCATTGGCCTTTTGAGGCCCCTCGATCCTGCGGCGTCCCGTCAATTGATGCAAAAAGTACATTCGAACCCGACTTGGCCAGATGCGGTTGTCTCACTACTAAGAATCTAGCATATTGTCGAGCCGAAAGCAATTGTTTGCGCACATATTCCTTGCGCGAGGGTCTTGCTGATTGTGGTGCCCAATTCGAAGAAGCTACTGAGGCAGGATGTACACCTCTCCATGAAGCAGCAGGTAACTGCTCCGATCGCTCGCACAGCGGCAGAACAGCATTATCCATAAGGACCGGGGGCGGCAAAGTCTAGATGTTCATAGGTTTTCAGCCGGATGTCCAAGGTATGATTGATGACTGCGAAAGACCTCTATTACCCCGAAATCAAGTTGTCTCCTGGGTGACTTTAGAAATCCCGTAATTTAGTCCAACGAACAGTATCTAATGTTCCACATCGCTGGAGCAAGCTCGACAGAAAGTCAGCCAACGATTTCTGCAAATTACTTACGTTTTCTCGACCTGCACAGATCATGAGACGCATCCATCCGGTAAAACCCTCTGTTGGAAGCTTGCACGAGACAGTGCCTGCTCACAAAATTTTTGCTGAGTGATAAGCGAATCTCCCGTGAGTATCCATCCGCAAGCTCCAGATAAAGCAGATAAGTCTTGTATTCTTGAACAATCTTCGGGCCTCCTAAATTGTCTAGACATGCATGGGATGTATTGACACGACAGGGCCTTTTCGACTCGGAGCACTAGTCAGGCCACGGGGACCTAGTGGCATCAGTGCCGGTCGATTTTCGCTTCACTGTAGAGCTCGCGGTAAGAGAGCAAACCCATAAGGTCGATTTGTACGCATTCGTCACAGTCAAACACGCAGAGGCCGTGAATATTGTCCATAGTTTGGTCCTTATCGAGAGTGGTGAAACATTCAACGTCCCAAAAATCCTTCGTCGCTAGCCCCAGTGACAATAGCCATTGCGACTGTAGCGATGTCGAAGAGTCCTATAACCTACGCCTTTTAGTAAAACGTTTCGAGACACGAGTGTATCGTTGAAGGTAGTGAAAAATGTCTTGCTCGAATCGTTCCTTGTCAGCCAGCAGTTCTAGCCGAGACCAGTCATAATTTGACGCAGCTTTGAGCCCCTGACGTAAAAGAGAATATTTTGGAGATTGGGGCCATTTAGGGGTGGTGACATCGTCCAGCAGCCATGTCGCCAGCCAGGTGTTGTAAGATGGCCGCCTGCCAGAACTCGGTGTCGATGTCCTTAGAAAGAAGTCTCAGAACAGAGTGATCTTGCGCCTGCTAGCTCTTGTTGTTTCACGATGAATGTCTTCGTGTTGACCTACCGTGGTAACAATCTAAGCAGGAAGGTCGACCGCTGATCATTACCAATCCGACGAAATGCTAGAGCATCTGTCTAACTGCCTTCTTGAATCATGTAGCATAGATCTAGAATCTTCTTCGATAAGATGGACGAATTCTTCTTCGGTGATCAAGAAATAAATGTCCAGAGAGGACAGCACAGGTTAGCCATCGATGAAGCCTGAGCTCTTCTGCAGTCCATTTCGCCCGATCGGCTCCAAGTGCGAGTGAATTCGGAGTGAAGCTTAAGGCTTGGTGAGGATGCTTTGGAAGAGGTGATGGTAAATGTCGAAGTTAAAGAAGGACTTGGAAGCTTGTGGTGTGGAAATCAACTTTCACGCTTGTGCAAGCTTGTCCGGTGCCCCGTGCACAGCACAGCCTAAGGCGCAGGCAATCCTTCCCGATGGTCTGTCACCCACTATGCCTCTCATTAGACTGACATCGGCGGCTCGCAGCTCTACAGACAGTGCTGCGGTAGCATCTGCTAGCCACAATCGCGCCAGTAGCGACCGCTCCTAATCCACAATGTATGCTGTAAGAGGGACGAATATGCCTTCTTCGTGCTGAAGACCCTTACCTATCTCCATATTTTCCATAGAGCAACCATGACTGACACAGCTCTCGATGCGCCTCCCAGCTATTCTTCTATCCAACAATCGCAAGATGCTGCAACCTCATTCCTAGGAGCGCCAACACCTTCTATCAGCAGTCTCCCCGAGCGAACCGGTACACACGAGTACCAGCTCCAACACATCGAGGGTCGCCACAGCCTCGGGCTCCAAATCGTCCACTCCTCCCACGTTCTCTACTATCTTCGCCCTTATCAAGCCAAAGACACCCCCGATCTGATCCTCTATGCCGGCTACGACTCCAAAGGTCCCCAGCTGGCTCTCGCAGAGTTCGTGCATTACAGCAAAGATTTCAAGATCTACGTCGGAGGGCAGAAAGCGCCGAGAGGCGATGACTGGGATACGGTGAGATGTGCCGAAGGAGGGTTCCTCAAAGATCCACAGTTCCGGTTTGAAGTGAAGGATGGAGGAGGAGAAAAAAAGAGGTTGCATTGGAAGAAGACGAGCGAGAGCAAACTTGGAGCGTCTAGATGGAGTCCGAGAGACCATAAATTGGTCGACGAGAGCGATGATAGGGTTGTCGCGGTGTATATCGAGTCGAATCTGGGTGAGGGGAGGGTCAAAGGAGCGATCCAATGGAAAGAGAAGTTGAGCGAGATGGCGGAGATGCAGGCTATGATGGCGTTGTTCTCCTTGCTGGAGAAGTCGAGACGATATATGAGGTCAGTGAACATAGCCTTCTTCACTTTGAATTGACGGTACTGAGAAAGTGACGTATAGAGCTGTGACGTCGTTCTCGGGTAGTCAATTCAAGGCCACGAGAGCGGCTGCAAGGAAAGGGTTTCGCTAATATATATTTTGAGGAAGGTCGACGTTGAATAGAGCCAGGCAATAGCTGGGCCTCGTTACCAGTGCTCACAGCTCTGCGCGCGAGACATTTTCAATCATCGAGAAGTAGTTCAATTGTACTTATGTTGTGGGATGTGAATATTCTCGATTGCGCTACAACATGCTACTTATGGTGCTGCCGTCGCCGTGATCTCGAGAAGCTCGGCGTACTTAGCTTGATACTGTTCAGCAGTACAACTGTGTTCAAGTTAGCACAATTCCCTTCTTGGTGTTCGTAATCACACTTACTTGCAAACAACGCCAGCGTCACTGTTGGCAACAACCAAGGTCCGAGCAGGAAGTCTTCCAAGACGTTAGGTGTCGCAAGCATCGCCGAAAGCAACGCGAGTCCCAGCCCGACCACGGCCATGAACACCAATCTGACCCAAAATTGTTTTGTCTTCGAACCTCGGTTAAGCATTGCCAGCACCGCGCAGAGAATGACGAACGTGCCCACTGACGTATAGAAGTACCCGAACGTGAGTCGAAACACCAGGAATGATTTCTGCACGTTCTCGATCCCTTGCTGCATCCAGTAATCCAGAGGATACTTGGAGAAGTCCAGGTTCGTGGTCGCATATGCTTTTGCTTGATCCACCTCAGCTGTGGTCTCAGGAGGGTAGAAACCGGCAATTTTGAATGTGGTTTGATACAGCACGCCTGTCAACCACCAGAAGGCATTTTCGGCAGTCTGGCCATCACGCGCTCCATTGGCGATGGCTGGGATCGCAGCGTCTTGAGTTTGCGCGATGTACCCGGAAGTCTGCAGTGTGCTGAGGAGGCCCGACGATCGTTCTAACGCTGTAGTGAAAAGGCTGAAAGCAGTCGTGTTGAGGTCAACCACGGCGTTGTTCCAATCCTGCGCCGTAGGGTTGCTAGACTGTTGGAGGATCGGATACCAGCCTTCAACCTGCTTTATGATTTGATTTCCTCGACGCACTGCTGCATTCCAAGTAATGCACTGAGAAGCTCCTTCCACAGCGAGGACGAGTGCAACGTGGAGAGGGAAGTGCAGGACGGACCAGATCTGCTGACGAATAATGCCGAACTCTTCTTCCTGGATCCAGTCGAAGTAAAGCATGTAGAAGAAGTAGAGGTTAAGGACAGCGCACACAATCTCAGCCGCGACGGAGCCTGTGAAGGAGAACGCGCCTTCGGAGAAAGTGATATACTGGCAGGCTTTCGCAATTCCGATAGCGCCTTCACCAAGGATAATGAGTGTGAGTAGCGACATGCGTTCGTGAAGGTGAGTTCCCTGGAAGCTAAGACTGCGCCATATGCAGCTCACGGCTGTGACAATGACGGCCTCCGCAACGGCGACAACATACCTGCACAGACTCAGTTGGTGCGCTGGTACTTGACTTGATGATACTTACCATGCAATGTATGAATGGTTGTCCCTGATCGTAGTTCCATCGAAAGTCCAGTACATGCCCAGGTAGACCATAGCGGCAACGAAGTAGGTCGAAGCAATGATGGAAATCGGCACCTTAATCCTCTTGTACCCTTTTGCATACCACATGCTTTGGACATATTGCGCCACAAGTACCATTCGGCTGATCATCAGCACTATGGTCAAGCCCTTCAAGTACGCAATCGACGGCTGGAGCGTCTCATCATCACCATCTCCAGTACTCTCTTCTCCGACGTTGAATTTTGGACCAACGACTGCGAAAGCGATCATGACCAGGAACTGTACCGCCTTGCACGTCCTTTCGAACACCGAATCCATGGAGAATCGCACGTCGTGGATGCTGACAGCGTACCACGTGAACCAGATGATGCAGAAGAAACCAACATACTGCTTAAGACTGTCGGCATCGTTCACTTCGTGGGCATAGGTAAAGGCAGTCAGGTTGGCGACGAAGAAAAGGTCGTAGAACAGCTCAAGATCGGTCGCTTTGGTGAATCTTCTATACTGCGGTCCGTTGTCCTTGCCAAATGTATTTGTGGCAGCATTTCTCTGGACTTTGGTGATAGCATGGTCACTGTCTTCTGAGCCGATCGAGTGTTGACCAGCTTCGTAATGGCTGTTGCAAGTCAAAATTTAGCGTGAAATGTTTCAAGTGGGGTCATTTACCTATCAACGAAAGGGCTCTGGAAAAGCGGAAGGTAACTTTTCTCCTCCTCCAACATCTTTCCTGATCTGGATTCAAACCTGGTTGACTCTAGAATCGCGAAGAAGTGCGGCGACGGAAGGACCCAAAGGTATGACAGACCAGGGCAATTTATTGTTGATAGGCATCGCTTTCCACAGCGACGCCATCAGGCGTGCCAGCGCAGGAAGAAGTCCCAGACCAACCATATATCATTGGTCAACTGTCCGCAGAGGATGAGCTGCCGCAGACGTGCAGCCAAGGCGCATTAAGCTTAGCAGAGAGAGGCTTGTGTCAGTGCGCTGTGCCGTGGAGCTGAGAGTCGAAGCATGTGTCGATCAATCCTTCGAGTTGACTGCGTGGTACGGGTTCCGAATTCCAGCAATTGATCGGCTTGACGTGCAGCAACCCTGTTATTCTCGTCTGCCCGCGCCAGAATGCAGCCAGAAAAGCAAAATTCAGCTCTTTGCTGCAAGGTGATATGTCAATGTGGCTTGGTCGGAAGTATGCATTGTAACAAAGTTCGCAGGCTAACGGAATATAGAGTAAGTTGCGACTCCACGGCACACGTGGAAATGAATGTACGTGCGGTAAGCGAATTGAAATGACTTTAGCCCGAGATCCAGATCCAGACCCATGAGATGCTGAAATACTTTGCCTTCTGGGACTATACCCTATCTATTCGTGTCGATGCTCGCTCTGTGCCATAGTCAGCAAAGCGTCGAGGGCAGCGCTCACACATGTGCTGCATACGCTATCATGGTCCCTCAACTTCCAGGCTACTCGCAAGTAAGGACATTACATGATCCAGCCTTATCAATTCGGAGCGTACGTTCGCTGTCGAAACCTGGTTTTCGATTTCACGCGTCCAGATAAGTTCGACGCTGGTCATGGCTGGTGGAGCTGCGTAGCCTTCAATGGATCTGGCCTGCATCATCGCCTTTCTCCTTGACGGATCACGCACCATCTTGGGAATCTGCCCACATACCCACAGTATACTCCAATGGCCCATACATCGTCGAGAGTCTCGACCTCCGAAATCTCAGCATATACAGGGAAAGGTAGATGCTTGGAGGTTTCACTAGATTTGATCGGAAAGTAGCTCTGGGCCGCAAGGTACGTGCTCCCGATCTTGAAGTCCCGTGGATCAGGATTATACTTCGCTATGGCCCAAAGGTCATCAACCAGGCGCCATCCTCCGTAAGGTCCCGAGGAAGTGATACGAGACTGCAGATGTTCACCATGCTCGTCCGACATTGCAGTGTTCGCTGGCTTGCCCTCGATTACCGCCATTCGATGGCCTTCGAAGCAGCGACGCCACTGCTTGAAGCCTTGTGGCATGTCCAGCTCTCTATACATCCGATGAAAACACTTCTCACACATGTCAAAATGCCCGCCAGAGCACTGATAACAGTGAAGTCGGGCTTCTCGGGGTGCAATCTCTTCATTGCACAGATCACAGTAGTGCCAGGTTGGTAGCTGGGAGGTTTTACCCCACAAGTGAGGTGTCTTCACTTGGGTTCTCGCGTCCATAATTCCTTGACGGGCCGGCTCGTGCTGGATGGGGATGAGCTCGTGAGTGCAATGCTTGCCTTCCTGCACACAGTTAACGCAGAAACCCCATGCTCCCCCGAAGCATGTTCGGCAATGCCAATATACATCATTGCAGTGCTTCTGGCAGATATCGCAGAAAGCTCCTTCTTGAAAGATCCAGTCCTCGGCGCCACTGATTCTGCCGTCGTTGGTGGCTCGCACGTATCTCCGAGCAGAAAGAGAATGTGGAGGTCCGACTTTCGCTGGCCGTGGCGTAAAGAGCATTTGGGGCTCTACACAAATTTGGTGCGCTTCAGAATCGCGTTTTGCTTGCTCCCGGAAATCGTTCCAGTGACAGCACCCTCGACCATTGCGGTAGCAGTCCAAGCATATGTCGAAGTTGCCACCCTCGCATATGGAGCAATGGTAATGAAGTTCTGCCGCCAAATCCGTTGCAGAGCATTTATCGCAGGAAACATCTGGAGGTGGACAACGCTTGCGATCGCCATAGTAGTAGGTGTAGTCTGTGGTAGCGTAAGCGATAGCCGATTGTTGTATCCCGTGAGTCTACTTGCTGTGTCCGAAGTGTCCTCTGGCTGAACCACTCAGTGAATTGCCACTCCACACGTTTCCAGCATTGGATCCCGAGAAGCCCGCCATTTCTACGAAGCGCTCTCACAGAACATCTTCTGGAGTAGATAGCTGAAACTTCGTCCGCTTCTTTTGGTCAGGATCCCACATCTTGGGTGGAGTTGTGCACAGCCTCCACCGGCGGCTGAGACTGTTGTGTAACAATGATACCGAGCACCGCAAACCAGAGACACGGCATGAAATAGCAACTCAATTCAAATGAGATCATATAGAGTCATCATCGACATTCCGAATATAAGGCTTGAGATAGGTGACAAGATATCGAGTAATGGAGAAACTATCTAAGCCACTGCCCCAAGGCAGTATAAATAGCGCATCTAACCTGGGAGAAGCCTGAGGCTTCAAGTATAAGAGTCGGTAATAGCAGACTCGATTCATCGAGCCGCCAATAGCGCGCAACACAAGATGCCTCCCATGGGCGTCTTCGTGCATATGCAGATGCCCACGTGCGGTATAAAGAGGTCGAGGTTGGCTTTCAGAGGCTTCAAGGATCCGAAGGCGGTGTTCGCCATTGGCAAGGCTGCGCATCTGACACAAAGTCGTATGCTATCAGCTTAACGACGTTTCAGAACATAGCGACCCTTCTATGCGGCGAGGCAACAGGGAGAAGGCGTACTTTTACAGACCAGGTCTACTCCAAGCGACACCAGCAAGGTCACTTGAATCTAGAGCATCTGAAGCAGATAACAATAGGACTTCATTTGCCGCAGTTTCAGAAGGCCATAGCAGCTGCTATGACCAATCGGACACTCTGCTGGACAACCAATGGCCACCTGAGAGTCTTGTGCAAAGGCATGTGGGCAATGGTGATAAGATCTGGGTATTTTCTTACCCAGCAGTGCCCTTTCATCTAAGGCCAACGCAGATGCCCAGAGAGTACCTCTTGATTAGGGAGTTTTCTTGTTACGAAGTTATGGATGGCGAGTTCGCTGATGATGAGGCTTATTCACTAGGGGATGTGACTTTGGTGTGGTGCCAATACCTTTGCGTATGACATGAGCGAATGTGTCTTCAGACTCCAGTGTTTAACACTCATCATTATGGTTGAAGACCTCGGTATATTATCCCGGGATTGAAGAGAATTAGGGTCTTCTAAAATCCACTTTCGTGGCCCGAGTATCCAGTCAGGAGATTGTGCGTCTCTCTCCAACCTAACTTACTGGACCAAGAACTGCACTAGAAGGCATCCAGGAGACACTGGGCATTCACAGAGCCGCCTGGCAGGCAGAAACAGCAATCGGTGCAAGGAAATTTGGCTTCCCGTGTCGTCGCCGAGTAGATGTGTTAGGACAGAAGGATCTCAGCATACAAGCCAATCTATTACTTTTGTGCTCCTGCGCATGCGAGCACCTTACAGCCGCAGCGTACTCCGTACTCAGAACGTCTGTGCCATTACCGTGATCCGGTGCCTGCTGCAAAAGTAGGCGAGCTTCGCTGTTGCATAGGTTTGGGTCCTTCCAGGAACCTCTGGAAGGATTGCGAAGAGCCATGAAGGTCATGGAATTCGCCTGAGGACGAAGAGCCAAAGACTCCAAAAGCAAGCTCGTTCCAATCTTCGATGACAGATCCCATGAGGGTATTGGGTATGAAAAGACTTGGGCTTGGGCTTGGGCATATACGAAGCTTCGAAATTCGTAGTATTATGCGATGGAGCGGCCGCGAAAGACTTTTGAAGTGGCTTTGAGCAACAGATAGGCAGGCGCACACTGCTCATACCATACGTGAACATCGTCACCCCTTTCAAGGCACTAACGTCTCGCCGTGGTCTGCTCCCATTGAAGGTGAGTCTGGGGTGTATACTCGATCTGTCTAGGCCAAGCTTGCATTCCCATATCTGCCTGGACGTATATGGTCTAAATATTGACATTAGCACACATCCAACATTTCGAAGACCTAGGCAGACGCCCAAGCAGCAAAATTGAAAGCGTCCATAAATCGCCCATGAACCGCGGAAAAGAACGTTGCCAACGACCAAACATGATGACACCAGAAATCATATCGCCAAAAAAGAGGAAGCAATTCTCCCATCCAACCCAACGAATGTTGAAGCCTGTGCGATTCGAACGCACGCCCTTTCGGACCGCCGTAGGTAATCAGTCGAATGACCGAGACCTTAAGACGGCGCCTTAGACCGCTCGGCCAAAGCTCCGTGTTGTAATTGGATGGAAGGAGAGCAGAATCTTCCACATCTGAAGACTCACTTTGACCAGGTTGGTTTGTTTTGAAGAGATTGCGAGCTAATTCACTGCTAGCCTGGCACCGGGACGCACTGTGCATTTCGGTGATTGGTCTGTGCGTGTGTGATGACTAAGGTTGACAGGCAGTCCGAGAGATGGCCACGAAGATGACAGTGGCGATTCCATGAGAGCTGAATGAGACATCTGCTACATGTTTCATTTAAGACAATCCATTGATATTTTCCTATAGTTGTACTGTGCTGTTTATAGGATCAAGACCATGATTATAACGAGGTGAAGTCTGGCAAAATCCAGCCTAGGTCTTGGCAAGCTCGGACCACTCCAGGATCATACTTGAGAGTTGTTGAGCTCCATAATCAGGCTAGCTTCGCGTTGTGATACATGTTTCGCCAGCTTCAGGGTACTTTCCGCATCGACTTGCAATTGTATCTTACCATTCTTTGCCTCCTTGTTTACACCTTTCAGAACACGACTATTGGATGCCACAGGATCAAACCCGTCCAGACCATGAGGTAGAACTGTCAGACTTGAAGACTTCCCAACGACCGTGCTCCTCTTCCTTGAAAGCGCAACAGTGCTGATGAAGAGGGCGATTCCGAGAAGACGACTGCCGCATGATCGATCAGCCACCATCACCCGACCTTTTGACCGATCGTTGTGGTGCTCGCGGTTTTCGACACAGATCGATAAAACCAACACGTCGGAAAAGACTGGTCATACTCATTGTGATATCTCGCATCATCTTCGCCAGGTTACCACTGGTTTTACCCACGAAATCTTGCAAGGTGGCCATATGCGAGACAGGCATCGTGATCGTCGTATTGCTCTTGGTATATCCTTGGTCCCGTAGCATGCCGCAAACATAGCCAGGATGGCCTTCTGATCGTTGATAGTGACCCAGAAGGGATCATATTCGCTGATTGAGGAGCAGATCTGATTTGACCTGATGAAGCCTTGCCAGTATATTCTGGATGCGAGCTCTGGAAGCAAGTGATGTGTCAGTTCTGGACACAGGACGTCAGTGGGACGAAGGTCGCCGGCGGTTCTCGAAAAGGAGTTGCCCGCTTGGAATGAACGTTCGTTCTCGATGAGCCGGCGTAGCTTATGGCCTACCAAGAAGCGAATAATGGCGAACAACAGAATTGTAGAACCCACAACTGGCTTGTCCACTGGCATTCGTTGGCACGTGAATAGAGTAGAAGCTGAGCACCTCAAATGAGGATAGGCGAGAGCATGCAACAATGTGGGGTTATCACACTTTTGACAGAAGTGGGATTAGCAGTAAAATTCAACGCTTCGACTTAGATACAGATCCGTGTATAAGACCTGTCGTTTGGACGGCCCAGCGTCCATGGCAAGAATAGCCATAAGAGCGCACATTGTCACCAAGCGCCCGTATCGTCTCAATCAGAATGCCAGACGAGCAGCTCCCCAAGAACCACCACTAGCTTCATCAAAAGTCTCGAAGTCAGCTAGGCGGTTGGGGAGTTGTTCGAAGAACCCCACTTGAGTTGACGGATGCCCTCTGCAACCACAGGCGTGAGAGGCATCTCGCATTTAGGGATAGATACCGCTACTAGAGCACTCGGCCGCAGCGTCCAAATGTACGCCATCGTTCAACATGCACATGAGTGGTGCCAGAGTTCAACCACCAGTCGCGCTGTGTCCCACCTTGGGCTGGGTGCAAGAACATATCCCAGACTTTTAGCAGCCTTCGGGCATTATTGGGCTAGAGGAGAGATGTGTGGCAAGCGATTCAATGTGGCATCGATCCTGTATGCCTACTTGAGACCGATGTCAGTGACATCTGTACCCCTGGGATAGTGCAGCCCGTAAGACGTCTTTAGCTACCACTTGGCTCGAAGCAGAGATTGTCATGAGCGGCCTCCTCTCGCGCTTATTCTCCTACTGTCGTGTTTTGGGAAGTGCTTCGATCGCATCGTGAGACGGCCGTTCGACTGCTGAAGGTGGCAGCTTTGTGCGTCATTGGCCCTGATCAGGCTGGGACAGCGTGTCGGACGCGCAAGAAGGGCGTATGAAGAGCTTTGTTGGTTAGGAATTGTAGCCTTAGTGATGCAGTAAAATAGAGGAACGAAGCCGTGAGTCGCCTGATTTCAAGAAGCTTAATCAATATCTAGGCACCGAATCAATATTTTAGTCAATTTATCCCTCCAAGCCCACTTATCCTAACAACTTCCCTCTAACAACAACAGTCCCAGATGTCCTTTGAAGCTCAAGCTGACGTCTTCGAGGACGTCCTCAACCTCGAAGACCAGTACTACCGCGAAGGCTACGATCTCGGCGTCGCGGATGGCTCCAAAAGCGGCCGCATCGAAGGCCGCGTTTTCGGCCTGGAGAAAGGTTTCGAAAAGTTCCTGGAAATGGGCAGAATGAGTGGTCGAGCGGCCGTCTGGGAAGCACGATTACCAAAAGGCGAGAAAGCAGTGACGAAGGATGATGCGATCATTCCACAACTCAGCGACAGTGATCGACTTCGAAAGCATGTGGAACGCTTGGCCAGTCTGACGAATCCGGAAGGTGTGAATACAGAGAATAGTGAGGATGCGGTCAGTGAGTTTGATGATCGGTTGAAGGACGCAAAGGCGAAAGCTACGTTGATTTCGAAAATTGTTGGTGAGGATGAGAATTCGAATCCTGGCGCTGAAGGTGGCGGGTCTTCCAAGGGTCAGGCTTTGAGAGTGAGGAGGGCGGAGGTTGGAGGCACTAACACCGGGAAAAAGACTGGAGAAATGGAAGACTTTGGTGGCCTACCTGGAAGAAGCTGAGACTTGCAAGTTAGTCCTACTGAGCCATATCAATCATCGACACAGGCAGTATGGAAGCGGCATCTTGCGACCACCACGAGCCTGTATCTCGAGCCTTACTACGCATCCATCGGCTACCGCTGTACATGAATGCGGACTGAGTGATCAGCCGTGTACTCAAGGCTTTGATACCTGACCACATTTCACGAAGCATGCCAGCTCGCACGAAAGCCGCGTGATCCTTGGACCTCTTCAACCACAATTCAGGAGCCCAATTCTCGACATCTCTTTCCGGCTGAGCTAACAAACTGCTGAAACCGAGTCTTGAAAACGAGAAGAGTAGAGTGGCGAGGCGCAGTTTCAGATTCCGAGGAAACTTCTACCAATGCAGAACCAAGAGAATGCAGTACCAGGAAGAAGACACGTCTATCGTTGCCTTATCGACTAAGGCTACCAACCATCATGGATTGCCTCTCAAACATCTCAAGCCGATTCCACAGGCTTCGTCATACAAGCACCGTCGAATTACCGCTCGTCGCTACGTGGAACAAGATCTCCGCGCGGTATCAGCCCAGATAGCAACATAGCATGCAAATCACACAGCGCAAAGCCTAGCATACCCACGAAACTGATTCCGCAATTTCACAGTCATCACAAGGTCATGTACGCGCTGTAGAGCAGCACAATGAAATCTGTGGAAGTGACGCTTACCAATTGCAATCACATGACCCATCCTTGAGGCACAAGGCCAAATCCATATATGCAAAATTTCCACATATCCATAAATTTCTCCTCGCGAGTCCTGAAACACCCTCGCTACAGCTCCATGTCTTCCTGACCAGTCCAGAGCCATTAGAGCACGCCGCTTTCTACCCGTCTTGGCATGTGTTGCCGAAAAAGTCAACTTTCACAGGGTCCTCCTAGATCGGTCCGATCTTTTCTTGAGATTATATACAATCTCACAGCCCCTGTAGCCAATCAAAGCTGGTTGTGTAGTGTAGCGGTTATCACTCTGGATTTTGACATTGTTCAGACTTTCCAGTAACCCCGGTTCGAATCACTCCGGGTGTGCACGTATAACATACTGCATGACTATGACGTAAACATGACGGATGTCTCTTCACTTTCCGCTGTCCATTCACTTTCCGCTGTCCATTCACTTTCCGCTGTCCATTCACTTTCCGCTGTCCATTCACTTTCCGCTGTCCATTCACTTTCCGCTGTCCATTCACTTTCCG